>JAPMOQ010030274.1:1766862-1855691 GCA_026543055.1 Argiope trifasciata | reverse complement strand
CACTGTCAAAAGTAGTGAAGTGAAGAACAACTACGAGCAGACAAATACCGGGTGGCCAGAAATAAAACACCCCTACTCTGACCTCCCTGGATATCGAACTACTCAGTGTAAAGGCTTGAAAATTTGTGGACATACTATTCAAAAAATGGGGAAACGGATTCCACGAAAAAAAAATTTAGTTCCAGAAATCACCGATAGGTGGCGCTGTACCACTGGACGTATGCTGAAAAGACACAAAAACACGTTTTAAACACATTTTATTTGAAAGTACCAAGCATACATGAAACAAGGACGTTATCGATGCAGGGAATGCTGCTCAATATGGTTCCCTTCCTGAAGATGTAAAATGTGAAGTCTGTGGACAGCTTGTTCAACTGCGGATCGTAACTGGTCATCTGAGATGCTTCTCACATGCAGACTGATACTCTCTTTCAAATCTGCCAAGGTTATCAGACGTTCTCGATAAACAAGGTTTTTTAAGTGTCCCCAAAGCCAAAAATCACACGGATTAAGATCCGGTGAACGAGATGGCCAAGTTGTCGGAAACGCGCGACTGATTATTCTGTCAGTGGTGAAATGTTGGCGAAGAAACTGTTGCACAGGGAGTCCAATGTGTGGAGGTGCTCCATCTTGCATAAAAGTAATGGTGTCAAGGCATTGGCGCTGCTGCAAATGGGGTACAACAAATGTTTCGAGCATCCTTTTGTACCTGTTGGCCGTCACGGTACATGTCTCAAGGCCATTGGAAGTAACCTCTTCGAAAAAGAACGGTCCAAGGATGAATGTGGCTGTGAATCCACACCAGACTGTAACTTTCGGTGAGTGGAGTGGAATCTCTTGGAAGGTACGGGGGTTTGTCGTGTCCCATATGCGACAGTTATGGGTGTTCACTGTTCCACTGAGGTGGAAATGGGCCTCATCGCTCCACAGAATCTGCCACGGCCACGATGCATCCACTTCAACTCTAGCAAGAAATGTCAGTGCAAAGGTCAGTCGCATCTCCCTGTCTGTGGCCAGCAATTGTTGATTAGGGCGGATTTTGTACGGGAAACAATGCACCATTTTTCTGAGTACGTTCCACACTGTGCTATAGGGAACACCCAAGTGTCGTGACACTGCACGTGCACTACTGCAGCCTAAAACATTATCCATTGACTGTTCAACAATACCGGTGGCAACATCTTCAACGACATCTGAACGAACCGGTTTGCGTCCTCGACCAGGCTGAACTCCAAGATGTCCAGTTTCCTCGAATCGAGCGATCATTCTCCTGAGAGCTTGTGGAAGCAATGGTCCCTTACGCAAATCCTTAAGTCGGCGAAACTCTCGAAGTGCTGCTGGAGCATTTCCTTTATTCTCGTAAAACAACTTCACAAGCAAAGCGCGTTCTGGCAGCGTGACAGCCATCACTAATAAGAATGACATTCCCCACCTTTTAACTTCTTTTATACCCAGAACATGGCTTCTAACCATGCTTTATGCAAATTTTTCTGGTTACAGTATGAAATTGCAGTTACAACGGGAGTTCTAGCTTCTTTACTATTTTTATTTTCCATAAGGGGCAGAAAAATTAGAAAGGAAGCATGGAAGCATTCCATTCCGCATAAACATTTTAATTTTTATTATTATTTGTGTCTTTTGATCATAGTTCCAGTTGTGCAGCGCCACCTATCGGTGATTTCAGGAACTAATTTTTTTTTCGTGAAATCCGTTTCCCCATATTTTGAATAGTATGTGTACAAAATTTTGAGCCTTTACACTGAGTAGTTCGATATCCATGGAGGTCAGAGTAGGGGTGTTTTATTTCTGGCCACCTTGTATATAAAGAGAGAAGTTTCGTTTTTGTTTCTTGAATCTATGATCGTTGAAGTGCTGATGATACTTTCCCGGAATTTGTTATTCATGAGAACCATTGCAATAAGTAGTTTATGATTAGGAATCTACCCAATAATTACAAAAAAAAAAGAATCAACTCAAACATCAGATATTCTGCAGAATTTTTATTAGAAAAACAATATTAACAAATAGAAAATGCTATAAACTTCCAATTATGAAAACGAACTCTCAAAAATTAATTACAAATTTATTTAAACATAGTTTGAGGATGACCTTGACTACTGCCCCAACAGTATGATGGATACTGTATTTGAAGATTATAGCAATTTAATGCATTAAAATCAATAATTATTTGTACTATAATTATTGATCGTATTTTAGTAATATCAAACTAAATTGAAGACATTTAAAATGCTTTATGTATTCTCTTCATCAGTCACATTAAACAATAAATAGTTTGTCGTTTTATGTACGTAAACAAGAAAGCATTACCGCTGATTTTCAACCAGAAGAAAGTGTTAAACATTTGATTTGTATAAAAATATTCTAAACATCTAATTTTTACTATTTAATATTTTTTGTAAATTCTAAGCATTTTTTATTATCATTTATAGCTCAAACCGAGATACCCTAGAATGCTTGAAGGTAGATCTGAGAAATATTTGTCCCAGGAACTACACGGAATTCCAAAACCATCTGATGGAAGTTTATAGAAGCCACCACTTTGCTGTCTGTGGACCTTATTATCGCTTCTGCAACGGCGCAGCAAGTCTTATGATCTCATCAGGATTCCTTATGTTCTTAGTTATGATAGTTCTAATTCAAAAATGAGACGAAATAAATTGATGAACAAATTATTGAGCAACCACTCTGTTAGATGAAAAAAAAATTGTTTTAAGTATTTTGAAGTGTTATTGTGCAGTTTTTATAGCAGAAATTATAGATGTGTTTGTATCTTTTAATTTTTTTTGATGATACGAGTTTTTGAATAGTTATACCGACAATAAAATCAACAAAACATTCCCGTAATGTTCTAAATTCTTTGTCTATAGTATGTTGTCGTCTTTCTTCAGCTTTAAACAGAAAATTTCAAAACTCGTTTCCTTCTGCTTTACTTTTTAAAAAGAGTCAAGCACTATCTTAGAAAAGAAGTAGTAGCTTCCTATCTCAATATCATTTTTTATTTCATTCTCTTTCAAATTAGGTCACAATATAATGCGCAACAACGGTAAGAAAAACAAAAAGAATTTATCTGCAATTTTTGCATCGCACCTTTGCCTGGTCTCCATTTTCGTCTCTTTCTTTTCTGTTTCCTTGGTAACCCATTTCTCGAATTGCCAGAAATATAATCAAAAAATAGTTGTGAAATGAATAGAAATGTCGAACTTTCAACGAAATCCGGGGACGAAATTGTATATTTTTGCGGTCCTCCCTTTAGTAAACAGATCAATTCAGTCGAAGTTTATTTTTCCTGATTTCAATACATATTTAACAAATTCCTGATTCATTTTACGTTGGCTTTTTTAATTCAATAGTTTAAACAATTTTTGTTGCAGACGTTTTTGTGCTCACGTTACAACAGAAAGGAGAATACGGTAGTTTCTGAGGATAAACACTTCTGAGCGCACGAGGAGAGATGTCTGATATGAAGTCTGAACTCATATGGTGACACTCACTTGCACAACCCCTTTTTGCAGAAGGGTAGGGACGCATTGACACGCTTCTCAGATAGAACATATGGCGAAGAACAACATGTCCGAACATGGTGCACTCAGATCATGGGGAAGATGCTCTACCCCTAGGCCAGGACGCCACCTTACGAATTGCTTAACACATGCTACAACTCGAAACAACCAAACATCCACGTGTACATATAATATTATTGAAGCAGATATGACTGCATGTAAATATTAAAATAACTAAAGGGAAGTGATGAAACGGTGAGGAATAAGACCAGTTGTATTTATAATGTACTAGTTGGTACGCGGCGCGTTGCTGAAGCTGAAAAAATAATCTTGGAAATATCGTTTGGGAATTGAAATAGCTATCCTTTTTAATTAAGAATGATATTTATTTTCTTGCCGAGAATGAATATGTTCATTGAAGTTGAAGAATACACAAAGAAGAAGCATAAATAGTTTAGGAATAATAATTGGGATTTGGCTGTAAATCCTCAAGTTTGATATTAGAAAATGTGATTAAAGTATTTTCTTTTAAAACTGATAAACATAGAAAATGAATTTACACCATAAAATCTTTAATATAGTTGAAAAGATAATTTTTTGAAAACTCTGATGGTGCAAAACTATTTATACTATAATATTTCCGGAAGTTACTGAAAAAAAAAATCTAAAATTTTGTTAAATGTTTGGTTTAAATTTTGAACCTATAGGATTGGCTCCTCTAAAACATTCACCCACACCCTCTAATAAAACTATTACCTCAGAGAAAGATTCACATTGCATTTACGTACAATAACTGCGAAATATTAACCTCTATTTTGAATTTAGCATTTTTACTGAATCTGTTGTCTTCTTGAGAGTTCTTTACTGGTTAATCCATGGTTAATAGATGCGGTAAATAGATTCGAAAATATTTTTATACTTTAAATGATTGTATTATGCCTATAACCATCCCGTATCTGCAAGTAATAAATAGTCGAAGTTTTATCGGAGTCGGATGAGCGGTACGGCAGCCCATAAGAGACATAAGACAAATATTCATTTTTATTTATAAATGATATTTTATTAAATTTCTGTATTTATAGAATTTGAATCTTTTACAAACCTTTATTTGGGAACCTGAAAAATTAAGTCATTTTAATCCACATGATTTCATTTTTCTCTAAGACTAGCAACTCCAGACATCTCGTTCTAACTAGTCTATCTCATTCAAAATCTGCCGCTGGAAAGGCCCATAGTTTTTTGAAGATATTATTAATAACAAAACTTCTTAGTTTTGGAATACCTATCTCTTTGATATCCTGATATGAATCTCAGTCCCATTAATAACTGAATTTATGGTAAGTCGGCTCAAGGGCTTTTTCTTAGAAGCTGCACAAGCATTTTAAACATCATCCTGGCGAAAAGCCATATGGAAAGATTTAATGAGGCCATAAAAGATAAGCACTCATTTCTCTCATGGGCAGAAAGCTACATCATGGTATATAGAACTTAGTTTAGTTTAGTTATGTTAACGTCCTGTTTTTTAAAGCAACACGAGGGCTATTTTGGAACGGGCCTCGTAATTTTGAACCATGATCAGATGACGAGGACGACACCTGAACTGGCACCCCCTCTCCACACCACGCCATGCCAGCGGGAGGACGTTTGGCCTGACATATTTAGCGTGCAAGAGACCCCTCACACGACGGTTCTTCGGTGGAATCGAGTCTCGAACCTGAAACCCTCCGGTTTCGAAGCCGAGTCCTTACCACCAGGCCACCATGGTATATAGAAGACCAGCATCCAACGTTTTCATCTCTAAACCTCCGAGGGTATTCCGCATATGCCAAGCCGTCCCAAGTATCAAATTATCCGAGTAATTATTAAGAGTAATTAAGACCTTGTCCTATAATAAAATTATAAACTATGTATATACATAATGAACTTTTAAAAGTTAGTTTAAACGTAATTAATTTCCTTAATTTTTTGCAAAATTTATCCCATATTGATATCTTTCTAGAATATTCTCTTATTTCCTGATCTCATTCCACTTTGTTTATCTTATTCATTCAACAGAAGCTTTGTAAAATTACTGAATCGGCAAAAAGCCTTACTTTCCGAATGAAGAGGCAAAATACCACTGACCTAACAAACTCTTTGAAAATAAGATCCCTGTTTCTTTTTCCTGGTTGGCGCGAAAATCACTGTCTAAATATCATTGTATTGGTATTGTGAACAAATATTTTCCCTGTCAGAATCATGTTATGTAAGACCAGGGATAAAATGCTGAAGAGTTCTTCTTCATTCTTCTTGCTGTCGTTATGTTTGTGTATGCTGGTTGATCCTGCTTGTACATAAACACGTGTAAGGATATCTTAATAAGCCAGTAACAACCATTGGATAGTAGTAATAACTTTTGTCTAGTTGTTATGTTACACGGTGACAAACCCAAATGTCGCGAGTTTGATCCTGGCGCAATCCAATCAGCCACATATGCCTGCTTCACCTTGATGAAATAAAACCACGTCAAAGAATCGAAAGTCTCTTTATTGTCTTCAAAGCTGCCTTCTGATTGAAAAATTATATGCTTACATATCCACATTTCCTTATAATTACATTATGATTTAAAATATTAAGAAAGTATGCAATAACTTAATGATAATATTCTTAACAAATTCGCTGCCACTGAAGCGCCTGTGCGTTACAAATAATGTGTAATTGTACAAGATCATCTATGTTATTAGATGACACCTTCTCAACTACAATCAAAAGATAGTAAAGAAAAGTCATCTAATTAGATAGATGGTCCTGATATCAGGCAAGGGTAGTGACAATGAACGAGTTAATCTAGTTTTTTAACACGTTCACTGCCACTACCAAAGCCTGATATCAGGATCATCTATCTAATTAGATGTCCCCTCCTTTGCTATCTTTTAACTATAGTAGAGAAGGTGTCATCTAATAACAGAGATGGTTTGGTACAATTACATATTATTTGTAACGCACAAGTGCGTCAGTGGCAGCGAATGTGTTAATCCTGACAATCTGATCCAGTTGGTTAACATCTTTCATATTAGCCTCCAACCTTTCCAGCTCAAAATTAATTCAATTGCTTGACGTTTGCTTTTAACTATGCATACGTCAATCAATCAAAGGTAACAGGCCAGTAAGCAAGCTAAGATCTATCCATTCTTTTTTTTTAACAATACGATCAAAAAAAAATTTTATTTTCTTATATTTGCAACTATCATTTAACACGTTACTACCACTACCCACGCCTGATATCCGGACCATCTATCTAATTAGATGACCCCTTCTTCATTATCTTTTAACTGTAGTAGAGAAGGTGTTATCTGATAACATAAATGGCTTGATCCAAGAAAAGAACGCAATCTACGAGTTATCTCGTAGTCGGCAGTCAACGTATTAAAATGCAAATAAATTAAGAAATTTAAAAAAATAGATCGAATCAATTTCATGAACTATAACTCATTGATAATAGTCTTTCATGAATCTTTAATTCTGAATATTTGATTCAGTTGGCGAGCAGTTTTCACACTGGTACGCAACATTTTCATCTCAAAAGCTCTCAAATTCGCACACGTCAAGCGGTCTGAAGTGATAAACCAGCCACCAAGTCAAGAACTCTCATACCTTCTCTTTCACCAATACTTTTAAAGAAAAAAATTTTTTTTTTTTTTTTTTTTTACATTTCCTTATGTTTACAATTATCTTTAAAAAGACAAAATTTAATTAAGAATTTAAACAAAAAAATAGGTGAAGTTATGTCATGGATAGTAACTCAGTGACAATATTCTTAATTGAGTCTTTGATTTTAAAATTTTGATTTATTTGCGAACATTTTTCAGCTGCCCTTTTGCAGGCCAATTTTTTCTTTCATTTTTCTACAGATTAGTTTTGCATTTGCTTTCGATATTTTTTCACCATTTATAAGTAAATTTATTAAACAAGTATCTTTTCTAAAAATATTTAATTAAAATATACTAAATAATTGTTTAAGATAGCATTTTCTTTTTAGCAATGGTTGCTTAATACTTACTTTTTTTGTTCATCATCTAATTTATCTTAATTTGAGATCATGAAAACTATTGCCATCTGAAAAAAGACTGATAACAAGTTTTTTTTAAAAAAGAGAAAAGCTCAAATACAAAGTAAAATAAGTATATTTTAAAAAGGTGGAAATAGTCTCCCTAAAACTTTCTAGCATACTCTATAATAAAATTGTTATCCCAGTGAACTCTTTGCATAGCATTGTTACACAATAGTTATAAAATATTAATCTCTGGCGTGAATTTAGAATTTTTACTGAATAGAATGTGTGATTGTAATATTATCACTGAATCTATTGTTCAATATTTAGCCAATATTTTAGCGATTAATCCCTGACAAGTGATTAATACTAACATAAAATCTAATTCGCTTTTCACACCTTTTTCTCAAAGACTTAAATTAACATTTAACATAAAACCCCACTTAATGTTAAAATGTCACGTGCCAAATTTGACATTTTAAAATCATTCTTTTTCTTCTTTCTTTCTTGGGTTTTTTTTTGTTTTTGTTTTTTGAGATATGTTTTTGAAAGTACATACCGTCAACACCTTGTTGCATTTCGCTCAAAATTTGGTAAACGTCTACTAAAGATGTTAAATCCGCGTACCGAATTTTATCTATCAAGCACTCTTCATTTTGCAGTCATCACGCTAAATTTAAATTCGAACAGCTGCACAAAAAAACTTTTATTGAACGGATTTTGCACAAAATTTGATAGAAATCTACAATTTAATTTTAAACATGTAGACCAAATTTTATTTGTCTAACTCAAAACGTTTTTGAGTTAGACTAATTTTCCAAAACTGTTGTACGTTCTTTGAGGTTCAAACTCCCAACGTTGAGGCTCAAAGCCGTGTAATATAACCACTTGCCAAAAGTGTACACTCGTGTCCTAAGGTTGTTACCTGGCTTATGAACTTACCACCACAATGTGTTTTTTGAAATCAGAGTTATTTAAAACGCAGATATTTGCCAAAATCCAGAATGCGACTTTATTTGAAGATTATTAAATTTTCTCTGTATTTCTTATATGAGAAAGTAATAATATATTGTGTAGAAAAGAGGTATTACTATAATAAATCTAAGACTGGAGATTAGGTTCTGTTTTTAGAGACAGGTGATAATTCTGGCTTATGCTTTTCAAAACTATTTTGATAGATTATAAAAAGTGCAATAAAACTAAAAAACAGAAAAGTATTTATTGAATATTGTACACACTGGAAACAAAATACACAATCTAAAATATCGCTCTATTTTGTAACGTATTTTTTGCGATCGTAAAACCGATAGAAATAAATGGTTTAGAGTTTTCAAAACTACACTCAATAAAAGTTTGGAAAGTTGATAAATTGTTAAATAAAGTTTGTTTAAAGATTGTGAGAAATTTAGGTATAATAATGAAACAATAAAAAGCGCCAACAGATGGAATTCAGAGCAAAGATTCACATATATTGTAATAGAAATAGCTGTTTATTCAGCAACAAATGATTAGAATGATATATACAGTCGAAATGCTTAGAACAGTGCTTTTATTTTACATATAAAGTCATTGTACTAAATATATAATTTTTATTTCATGTTCTATACATTACAAAAATGTCTTCAAAAATTCATTTCAGCAATTATTGTCAACCAAGAAAACGATTTCATACAAAAAAGAATTAAAAAATTGTAATATGTTGTTTTTATTAATCATTCTTTCAATTGCTTTTAATCCATTTCATTATAAACCAGAATGTAATACATTTTTGAATGCGAATGTAGTTGCTGAATTTTTGCAATGAAATTTTTAAAAAATCTACTTTATCTTTTTACATATGCTTAAAAACTTTTTGGGATTATTCGATAATCACTTTCAAATAAACATTATTGAAATAAATCAGAAGTATGAAGGAATACTCCTGATTCATCCCGAAGTACATATGAACCAAGGCTATACGAAGTATGAAGCATAAAATAATAATGTAAATTATTAGCAAGATTTATTCCTTAGAAGAGAACACTTCAAGTTTAGTTTAGTTATATCAATATCATTCTTTGAAGCAGCGCAAAGGTTATTTGGGATTTTTTTTTACCATGGTCAGATAACAGAGAAAGTTCCCTCTTTCCAAATTCTCAAACCCTGCCAGACGGGTATACTTGCTTTCGAAATGACGTACACCAGATCTGTATAAATAGTAGTTCCCCCTCCCCCTTCTTTTTTTTTTCTTCAAAAAATTCGTCCGTCGAACCCAAAAGTTCCAGAGTAGAAATCTTACCTATCTACCACAGCTGCCAAGAAGCATAACCAAAGTTACGGTTTGTTTAGCATTTCGTTGTGAATTCGGGCTTATATGACTCTGTAAGTTGATATACCGTTTCGAAAAATCCTCATTTTTCACTTATCTCAACAATAAAAGGATATATGGTGTTTTGATTTGTACAGAAAATACATTTAATTTCGTATTTTGTTTAAGATATGCATCATATCCAATTACAAATGTACCCGATTTTTGCTTATTTTTCAAGAACAAAAGGGTGTATGAAATGAATAATACAAAATAAAAATACAGTGTCAGGGTATTTCCAAGAATATAACTGGGACTATTTGAATAATTTAGATAGTGGACACTATAAAAGAGAATAGTGTAATATCAAAAGTGCTCGTAAAAGTCATAATATATAAAAATAGCTGATAAATAATACGTTTCCATTCATAATTTGAGACAAAAAGGAAAAGAAAAGTTAATCATATTCAAAGTAATAATATTCTCAGATAATATATCACGAACAAAATTTTTCATTTCAAAGGCACGCAATTTGAACACGGAAACCAATGAATCCCCATAATAGGGATAATACATCCCCCTTTTTTCCCTAAAAACTCCCTTCCTCGTAATACCACGCGCATTATGGCAACAGGTGTTTTCACGTACATATCTTACCAAACCTGTCTTCTTGTTTCAAACAGCAATTAGAAAAATAAAGAGAGAAAGAACCTGTTAAAAGCAAAAAGGCAACAGACAGAAAGCATCTTAACCACTTCCGCAAAAAGAATTTCTTGCTGAAAACTGAGAGTAAAAATTGCATTTTCACGCGTGGCTGACCTTGAATTTTCGCTCCCATTTTTGGGGGTATTTTGAGTAATTTTTTTTTTTTTCTTCTTATACATGAAACTGAAGAAAAGATGATATTTGGGGGAAAAAATCATTTTCAATATTTCAATAATTATATTTTTTCAAATTGTTTTGATAATGCTTACAAATGCACGCTTGTTACAGGGCATATATTTAGATGGAAAAAATGTTGCAGAAATTAAATATTCACTATCTTGAGTTCAATGGAACAAATACATATATATATATAGATATAGATATATCCATATACATATCAAGCATATGGATAGAGAAGTACAATGCTTGAAGACATATAAATAAAAAAACAAAACCAATAAAGTCAATGAAATTTGTCATATCTTATTTAGGGTTTATTAAACACAAACCAGGCACATCCGTACGAAATGTCTCATTTTCATAATGATAACGTGTTTCATTTATATGTTAGTACAAAATTAAATCCTGTCGATACTGCTACATACAGTGGTTTGCCGGGTGGTCGATTGTGTGCAAGAAGAAGTACATAACAGAATATATTTTAGCTTAAAGTAATAATATAAATTACAAAAAAAAAAAAAAATATTTTCTTTAAAAAATTTAAAGTAATAATGAAACGATAATGGACAAATACTTTTATAATAATAATAATTTTTTAACAATTTTTTAATGGCTTTAAAATTGTTTCTTTCTTCGGTTATATTTTAGTTATTTTTCGAAAATACCAAACGTACGTGTGCGTATGCGCGCGCGCGTATTCTATGTATCCTGTAAGCATATTTTCTAATATTACAGCCAATATTTATAATACAAATGAGACAAGGTAAATGCTAGTTATTCAAATGTAAAAAAATATTTTTAATGTATTTATTGATGTAAATCAAGATATACAGCTGTGTCTAGATGCTACACAATATGCGTATAACATGTAAGCACAATAATTTAATTTCGGCTAATTATTATACATGATCTAATACAGTCGAGTTTTAAAAAAAAACACGCAAAAGAAGTATATCTCTAATTTTTGAAAAATATGAAATTGAACTTTTTTTTCTTCAATTCCCCCCACCCTCAAAAAAAAATAAAACATTTGAATTAAAATTTTGTAATTTGCTTTTTAAGAAATATTACAAGTATAATTGAATTCTAATGGTCTCAAAACTCTGTGCTTATCTTTTTATAGTCTTTCTTATGCATTGTATTAAATCAGTGATAAAAGGTATTTTCTTTTGTTATAGCACTGCTTTTTCCCTCTAGACATGCGCAGACTGCGCAGCTTTTCCTTTCCTCATTTTTCGAATCACAGAGCGGATCTGGCGGATGTGACGTCACGATGGCTTCTTGCGCTGTCAAGGTGACGAGCGCTTTCTTCGTCATACCTCAGAATCCGCTGAGTTCCGAATGAGGTTAAATAGCTGACGCTCGGCATCAGGGCTGTCCTTTTTTTTATCTGGCGCTTTGTGCTACGTTCAACGTGCGATTTGTTTTGGATAATTATCTTACCAATGGGCGTGATAAAGACCTTGTTTATACTATCAGGTAAGCTGTATTTTAGTTTAATCAACCATATTTAATTTATTAATCATCTGTTTAATGTGCGTTTTATGATTATCAAAGTAGGATCGTCTGTATTTATTTTCATTTCTAATGTTGTGCAATAAGTTTTCGAAGTTTAAACGGTAAACAATCTGCAATTGAAAAATCTCTTCTTAAATATGCCATGTGAAAAATTAATAAAGAAAAAGGTAACGAATACATTTATAATGCGTGTTTCTTCTGAAATTCGTTACCCATTTGATATTATCTACTATAAATTGCAAGTATAGGTAATTTTTTCCTTATTATTTACTTTATTTTATCAAACTTGCATTGTTTAATCGTAATTTAGCGTTTCTAGATTTTCGTCTCTGTCCCGGTATCTTTCCAAAACTCCGCATGTTTGATTAAAATATATATAATTTTTATAATTATACTAGCTGGTGCGTATACTACTCGGTGCGTTGCTACCGCCGAAAAAAAATATTAAGTGAAATAAATCACTAATTTTGTAAATGGTATGAACGGTACGGCAGTATATAAAATATTCATTACTTTAGGTCAAATATTTATATAAATTTTTGTATTCTTCTAGAATCATAAAATTTGTTCTTTCAGAATTGTAATGAAAGAAACTATTTATTGAATCTTGTGGTTCGTTTAATATTCGTTCAGAATTCTCAAATTTAATTTTAGAAAATGTGATTAAAATATTTCTTTTTAAAATTCAACATATTTATACCATAAAATCGTTAATATGGATGAGAAGATAATTTTTGAAAATTAAGATTATGCAAAATTGTTTGTACTTCAATACTGTTGGTGGTTACTGCGAAAAGTGCAACAATTTTAAATTTAAAAACCCCAGAATTGGTCTCCTCAAAACTTTCTCACAAAATATGAAATAACGTTGTTACCTCTGGGAATCATTTGCATATTATAGCTATAAAAAATTTAACCTTTAACTTGGATTAAGCATTTCTAAAGAATCTATTCTCCTCGGGGCGTTAGTTGGAGATTCATCCTCGGTAAATAGATGCGGTTGAGATTCAAATTTTTTTTAATTGTAGATAATTGTACTATTTATACAACCATCCCGTAGGTGTAAGCAATAAGCTAACCATGTTTCATCGTAATCGAATGAACGATTTAGGAAGGCATCAGACATGCATTCATTTTTATTTATATATATATCAACATTAACCATAGTACTTTTTAGAGTGTCGCAATACCCTACCTCTAATCATTTGAATTCTTCCAAAACTCAGTTTTGCGCTTTAGACCTTCCAGGTTTTGATTTTATTATAGATCGATACAGATATTTTATAGCATGTATATTATCCGTATATGTAAGTAAAATATTACTTTTGAATCATTGATTTGAAATGCTTTATAAATCTTTCAAACTAAATACTGTTCTAAATAGCATAATTTTTTTTTTAGGCAATTTTTTTTTTCCTTCCAGAGGTTTTCAATGTTGCGGCTTATAAAACAATCGGTATAGAATAAAGGGATAGCTCTTGGATCGCATTATTTCCCTACCTCCTTGTTATATGAATTATTTTGCTTTCTGTTGCTTTTTTTTCTTAAGGTATCCGACTGCATTCGAGAGGAAAAAAATTAAAAAATTGAATTTTTTAGAAACTTCTTGATTTTTAGATCATACTGTTAATAATAAACCCTATAAAAACAAATTATTTGAAAATATATATTCAGAAACTGTGAAATTTAACCAAAACGGTTCACACTGCACACAAAAAGGTAATGCAGCAATCCTATTTTTCTTCGTACACAAGATATAGAATGCAATAATGAATTAAATGAACCAAAATTTAAAATATTTTGAGACGCAAAAAAAAAATTGCGGGTAAAAATCCACGTATGGATGCATTTTTACCATAAATTCACCACTTTTTCATTTTGGGTATTTTTATAAAAATTATTTCTCCAACAATAAAATTCTTGCTTCATTTCGTTGCCCATATTATTTCAAACACGCGCTGAAAGCTTTATATAAATAAGTCTATTGGTTTTTGAGGTATCTTGTTAACGGTGGATGATTTTTATGAGCATGAAAGTTTTGAGAAAATTGAAGTGAAAGACAAATTTTGGCTGAAAAATAGGCGATTCTGAATGATAGACCAGGCCTTTTTTTCCCTTAGAAAAGATAAACCATTTTGGGAAGAGAAGTCTGAATTACAAGAAGAAAAAAAAAATTGCCAATGTGAACGATAACCAGTATTTTTAACGTAGTCGGATACCTTAAATCTTGCAAAGTAAATATCGTGCTCTTTACCGTTGTAACATTGTTTACTTGTAGCCTAGACTCGTCCATTTTGCCAGTCTTGCATATAACCGTGACCCTAAAGATGATACTTAGTACATCTATATCTTTTTTTAATATAGCAACCTGAATCGCTTTAATGATATTTACCCCTGGTTTAAATTATATATTTGGTTTTATGGCACAAATCTTTGTGCCATAAAGCCAAACCAAAATCTTTGGTTCGCGTTCCTGCTATTTATTGTATGATGTATATTCGTTATATCTAATCAATGTCGCCAAGTTTAATCTTAAAATTTCGAATAAGGTTTTCATTTCAAATTTTTTTTTTTTCGGATCACAATAATAATTTTATGTGAAGAGTTGCACTTTGCATTTTTAATAGTTTTGTTTAAATCAAGTTATTAGGAAACAAATGAAACGAATGGAAATTAACATAGTGTCTACACAATTCCAAGTGGGTTTGGTTCAATATTTTAAATAGTCCATGACTGAATTCTGGTATTCCATGCTGTTTCCTCATTGATTTGGCTTGGCACAAAGCCTCATAACTTTGTTGAAGGGAAATCATAAGCATCATCTTAGCATACTTTTCAAAATTCCTCAGATGCGATAGACAAAATGTTGACTGCAATAGTGGATTTAGGCAACGCACATTGCAGTTCCTTCCAATAATGTCATTGAATTTAATTTCGCTGTTTTAGTTTCATAGTCTACTAAGTATTAATCCAAAGTATGGAATAGGTAACTTGGTGAAAATGCATGCTTTCATTTATATCTAATGTAATTGACTACTTTAGGTGTGGGTAGCATTTTGTAAGCAAACGCTCAATATCCAAAAATTGAAATTGACGAAATGTGTAGTCTTCCGGCTTATTTTGATGTTAATAATTTTTTAAGTAATGATGTGAAATCTTTTTTATTTTTTAAACTGGTAATATACTGGACTTTGAGTATAGAAATTTCCCACTAGTTTTTACACAACCGTTTTGTAAGAAAAAGGGAAATAGGTTCTAATATTTAAGAAGTTTTGGATTCTTCTGCATAAAAAGCTTCAATCGCCGACTTTTTTTTCCTTTTCATTACACATTCTGCAGTCCTTTTCTCTAAAATGCTAACATTATATGGACTTTCCATTACGTTTTGCACCCAAAAGAATCAATACAAGTCCCTTACTGAATGTTTATACCGAATTCGAACTGTTCGTCGACTGGCGACCCTAATTTGGAAGTCATTCGCGATGCTCATCAAATTGTTCAGCAGTCTTTGTTTCAACAAAAATACCCGGTAACTTCTTAGAAATGTTTCTTGATGCAATAAAATGGCAAATTTTGTTTATTCAGCTATGTCTCCAGGTGTGCTTGGAGCAATAATCAATTTAGAACGCTCTTTTCAGAATGCATCCTGTTGTATCAACACAATCCGATTTCTCCTGAAAAGTTAGTCGTTTTATAATTGGAGCATGTTTGTTTCAACAAAGACACTTCTTCCGTGACTACAGTTGGGAAACGGTGATTCATCCTGCATAGTTTCCGCCTCTATGCAGACATTGGCTTTAATTGTTTTGGAAACTAAGAAAGATGTTTATTTTACATTTGTACTCGCTTCATTAACTACTAAATTCTAAATAACTGACGTACTGCCGAAATATTGCTTCTGATTTTCCAAATGATGGTTTCCGATTTGGAATTTATTTCCTGTCGTATTGGGGGCTCTCTGCATTTGAAATTAACCCTGCACCGGTCGCGCTCTATAAAGTCAGGTAAAAGGTCGCGCGGATTGCAATTGCAGTCCATTTTCAAATCAAACTGAAACGCCAAAATAATTAATCAACATTCTTTAATCAACTTTAAACATAACAAGGCACTTCTTAATTTGTTTAAACATCAAAATCACTTAAAGTTACTAATGTAATCCGCGCGACCTGTGCAGGGTTAATGCAATTGATTGTATTACTTTTAAAACTGTGGAAAAATCGACGTTAGCTTTGTACCAGAAACATCTCGGCTCTGTATATAAATAGTAAGTCTAAAATTTATATTTGAATGCTGCAGAGTCAATGCAGAAATACGATGCTAAGAATGATTCCTCCATTCTGATATTAGAAATTGATTACAGGTTTGATTCATCTAGTCAGAGCCGGCATTCTCTCTGAAGGGGCCCGGGTTCAGGAAACCATTTGGGTTCCTAAATTTTTTAACAAAATAAAGAGAAATTCCTTGTCATTTGCTTATGCATATTTAATAAGCCTTGATTTTATTTATCCTATTAATTACTGCAGGAAAATTGCAATTTTTCTAACTTTTTCGATATTTAATAAAGCAAGAGCGCTTAAGCATTATACCCATATGCTTGACCAAAGATGATCCTTTATTTAATTTTAATTTGCTGAAAGAAGGTTCAGCATTTCTCGTATTCAGTAACTGGGTATGTAAAGGATTGTAAAAAAATTACATTAGATAGACAAAAGTAGATAGCTGATGATTTACAAGTCCATTTGAACTGAGCCTCGACTTCTGGGCACCAGGCACGCCGCTCTGTCTTAACATGTCTGACTGGAATTTCCTCATTCATAAACGAACTTTTTCCGAATTTTTATAGACGTCTTTGCCTAATAAAGTGCTCATACATCCACATGGAAACAAGCTTGTAGACTTTTTAGTATGTGTAACATTATTATTGTTCAGACCACTGTTTTAATTTTTAATCACTGTGGGGGCTCCCCTTAGCCACTGGGCCCGAGTGCACCCACCGCACCCGCCAGGTCACCGGCCCTGCATCTAGTGTTATAAATAGCTTAAGAATTTTGTTGCTTCTGGTGACCATTGGATTCTTGAGTTGGAAATGTGATCAATGTTTTGGTTTTAAAATAGTTTTTAATCGAATTTAATGAGAAGTTGGAATCTGAATTGCCACTGACGGTCTTTGAATTCCAGATTAGACGGGCAATTTGTGCGCTCTGTGTGAAAATGATACTGACCGCAAATACAACCATTTGCCCTAATATGAAAAAATTGGTTTTTTGGACCACAAACTATTCTATAAGAATTTTGAGGACTTGATCACTTTTAGATCGTGCTTTATTGAATCTGGTTTAAAATTTTGTTTTGAAACTACTTAAATTTTCATAATGATTAAAATGCCGATTTATAAGCTTGTGAATGAAATATAAATGCTATAAATTGTGCAATGATGAATAGAAAATGTATTGAATTTTTTAAAATACGTCTTGGAAATTGAACTAATACCAACTTTGAGTTAATTGTGACGCATATTTAAAAAATCTGTATACAACGCTAATTATTCCACTTTGAACATTTATCACAATGTCAATTCTTTTAAATTTGTTGAAAATGTCTACTATCACTTAAACCATGTTGAAATAGTGAATATTCTGGTCTATATTCCCGTCTGTCGGTTTTAAAAAATCTATTCATAGAAGCTTAATATTTGTCCAAAAAGCTATTAATGTTCGCTCTATTTTGGGAGACCATTGTTCCACTTTTATTTGCCACAACTATCGACCGTCCTGGTGTTTTCATGCAGGGTTTTGCTCTGAATCTTAATCGCTTATATCATTCTCTGTATCCGACTCGGTTCTATGATTTTTGGCTTCAATCGATAGTCACTGATGGCTTCTGTGAAAGCAAATGATTGCTTCAGGCTTGGCTTGACTTAAATGATGCTGGCTGTCATCTTGTATTTCGTTGTAACCATGGTTAGAAACCCAAACTCCCTTCCTTCAAAACATGACAAATTAAAGCTTTGTTTTTAATGCTCCTTAATTACTTCCATTATTTGTAATTGAGTTGTTTTTACTTTTTCCCCAATGGCTATTGTCGGTACATATTATGGTTCAAGTGTACCTATTTCATTGGTTCAGAGGTTTAATATCTTATAATGGGGGGGGCTTCGGCAGTTTATTTTGCTTTTTACAACGTATTTTATTGAAATTCAATGTTGTAATTTTATTGCTAGTTCTCTCTTTCACATTGTGGACTAATCTTTGAATAAATTAATTTTACTGGATATTTTGTATTGAATTTATTGCCAGCAAAAACTGTTGTCTTCAAATGTATTCTGAAGTAACTTGCTTTAAATACAAAATGAATTGATCAAAACTGTTTTTATTCAATTTTCAGTCACACAATGGCAAGAACTCGTGGCGTGTTTTAATTCTGTTGCCGATGCATGGAATTAGATAAAGTTTCTGAAACTAAATCCCAAATATCTGGAGTGGTGAAACCTAGCGAGATGGTTACTAATGTGATAAGGAGTTAACCACCAATTTCTAAACTTTGATAGAAAATGGGAACTCGATGTTTCTGTCAGCTCGGTATCAATGAAACGAAGCAATTTTTTTAACGGAAATTTTAGTATAACTGCAAGATTTTATCCTGTATATTTAGTTCAGATTAAGCGGAAGGTGTAATAAATATGATGCACATAGACTGCGTTTAAATATTTCCCGTAAACTTTCTACTCTTGATATTTTTTTTTTTTTTTTTAGTTTCTTCGCAACCAAATCTTGCGTCCGTAATATTTAAGAGCACATAAAACTTATCGCTAAAATCGGACTGAACCAAATAATGACTCGCTTATGAAAAATAATTGTTGAAAAGACTGTTTCAATTTCGCATAACCGGAGAAAAATTTACGACCTCGGCACATTGACATTTGCTACTTATTCAGGCCGACGTTTATTCATGGGCCAATAAATCTGCCATTTTGTTGTTGTTGTTGTTTAAAAGACTTATTTGAATTGTTTTGAGCCGGGATGGAAATTGATTAGCATTCCGATAATGGCAGGTAAAAGGTAGGGGAATATTTTTAAATTCTGCCCACGGCTACTGACGGTGCCGGGCGATTATACAGGGTGTCCCAAAAAGATTGAAACGCACTTTAATTCTTTAACCGTTAGAGATAAGTAGGTGATGTAATTTGAAAAAATGTTCAAAATAAGATAGGAGAGAAGATTACTTTAAGAAAAAAAATCCACCTATGAATTTTAAAAAGTTACACTTTGTAAATTTTTATACAACCCCACTATGCAAATTTGGTCAATTAGAAAGTTTTTCCTTTCCATCCCAGAAGACCATTAAAAAAAACTGCATAACTGTATCTTTAAAACTTTTTAAATAATAACACAGAAAAAAAAATTGACTTATGTCACTTTTCCAAACCACTTGAAGAACTTTTTCGTCTGTGAAAATAGGGACCATATCCAAATTGATAATAGAAATTCTTCGATCAAAAAAAGGTAATCAGTGTAAAATAAATCCAAAATGGCATTTAAATAGAGTCCTTATTGATGGAGTTAAACAGTTTTGACAACATAAGATTGTAAGAAGTGTAACATAAAAAAAATAATAATAAATAAAACGAAATACATTTAAAAACACACGAATCATAAAGCATGCTCAAAATGTTTCCCATCAACACCAATACATAATTGGGCTCTTCTAATAATGCTCCTGTAAATATTTTGGAATTCTCCTCCTGTAATATTATTGCATGCATTAATTATCTTTTGTTTAAGGTCAGTTACAGTCAGTTACATTTCTTTAAGTAACTTAAAAATAAATTAAAAAAACTTTAATATACACGTATTAGAAGCGGCTAAATTCCAGTTAAATGAAAGGCAAAAATCGTCTGGCAGTTAATTTGTTAGAATATCGGTTTGACATAAATGTGATGACTTTGAAAAGAATTAAAATTCTACCAGACTAATTTAACAGTATTTTTCTTTTTCATAAATTTTGCTATAGAATTCTGTCAAATGGCTTTTATTGATTTTCAATGAAATCTTATAAAATTTCAAATGTAAATTTAGAATACATGGCATAAAATTACTTGTCCCAGATAAGATTAAAACAAAAGACAATTCTGTACTGCATCGTGAATCTACCGTAAATACGCAAAAATGTGTTTTGTAAATAATATTAAAAAATTTATGTGTTTATAAATTGTTGCAAATTTACATTTCCATTTTGGTATATGGTCACTAAAAACAGCGTTCGATTTTCAATTACGCATAACTCACTCAATTTTAAGGATACAGTTATGCAGTTTTTTTTAATGGTCTTCTGGGATGGAAAGGAAAAACTTTCTAATTGACCAAATTTGCATAGAGGGGTTGTATAAAAATTTAAAAAGTATAACTTTTTAAAATTCATTGGTATATTTATTTTCTTAATGTAATCTTCTTTCCTATCTTATTTTGAACATTTTTTCAAATTACATTACCTACTTATCTCTAATGGTTAAAGAATTAAACCGCGTTTCAATCTTTTTGGGACACCCTGTATATACCGACACTAAACACTGAAACGCAATTTCAATGTACGAAGATTACTATTCTAAAATCTTGCTGATTATTTCCCATTTTCAAAGTGAATGGAACAATTTAGAAAATCGGACACTGATAGCAGGGTTTTTATTTCACTTTATAAACACCATCGGGAATTTTATTGCTCTTATGAACCCATTTTTACAGATGGTTCTAAGTCATCTGATCATGTTGGTTGCGCATTTGTCCATGGTCATCGCATCATAAGTTATAAACTTCATCCGTTTACTTCTGTTTTTACCTCTGAATTGACTGCTATTTACTTAGCCCTCAAATATATTGATGAACAACAGATCCATAAGTCTGTTATTTACACAGATTCTCTGAGTGCTCTGCAAGCTTTAAACTCGTCATCTCTTGATCATCCGCTTCTACAGGAAGTGAAGAAGATATACCACCTTCTATGTGGAAAAAATATTAGTTTTACTTTCCTGGATCCCATCGCATGTGGGTATTTCTGGAAATGAAATCGCAGATACAGCAGCTAAGTCAGCGAGCGTCAATTTGTCCCAACGTCTTTCTTATAAAGATATGCGCACAACTATAATTCGTTGGTGTTATCGCCAGTGGCAAAATCAATGGGACATGGAGACTAACAACAAGCTCCATTTTATTAAACCACAATTGTCCAACTGGTCTTCAAAACTAAGTAGACGCTATGATGTAATTTTATCCCGACTACGTATTGGTCACACTCGCCTGACACATAGATTTTTACTCTTTTCCGAGCCTCCCCCAATATGTGATGATTGTGGAGTTGTGTTAACTGTTCGTCACATTTTGATGGAATGCACCCGCTTTATTGACCTTCGACGTAGCTATTTTAAATCCGACAATCTTAACTTGGACTTTTTATTGGGTGAAACTCATCACCCAAACATTCTCTTATATATTAAAGATGCTGGAATTTTACATGAAGTTTAGTCTGGTTTTAATAACTTTCACCCTTTTTTAACATTTGAGTAGTTTGAACACAAGCAATTACATTTTTTACAATACAAAACTAATTTTACTTTTATCTTAATGGAGAAATTTTACGCTGTTTCGGCGCAGTATATTCTATATCAGGATCTTGCGCCAGAAATTCAAATCCAATCCAATCCAATCCAATCAAAGTGAATGGAATGAAAGCAAATTTCTGCAGGAAGTCTAGTGTTCGCAAGTTGCAATAACCGCCTATTGAGTACTCCTTGGCGATTATATTAGAAAATCTGCTGAGTGTTTCAAAAAATGAAAAGTGCCCTTGAAGTTGGCGAATGAGAAATATTGGAATTGATGAATATTGGAGTAATATTCATCAATGTGAATTAAAGGTGCACTGTGGTGATATGAAAGTTGTACAAAATCGAATATTCATCCAGCTACTTGGCATCGCAAGACCTTTAACCAATAGCTTTGAAATATGACGCTACGCTAAGAAATCAAATCGCGTATGAATTTCGGCTTTCGATTCTAAATTTGTATTCCTCCCGTTTAAAACAGTCGACTTAACCCTTTCAAGACTGATTACCATCCTTCTATAGTCAACCGAATGCATTTTTTTTAAAGAGAAATGAGTTAATATTTCTACCTTAATATATCTAGAACATCCCGTTTGTAATTTAATGACCAAATTGGACAACCATTCTACAGCAGTGACTCCTTTGATTTTGATTTGCAGTGATACCTTTCATTTTCCGATGCAATGCAGGATAAAATATCGCAAATTCTTTGTATTCATTTGTGTAGCGTAATTAGGCGTAATGAGCAGAAAATATTATATGAACCACAAGGATTAATTTCATAGGTTTTGCTCTTGTATTTCATCGTTATTTGATTTTAAAATTTTAATTTTTTTTATCTTGATTCTGTGGAAACTGAATTGGGTAAAATAGACCTTGGGTTCTGGGGTTAGAAGCCAAGTAATAAAACCACTATACAAAAGTAATTACTCGTGCCCGAAAGTCGGTAGCTAACTTGTAAACTTTCACCGCATACTCTCCCTCCAGTGAGTCTGGTGAGACGAACAATATGTTTGCTGCTGTTGAGTGAGTGATATATTTGGTTGTCGAATCGAATGCGCTTTACTCATTTTATTTGGCGAGCTAACTTGGTATCATCACAACCAAGGGTATTTGTACTAAAGTGTTAACATTTTGCTGAAATGTTTTATTAAGTGTGGCATAGGGTGTGGTAGTTTGTCATCGAAGAAAAATTTTCATGAATTTCTTAGTAGCTGACAATTATAGGGAAGAACGCGTAGAACTGTATTGATCAGAGCCCATGCTGGCAACTTCCCATCAATCTTTTGTTTTCTACCAGTTTAAAAAACCTTTTTTTGCCTTTCAGTTGTCTAGAGTTAAAATGATTTAGGAATTATGAGTTTATTACTATGATTATAACGCCATATAAATGCGCGCTGTCTAAAACTAATGCTACAGAACGGGTCTCGTTGTTGTATACTCTAATGCCAACATTTTTATATCGCTTTTCTTTTTGATAAATGTAAAATTTTTCTAGCGGTGCTTTTCTTGTGTAGACCGAAAAAATTCATTGCAGTATCTTAATTCCAGTTCTTTCTCCGTATTTTTTAACATTATTAATCAAATGCTTCAGTGGTTTGATTTTGTAAAGATTAATTTTTTTTTTTTTTGAGTGGGAAGTCATAAAAAAAAAAAGTTGCAATTTCTGATGTTGATGCGTCTTACAAAATATTTTTATCAGAGAATAAAATATTTTACTATTTAGAGAAAAAAATTAATGTGATATGCAAAATTTTAATTTTATCATAATTTTGCTCTTTGCATATTTCAACAATTGCGTTTTTTCATTAACAATTTAAAGAAAAAAAAGTAAATTGCTTGAATTATGGAAATCTGGATGTAACCAACTATAAAATCAACTGTAAAATTCGTAATTTCAATAAATTCTCTTAATCGACATTGTGATTAAAAAAAATTTGATCATTATTATAAATCGCCATTATTTCCTTCACGCATATCGAATAATAAATGCAAAATAATAATGAAGCAAACTTTTTTATTAATGTTAATGTGTCTTCTAGAATATGAATTTTATCTATCTTAAATTTGCGTTATTTCCATCTTTATCTATGCTATTTCTCTTAATTTTATTGAAAGCTCCTCGGAGTGCAATCGGATTTTTTTTTTCAAAATAAACTCAGAAATTGGACCTTTTTAGAATGGCTGGTTAATAAAATTTTACTCCTTGGAGCGTTTAGAAAGGAGCTACCAGTTGTACAATACGTGATCGGGTTCACAGGAGGGGAACTTTTTAGGGACCCTTGCCCCCCCCCCCGTATTCGCATTGCCTTCTCACCAGACTTTTTATCTATTTTAATTCATCTTTATACAAATGGTTGTAAATTTTGAAATAAACATTTAAATTGTGGATTACTTTCTTTAAAAAATTTGGTTCTACTGGTTAGAAAAACAAATGCACGTTTTAGATTTAAAGATTTTAAACAAAACGAAAATGTCAATTGTTAACAATCGAGGTTAAAAAGGATCAATTTGTTTTATATCCCTCGACATTTTTAGAATTATCAATATCTAACTTTGTATTAATTTATGATAAATATATTAGAGTTAAAAAAATTAAACTGCTCTCGATTTTAACTGAACAAACTCGATTGCACGACTTTTGCACTTGCATATTAAAGAACAAAATTTTAAAATGCTGCAAAGAAATTTGTCCGGGATTTGGGCCCCTATTCACAGTACCACCGAATGCTTACTGGCTCTCATGGCACATGAGAAATGCAAGAGCCAATCTCGAGAAAGTATGGTACAGGAGTTGCATCCAATAACCTCTCAAGTGGCAATATCCTTTCCATAGTAAATCATATTCATAAATACAAAGACCTTTTCAAGACTCCTCAATAATCGCGATCCAAGTCCTACTTGTTAAAATCCATTAAATTATTCATTAAAAAATGCAAGTATCATGAATGAAATCAAAATACAGAACCCAAACGGACTATTATTCTATATTGAAAGAATATATAACGCCCCTTTTTTTCTCTTTCCGTCTTGTGCTCATCCAACTGGTTAGATAACGCCATTCTGCGCACAAATGCCTATTACATGAAGTTATGTTATATCGAGGGTTTGGGGCCATTCGATGTTGTGCCAAATGCTTGCTTTGCTTGTATAATAATCTGGAATGCAAGAATTAGGAATTGTCTAGAGCAAGATTATCCATCTAAACCATCGACTTCTAAAATCTTGTTCTTAATAAAGACGAGGAAGGAAATTGGTTTGTTCTAATTCCTCATAGATCCTTTAATGAATAATGTGCTTTCAAAATTTAAAGATTTGAAGCAAAGAATGTGACCAAAATTTGCAACCTTTTTCGAAATTTTAATATTTGTCTCAACGCTATTTAATATTCAATATATTAACAAATTATCCAATCTTTTACTTTAAAACATTTTAAAATCGAATGAGGGGAGGAGGATAATTTAGCAAAGAGGAAGTAAGAAATTTTCTGTTACAATTTATTCAGTTGAACAATATTCAACATATGAATAATCCCAAAAGTAGGCTTATATTACAGTATTTTAGCGGGCTGCCAGCATTTTAATGTTTTACGATAGTCTTGTCAAAACGTTTTGGCAAAGTATCAAATGGGGGAAAATAGACGCATCTTTCTGTTTGCAAGTTTTGTAGATGACTTTTCGTTATTATATTGATCTTCATTTCCCCCTATCCATGAAGGATCAGTTGAAACTTGGTGTGTCTGAATCGCCTTTGTTTATCGCAATTTGAATCGTCTAAAGTGTCGTTAACTGGATTTATTTTAAAGGGAATAATTAATCCAAAGTATTAATGAGGGTATCGTTCCATTTTAAGATTACATTGTTCGACAATTGTTCTTAACATTTTGTTGACCGCGAATTTTATAAAGAAACTATGTTCCGGACACCGGCTATTATTTTGTAAGTGAATATGAGAGTAAAACGTTCGAAATTACAATAGATTTTATTTGTACTGAATGAAATTAAATTGTGGACATTTTTATATATAAAAAATGTCCAAAGCAAAATACTGACATTAAAAAAAATTATATCATAGTAAAAATAAGATACTCGCCAGCCTAAAAAGTATTATTTTTCGGAAAAATGAAATGCGTCAAAGATGTATTTCGCTAAACTTTTTTTTAATTTGTCACTCGTTCAATAAGACGGGAAAATAAAATGTCGCATAATCTCAATATTCTATACCGCCCTGAGTGTCATAAATTGAAATAGATAATGTAAGTGCAATGACGAGTTAACTCGTCACCAGTCAGCAACGTTTGGGTATGAAAATAGAAGTTAACTCGTCAGCGATCAGCAAAGTGTTATTGCAATAAAAGCAATTGTTTATATTAAGATGCCATGAAAATATGCTCACAAATCCTCATAAGAAATTGCTTATAATGCTCAATTGAAATGGAAACTAGCTTCCCAACCCAAAATTTTTATCCATTTATATATAACTATTTAAATTCCTGGAAATCGCAGCTCAAAGGACAAGTTCTCTTTGAATACGTTTTACCAGTGATGGGTATGGAACGAATTCATTTTTAAAGTACTTTATTAAAACTTGTATTTGTAACAACCAGCTATAAAATTGAATTTGATATTGACAAGCAGCTTAATTCATTGTCAAGTCGTCATTCTATTACCGGCATTTACAACAGCTAAAATGCTCATGGTTCAATTCTTGCATGCTGTTGTCGAAGTCGGTATTAACTTTCTATATTCACCAAAAACATTATATTGTCCAGAAATGCATAGAAAGTCTGTCAATTGATTTTAATATTAGAAACAAGTTAAATTAAAAAAAAGTACAATATCCTACTACATCTACACGCAAAATAGTAATTATTTGGGAATGCGAATGTCTTGTATCCTAAACTGAACGTTCCAGATTAAAACATTCTCCATTTTTATGACCGAATATTGGGTCGCAAGTCCATTCCAGTTGATTTGAAAACACAGTATGAATTTAATTCAGGTACGTATAACTATTATGCAAAACAAGCTGCCTTTATCATCTACTGTATATTAGAGCCCGGAATTGTGTTTTATCTGAAATTTATGCGTGGAAGGAGGGCACACGTCTTGAGGAAGAAATTTGAAAAATGTTCCATATGAGGTTGGGATGGAAATCTAATTTCCAATGCAACAGGCAATTACATAAGTGGTGTATTGATATTGTGTTCTAAAATTATACAGCCTTACTAACTGAATTTGAATCGCTTTAATTGAATCGATTAAAAGCAATTGGAATTGAGTTCACTTTTTGTTTGCGTTTATTTTCATAAAATCGGTAAAATTTAAAAATATCGAATGCACAGAAAAATTCTGCATTCTTCTCAGAATTCTAAATTCTGCGTAGAAATTTAATAGAATTTTCCAAGTGAATTTAAAACTTGAATGCATCGTTGCAAAACGTAAATTGACTCCTATTTGTTCATAGATAACCATGATCGAACTAAACAATCCCGAGTTTCTTGTAAACTGCGTTTTAATTCTCAATTCATTTGTACATTATTATTGGGAGTTTTGTTTGAAATGATACTATGCAATTTCTTTTCTTCGAACCGCCTATTTTGTTGGACATTTTAACCCATTGTCCACGAAATGTGACTCTCGCTCACTTTTGCTTTCATCGAAAATTCGATGCTCGATAAATATATTTTTTTTTTTTGGAACATCACGTGGATACATTTGAAATATTGCGTGCATATTTAAAAATTTAATGAATTGCGTGTGAATATAAGTTTTATACGCCTAATCGTAATTATTTGAATTTAGAGGTAAGAAATTCGTAAAGAGCGGTACTAAATGTATCGAGTTGATGGTTTTTCTAAACGAAAGCGGCTTCGTTTTCTACGAGACCTTGCGAGATCTACGCATGCGTAGTATGCTGTGTCAACATCTGGTACATACTTGAAGCAACAAAGGTGTGGGAAAGAATAAAATTTCAAGATAAAGCGACGTATAAAATGAGCCTCATGAAAACGAGCCTCATTTTCTTGAAACCTTCACTTGCGATAGCTTGAAATATTGCCAAAGTAGTTTCCCCTTTCAGTTTTAAGCTTTATACACTTTTTATCTGTCATTGTCCCTCTTTCGCCCCTCGCGCTAACCCCTCCTCCCTCTTTCTCGCGAAAAAGAATTCGGGAGGGAATTTTGGTAAGAACGTGCGTCATAGCCTCTTACTATTTCGCATGTAGGGGGGAGGAAAAAAATATCAGAGTGGAATACTGTATTTTTTCTAGATGAGTCATTCCCATTATCGACAAAAGAGGTAGGTAAGTATTGGACATGCATTTGAAATTGTATAAACTTCACTTAAGAAAATAGTGTTAGCATTTCATTACAATTGCTGCAAAGTGAAATTTTACGCAGATTTATTTTAAGGCGAGGCCTGAGGTCGTAAAGCATTAAAACCTCTTTCTCTTGTCAACAAGTTAAATAACGATCCTGCGTTCTTGAATGTAAAACGTTTATCTTGAATTATTTAACGTGACTATAAGTATCATAATTACAAGAGAAATTTAAATTGTAAAATCATTCATCAGTACGACAAACATGTGATGTGTTCACTTTGATGAATGAAGACGCATTTAACCTGAAGAAAAGTAATAGCAATAACAAAATATTTTATCCTTTTAGAAATAGGACTCTGAAGCAACAGAATGGTTGTAAATATCTCCACTTAAATGTTTGACTTTTTGTAAAATTTCTACCAATACATAATAGTTTCATCTTCCCGGGTTAAAATTCAGAATATTAATCGCATTTTAACACCGCGCCATTATAAAATTCTGTGAAAATTAACAAGTGTTCCTATTTCAATGCTTTGGGAGAGGAGGCAATTTAAATTTCTTTCTTTAAAGAAAGATTAAAACTATCGATATAATAAATTCGTTATAAGGTGGTTCTAGACTAGTTTTCAGTTACTAATTCTGCTCTTTAATAGAGCACGAGTCTTGATGAACTGTTCTTAAACTGTTGGAGGGAAAAAGCCCCTGATATTTTCTACGGGTATTCTGTTATCAACTATGCATTCATTTCTGTATACTGAAAAAACAATCGCAGATTGGCCATTTTCACAAGGCTTATTTGTTTTCAAGGTAAAAACTAAAATTGAACAATTCATTCTACAATTCTATTGCGCAAAACAAGTGGTGCTCATTGTCTATTTCAAAACAAATATTAAATTCTTAATGCATTACGATTATCATTTAAGTTGAAGGAAGCTTGTGGTATTAAGCTGTAAGAAACATCCTCATCTATCAATTTAAATCGTGACTAATTAGATCAATTCCTTTTATGAACACAAATACTTCAAATGCGAACCATCTTGTAAAATTTTTGAGGTTTCTTAAAGACGGCTAGTGAAATGTTTGAATTTCAATTCGTATTCTCGAATATGAAGCAAGATAAAGAATTAAATATATATCGAGCTCTCGATTATTTCTTTAACCTTTTCGCCGTTTTCTCCTGCGTGAAAAGTTTTGTTTTCCCTCCATTTTCCGCCGCATTAAAGCAAATAAAAACTGAATCAAGTAAACATTAACAAAGCGTTTTAATCTTTGAAAAGTTATAAAAAGAACGTTTGAAGCGCGTTACGGCCATCTCGCAGAGATTTCACTTGAACTCGCAAGATACTTTACGGCAATTTTATTTCAATAATATCCGTTTTCTTTGCTTTCGCGAATAATCCACAATATTGGCACAGCATTTATGAAAGCTTATGGTGCTTTTAAATCTACTAGAATATATATATCATCGCCAATAGCATGCGAAGGTATTTTAATATTATCAAGAAAATATCAAGTTAGATTTTGATTAGACATCTAAATGAAAAACCAGAAAGTAGCCTGCATTCAACGATCCTTTAATAGTTTCATTTTTCTTCCTGTCATAAATGGATTCCCTGAAATTGCCAACAGAAAGTGAATCGGAAACTTGATTTTAGAGGAAGTGGCGAGTATTTCGCAACAAGAGAAATTTCATTACAATTGAGGGAAATTCCTAGCTTCTCAAACGACGCCACTTGTTTGAATAACCTGTTGCTGTTGATGTATGATAGAATTGGAGATTTGTTTTTAAAGCGTCTCAAAAAATCTTAAATCGGTTCGAAATGGATGTAAAATGCCAAGGTGAACAGGTAGAATGCATTCAAATTGCTCCAAATGTTAGATTTCGGTTACTTTCTGCCACTTTCCACACTCGGTGTTGATTATTAAAATCGGCAATTGGCAACTTGTGTTCATATATTGTGGGAAATGTCATTTTAGAATTAATGAGCGCTTATCGTTCAATTGCAAAACTTTGCAAGTAATTGAACAGCATGATCCCTAATTTCTTGTTAAAACTCGGAAGTGGTGCATAGAGTCGCGTACCAATCTCTGTAGAATTTTTTCATGATCCAGATAAGGGGTTTTTGAGCAATCGTAAATATTTAATTACAGATAAGATATCTTAATGTGGCTTTATAAGTTTAGGTGGTATATTAACCATACGAAAAAAATTCCGACAGAACATTGGGTTGATAAAGACGTTGAGTAACTACTACAAGACTTTCATTCGTTAATTTATAACTTTAGATACTTGCACGATTTAGATATATTTTCGATTTTCTGGTTTATTCAATGAGAATAGAAGAGTAACTTTGTGTGTGTGTGTGTGTGTGTGTGTGTGTGTGTGTGTGTGTCACAGCGCTAATGGGATAATTTTACTTTGAGTTTTCGTTTCTTTTTAAATATTCATATTAACCTTTTCAGTTTATGATAATCAATATTTTGTATAAACATTAGACATGCTTTTTAGTACTGTACCTTACTTTACATCATTGCGCTTTTTCATAGCTCGTATTTTTACTCTTAGGCATCTGAAACCGCATGGTAATTCCATTGTTGCTATTTTATTATTTCAATTCCGTGAGTGGAGTGCGGCTTAGTCTATCGGTTTTTGTGCAATAAAGCAAACACGAATAATCTTGGGGTTCAAATCACGTGATTACTTTATATAATATATAAGGGCTTATCAGTCTGATGAAATATAGCAGATGTATCTACTCTGCCAGTCACTTGTAGCCTACTGAAATAATGAAGTTCAAGTCCCCCCCCCCAACCGCCTTGATTGTGTCAAATACAAGGGAAAAATATACCATACAAACGTTTTACACCTTAAAGGAATAATTAACAGTGGCATAAACAGTTGCATGTAATATGAGGAGTTGCGAATTTCTTTAGTAGGCCTTTCACTCATTTTATATTAGATTTAACGAGTCTTAATTGTGTACACTAGTAGCAGTTGCATTGATCTGCATGCCATTAGAATTGTGTATTTGACAGTTGTACTTTCTTTAATTCGTAAACAAAATAGTCCCTGTGCTGTCGTTTTTTGAGTTTGCTGCCCTGTTATAATTTTTTCCCTCTAAATATTTGATACAAGTTCAATTCGTAAACGATATTTTGAAATGTACCGGGAAAACTTCCGAGATACATGCATTCCCAGTTAATTTTAATAGCTTTTTAAAGAATTCTATTTATTTGGTAATTGCTTAAACACGAAGTATTTTGATTTCTCTAATAGTGTTTAAAATGGTTTTCGAAGACAATTGTATTTTTTAGATTCTAGAAATTTTTTTAAAACTATAGACGTCTTATTGACTTGTCATGAAATGCGGCCCGGTTATTTTTCCTATTTATAAAAGTCAAGTTTTAATAGTTTCGTAGTAACAATTTAAAATCTGGAGCATATACATGAATGCTGTATTGAGTTATTGTAAGATCTTGTTCTCCTTAGACTGTTCCATGGTCTAATTTTTTTTTAGTGAGTTTTGCTTATTGTTACATTCAAATATTTCGGTGGCTAAACTGTTCAATTATCTTTTATTAGAACATTCCGGCATTAAGGTATTAAATTCATTTCTCTCTCACTTTATTCTAAAAGGATGCAATGCCTTCCGAACCTGCTATTGTGCGTCTTTATTTAAAGTAAAACACTTCACTTGCCATTAAACGTCATTTTCTGATATCTGACCTATATTTGGTCCGATATTCAATTGTAAGATTTAAGACGTGATATAAATATGTATCATTATGTTCGTAATATGGTTCGGTGGTGACATCAGGTCCTGTAATGACCGTCTTTGTACAAAAGTTTCATTTCTGTAAATAGTTGATAATACGTTTCATTTTATTTCCTAAATAAGTTGTTTAAATTAAATTTTCCTTTGGTCAGATCCAATCTTTGGACTTTGTCATCAATTTTATTGTAATAACTCTAACGGCTTATGATTCAGCCATTTGACATTATATAATGCATCGCAGTTAACGTCTTTGAAAGAGAATGTTTATTTTTTTAAAAGTTTGTATGCCAAAGTATTTACATGTAGTGTCTTGTCTTTCCAGCCCTCGTGGTGGTAAGCCATGCAGAGTGTAGCGTAGATGACTTGAGATGTTGCCTTTCAGAGTTCCTGCCGTTGGTCAGTCCGGCTGGTATCCGACTAACAAAAGAGAATTTTAATAACACGTGCAAGTAAGTTTTTCTGTTGTTGCTCCAAGTTTTATCTAAACAATACATTTACCCAAATAGCATACGTAATTTTACATAGAATTTAATCTGGAAGAGCAAATTCAGTAAGTTCCGAACCTTAACAAAGAATTGTTGGAAGATAATATATGGAATTTTTTAAAAACCCTTCAGTTCTTTCCATTGCTTGTAAACTCCGCAGCTTCAATTATCCAAAACCAACAGTTCAGTTGGTGGTCAAGAATTTATCTATCGGTGTGTTTTACTGTTTGATTTTAAAACTAAAATTCTCTTGCATCTTTTTTAATCTATTCTTTATGATCATGTCAATTTGATGGTTTTACTTGTATAAAAATATTATCATCCCTAAATGGAAATGTTATTTTCTACACATTACATCTTTCCGAATTAGAAATCGTTGGGTGTTTGTTAATGCGACTGAAACACAAGTTGCAATGTCGGTAAAATTCTTGAGTTCATTAAATCAATTATAGGTCTGTTTCTGATTGGATCTGATCTGTAAGCGATTTGATTATCCGTTTATCCTTGTGCTATCAATGCTTCCCTCGAATAATTTTGGTTGGTTCCTTCAAAGCACCCGATTTCTGCCGGTTAAAGTAACACTTCTACATTAGTTACAGTCTGGAATAGTGTATAAAAGTACATATTTATCGTGTAATTACATTCTTTTATAAATTGTTAACATAATTTGGGATTTGGCATATTTTGAATTGTCCAAGTTCCAGCTGCGTAGTAAGATCGAGTACAGTTTACTTTCAGCACAATAATTCTTCACGATCCTTTTTCTTACCTGTTGTTGAATTCCAATTAAGCTATTGCTTGCCATTTTTAAATTAAAGATTTATATTTGATGTCAAGTTTTTGTTCTTTTTTAATATCTTTAATCAAATCGTTTAAACTTGATATTTTTGAAACTTGACTATTTCAATTTATAATACTAAATGTATCTGCATTATTTAATTCGTCATTGTTTAAATTTGTATATGTTGATTAAATATTTGATATTCTTTCAGAGTTGCCTCCGGTTCATTGGAGTGTATCGAAAACTTTTCTGACCACTGTGTGGCGCGAGGGAATGACAAACTGGAAGGAAATCTCAACAAAACAAAGGTCTACATCGGTCAAACATGTGCAAATAATTCCAAGTTCTTGGAGAGTGAGTGCTTTTTGTTATCAAAATTCGCGGCAATTTTAAATTTATAATGCTAGAATTTATAATTTGGATAAATTTTCGATTATCGCAAACCTTGCGTTCCGATTATTTCTAAACATATTAAATATCTTCGCAATCTTTTTAAAACCAAAGTGGGGAAATATAATATTGCCGCATAATAAAGTTTACCACGAGCTTGTGGCCGAATGGTCAAAGTACGCGATTTAAACCTAATTTGTGGGTTCGATGTTCACCATGGCTGTTATATCCAAAATATGGATCTTTAGTTTTTTAGATATTGTTTTCTTGTGTTCTCCAACATTCTAGACCTTTCTTTATGTAAATTAGTTGCTTTTAGAATATTCTGTTCTTAAATCTTCTGTATAAAAGCTGGTACCCATTAGTCGTGGGCAACTTCTCGACCTTGTAAAGTTGCAAGTCGCTACTTTCCTTCAGTAAACTTGTTTGTTAGTTTAAAGCTGACGGTCTGTTTTATTTAAATCTTCGTAACAATATTTTGTACTTTTATCAGATGAGTACTAAAATTTCTTTGTGCTGAAATAAAGCTCGATCATTCTTCTATTTAGTACCTTTGTGTTTTTACAATGTTTAAACACTCGATAAAATTTGTCTACTTTGACTTGAAAAACCAACTGGTAAGATCCATAGGATATTCTGGTTAATACTTTTTCACTATTGGAAGCTGTTGTACTTCTATCATCTAGCCACTTTTTCTATCGTCTAGTCACCATGTTATTTATTTTGACCAAAATTTCTGGCAAGGTTCATGTTTATTAGTTTATAATACATTAGGACAAAAGGTTTATGAGGGGAAAAACTACCATTGTTAGAGTCGGAATATCTGAATAAATTCTGCATCATACTTTCGATCCGATACATGTCGATTGTTTTTCTAGAAATTCCTGGAACAAATTTATGCAAAATTGAATGTTGATTGAACAGATAATTCAGTAAAATAAGATGGCAAATATTTTAAATATACATTTTTACAAAAACTAAATCTCAAAATTCTTCGAACTAAATATTTTTTTAAAGTTTATTCTAACTAAACTTTAAATTAAATCATTATAGCTATAAATTCCTATTCACTGCTTTCATTTTGCCACATGTTGCATTTTTTTTTTTCAGCTTTTTTTAAGTTTGCTTGCATTTTCATTTTTCCGTAGGTGTCGAAGAATATGAAGATTGTTTTACGAATTCTTCTTTAGACTTCCAAAAGTGTTACAATAAAACATTACTCCCAGAAACTGTTGGTGATGACGGTGAATCAAAGTGGAAGGCCGAATGCTGGTAAGCACATGTGAAGCAAATTATGACATAGATAATTAGGTTATATTGTATCTAAACATCTTCACAAAAATGAATTCCAAATTGTTTTTATTTTTGTATGGTATTTCGCATTTCAAAGACACATGAAGTCACCAATAAATCGTAGATTTTGTCTTTAAATCTACTAATTATTATTACGGAATAACACAATTTTTCACTGGTCATGTTAACTTTAAAAGCTGTCTATATAAATTGAATTTGTCTCCACCAGGGATTTTTAATATCGGTGGCGAGGAAAATGTTGAACATGTGCTCCTTCTATGTTCCAAGTTTGCCGGAGCAAGACAGAACCTAAGATTGGCTCTCCAGGCCATAAATATAAATTGACCACCAGATTTTCATCAGCTTGTTTCCGACAGAACTGCTTTAAAAAAATAGTAAATTTATTGACACCTATTATCCTTCATAAATGTTACGGGAATATTTAACGTATAAAAAAGAAAATGTAAGTCCGGTGTGATACTTTGTGGTGCACGGGGATTTTATAAGGGCTTCAATTTAAAAAATCTACTGATCAAATTTTTGCGCGATTGTCATGTTTGTACGCTCATGTTTCTATACAGTCTTGACCATTAAAATGACTTTTTTGGTACTTGGAGTCAATACTGATGTGCTGATTTCAAATAGTGTTCATCCGTTCCTATTTTTCTGAATTATCTGCTTGTAATTTATAATTGTGATTTCTTTTCTAGCGAATACAAGAACTTGTTAAACTGCGCCGTCCAAACTGTTGAAAATGCTTGTGGTATCGCAGCTTCTCAACTTATGCACAATGAGATTGTGAACCTGAATGGCTTGGGTCTAGAAGTGGCTTGTGAAGATGTCTTTGATAAATGTTCCAATTCAGGGATGATGCTGGCGTCATCCCTTCTACCTTTCATCTTGCTCCTCGCTCTGTTCATTTAGATTTTTGTAAATGTATGTTCTCTTAATCACACTTTTAATAAATTGTTTATTTTTCTATTTTGCTGAATCTTTTTTGACTTGCTCTAAAATGGAATCTTTAAAATCAACATTCTATTGATTCCAAAAACATTTCTAATTTCTATTCTTATAACCAACATGTCGTATATTGTTGATATTTTGGTACATGTTCATAAAAAAAAAATGCTTAACTAGCTGATACCTGGCACGTTGCTGCCGCAGAATAAATAATTTTGGACATATCGCTTGAAATTTAAAATAACTGTCTTGTTTAATTAGGAATAATAGAATAAATTATTAGTATCCGAAATGAATACATCCATTTAAATTGAATGATATAAAGGAGAAGCGTAAGTAATATTTATTCTATTTTTTTTAACTTCTTAATTTAAAACTTTAGGTTGGGCAATTTTTTTTTGTTTTCCTTCTTTAACAGAATTTCTTGACTGTCCGATTCGTAAGCATCCAGCATACAACTGGTACGTGGAAAAAACACGGATTTTTTACATTCAGTCCGCACACTTGAAGTGATCGACCTTGCGCCTAATTGATGATCGTTGAGAATGCAACTCGAAAGGGGAGCTGCAGTCCTTTTAAATCGAAAGGAATTTTCGATTTAATAATGGGAATGCCTGATATGAGCTCGTTTTCTCCAATCGACATTCTAAGGATGGTAGATAAATTCCTTGCCTCATTTTGCTCTATTGATTCTGATACTCGTAATCAGGTAACATGTAAATGTTGTCTTTCTCTTCTTGCCTCGTGTTGATCTTGAGAAACGCGTGAAATTGCAGTTTGTAAATGATCTGTTTTACAACTCTCTTGCATAAAAGTGCCTTGTGGAGTTATTTTTTATACCTAAAGAGCAGAAAGTCGCTGTGTAAACGAATGATATTCTATTCGTGACTTTTGTACGAAAAAATCTTTGACTTTAAGATTGAAATTATTTTAATTTTGCAATGGCTTATAGGAAGAAAAGTTACCTACTTCAGTTAATATAATATGCGGCTGAAATTCGCACGGCATATCTGTACTAGAACGATTGTAAACAATTTTCAATACCAGGCATTTTTTCTAAAAGCAGCGTAATCTATACTTGTCTTATGGGTGCATTGCAAATGCATACTAACTGAATCTTCTGGAATCGAGTCGCGGTGAAATGCTATCTGCTGTAGTACAAACTGTTCTATAAATTGCATATATTGTTTTGATAACTATTTTCTGAAGATGGCAGAATTAAGAATTTTTATCTTTGTTAGTTCTTTAGGTTAAAATGAGTCATTTATCTAAAGTATTTCGCTGAAAGGAAAACTGAAATTTTAACATCTCTCCGAAGTGCTGACTCGTGTTAAATCGTGAACAAACGGTGCATTTCACTCTGATCAAAACAAAAATTCGAGTAGCGTTTCCACTTATCTTTCAAGGTTTTCTGTCGAAATCTGCTATAAAACTAAATACATAACTCTAGGATGCCTGAGAATTTCTCGCTCGTGGCGTGAAATATTGCTTGCAATGAAGCATTTACAGTACACGGAATATTTTGTAAAATTTATTATACGTGGCACTGCATCTTTCTACGATTTTTTTTCAGAAAGAATCCAGAATTTATTTTCCTCTAGTTGATATATCCAGATTTGTTTCGATTAAAATTGTTTCCAAAAAGTTTTGAGAAGTACAATTTTAATATTAAACATTTTATGTTCAATAATAGAATTTGAAAATTGATGTAACTTTAACTTTTATTCTAAATATTTGTTTTCATACATTAAACGTATACAGATTTTAATATAAAATATTGCTTTGTCCGAAATTCCCTATTTGAAATCTCTCGGTTTTTGATGCAATTATTTTAACTTTTTTTACCGTATGCATGGCGTAGTTTAGCCAAATATGGCTCTTAAACAAAAACAAAAATTCCAAAATGGCCAATACCATCCTATTATTTCAAATTTCTTTTTATTTAAAAATGAGAATAAGTTCCAAAGGATTTTAATATATTTGTTTGTAACAATATTTTTTCTTAAGTTATAAATAATAAAAAAATGATATAAAATAAAATTAAAAATTGCGAATAGGAATTTAAGTCCATGTTTGCAACATGGAATATGGAATATAGAAGCTAGTGTCTAATAATGAATTTCAACCTCCATTGACCTTAATGAGCATATAGTCAAATTTTAAATAGTAGCTTCAAAACAATTTTAATGTAGAAGGAAACAACTTTTAATAATATAAAAAAATTTCATTCTGAAAAATGTTTCCGATTTCATGTTTCTTCTACATTAAATCTAGATCACAAAACAAATCTTGGATGCATACATGTTTTTTCTCTTGCAATACATTGCTTGTGCAGTGGTTACATAGTCGAATAATTAACTTTTTATTAATTAAAAACTTCGAAAATATTTTCAATTTTTTTTCCCCCGATGCTTTAAAGTATCTGCAAGGAAAATTTTATCTAAATTTGATTTCAATGGAAAAATTTCTAATTTCATTTGTTTAAAAATATCATTTTTTGAACGAAGGATATCTTTATAAATTTGTGTGAATATTTGAAAATCATAAAAGAAATCAATTTTACGAAGTTGCATATCAAATTTTATATTTAAATTATAACGCGTTTTCGAAAAGTGTCCCATTACAGAACAGTCATGAAACGTCTTAGAAAAACTTGGTTCATTTTTTAAATCTTAAACGATTTTTAAAAATTAAGATTAAAATTTTAAATTCCCTTTAAAAACAATACCATTTACATACGAGTCTATTTGTGGAAATATTGATAACATTTTAAAATCTTGATTTTAAGATTATTGAATGAAAACTTATTGGTTATTGAATGAGAACATAGAATATACAACTAGCATACAAAATAGACGTTATAGGCTGAATAACAGTATAAAAATATTTATAGACAGAATAAATGATTGTGAAATAATTCCATATGTAATCTAAGATTTGTAACTGTATATTATTTTACTTGTTTTTGGTTTTCCCTAAGTTTATTACGGAGATTTTGACTTTTAAAATGGCGTTGGATTTAAATATTGTTGACAGTTTATTTTGCTTTGTTTTAGAATTAAGTAAATAGGTAGACTTTTGAAAAAATTAAAACGGCTTCGAACGTAAACAATTTTTATCCAAAACAGGGAAAAGTAGAAAATTATGAACATACTAGCTTTGTAAATACGAGATTTGGAAGAATCAACCGTGACAGTTCAATAGACAATGAGTGCTATAGAATCTTATTACTATCGGGGGGCCTTGAAGTAATACTTTATTTGACAACATATAAATTGCATCATCTCAAATGTATAATCATTATCTACATAGAACAACTGCGATTGAGTTTAAAATTCACGTATTGAAGTTCCTTTTTTAGAACTCTTATCAACACGCACCCACCAATATCTATTTGTCTGCTCGTAGTTGTTCTTCACTTCACTACTTTTGACAGTGGCACCATAACAGTTATGTAAAAAATATTGACGACAGTTACATTGACAAAAACACACGATTGTAATAGTAGTTACTTCTTAATATAATTTCATCAAAATTTTGATTACATTAAAAGTTTTGAATCTTAAAATCCTTCTTCCAAAAATAGAATCATAAACATGATTAGACTCCTAATTGATCCGGGAGAGCTGCTTCGATTAGATTAACTCAATTTCTTAGGACACCATTTAATACAACTCGCACTTTATTCATAATTTTTCATCCCTACTAAGCAACTAATATTTATAACCCTTTAATTTTGCATTCATACTGTACATTACAATGCTCATTCATCCAGTTTTATTGTACTCAAGATATTTTTCATTTAAGCATTTATCATTTCTTGTTATGTTGTATTTATGTGTCATTTGTCTGTCTCTTGCCCATTAATTGTTGTGTACTTTATTAAAAAAAAGTCCACCTACATTTATACCAAACCGGAAAGGGGCCACATGAGCTCTAGAAACTGAGGTGTGTTGTGGCGTTAAAGGTGTTGGATGATATCTATCGCATTTTAACGACATCAGAAAATTTTTACCTCAGGGCATCTATAATTAATTTAAAAAATAACCATTAAAAATTCATCGATTGTTTCTTGTTGGCAGTTATTCCTTAATGACTCACTTAAAAACTGTCTATACTTGCATTATCCTTTTAAAAGATGATTATGACTTTCAAACTACCAAGTGCTTGAGTCATTTCGATGTTCGTCGGTGAATTTTCTTCAACACTAATGTCCTTATCTGACTCATCTACTTATATTGCTCGATCTTGCTCACGGTATTTCAAAATATTATGAAGAGGTCGGGAAATTTTAAATTGCGCCACAACGTTGATTTCATTCATTTCGGGTAATTTTCATACCTATTTAAAATTTTAATTGTGTATTTAAAACAAATCTGTCGGGTTACTTTTTATCCAGTTTGCTTCCGTAATTCAGTAGCTTATAGTATTGCTTTATGGTATAATGGTCCCCTTTTCTGATCACAGAAATTTCCATCCAGCTGCTTCACTACATGTGAAAACCCTCCATTGTTAAATGCCTCCAGACTGCCAGATGGGGAATCTTCTTCACGCGTGTGGTCGTCGCATCTGGTCATTAGTGATGACCACTGGAAGAAACACAGTTGGGTTCATCTCTTAAAAGAAATATATTGCACCTTCAAAGGGTAGGAGTATCAAACAATCTCGGTGCTAAATTTTTCCCATTGTGATGGGACCATCATTAACACGTGTTGCAGAACAGTCAGATACGAGGTTGCATCACTAATGGACATTACCACTACTGACTGGTGATCACAGAGAGGGGCAATTTGTTGAATAACGATTGGGCTATAGAGAGTTAAAGTGCACCAATATGAAAAGAGAGGCGGAGATTAAAGAAAACGCATTTTATTTTCGTACAAAGTGAGGTGGAGAAAAACGTTTTGGGCACAGATTTCTGAATGAAGCTCGACTAATTGAAGCTACCTTCAAGTAGAAGTGTTTACTACCTGTTAGTTTCTTGTGGTGTTATTTCTTCGAATTGGTGGAGAACTTTTTTTCAAAATAAACCTTCAAACTTTGACTTTTGTGTAAATATCATCAATTTCTAAATAGTGTAAATATCAAATATTTTAACCTAGATTAGAGCAAATTGTTCTTATGTGCATACATGGTTGCAAATAAATGGTCTGACATTCTACTATTCATTTATTTGATCTGTCAGGATCAAAAAATTACAGTGACTATTTGGATTTCAATCTACACTTGATAATTCACCGATAAGATAGTTATCGCTTTAAATCATTTCAAACCGTCCTGATTCAGATTTTAAAAATATTAACATTATTCTAAGGCAAATATGATCATCAGATGTTTTCTTAGAAATGAAGTGGAAAAATTCACGAATGTCGATCATTAACTCTGGCTGAAATTGAAGAATCTGTCAATTCTTTATTTCAAATTTCAAATATTAAATGATTTAGAGATCATTAATATTATACATAAATATTAAATGATAAAGATATTTACTTCCAAATGGTGTAAATATCAATATATTTTAACCTGGATTAGAACAAGGGGATTCTTATGTGCATAAAAAGCTGTAAATAAACGAATTGTCTTAAATTCTATTCTTTTATTTGATCTGTCAGTATCCTGACATTACAGTGACTATTCAAATTTCAATCTGCATTTGATAACTATCATATCGGTAAATTACCTCTTTAAACCAATTCAGACCGCCCTAATTCAGATTAAAAAATATTAACATCATTCTAAAGCAATTATGATTGTCAGATGTTTTCTTAGAAATGGAGCGGTAAATTCTAGGAATGGCGATCATTAACTCTGTCTTAAATTGAAGGATCTGTCAATTCCTTATTTCAAATCGAAAATATTAAATGATACAGAGATAGAATAAAAATAATAATTTCTGTATATTTGAATGCTTCAGTTCGAAATGAGGATTTCGATAACTTAAAAAAAATAAAAGGTAAGATAACATGAATCATTATCAGATCAAACGGCATCTATTATGTCTTTTTGTATTCTAGAAATATCTTAATTGGGGAAGATGTGTGATTAATTCTTAAAATATTTTTCTTTTGTTATGAAAACAAATAGATGAATCAACAATGTTGGTTGAAAATGTAGTTCATTAAACGAACTATCATATATCTTGAATCTTTAATAACAGTGCCATTTCTTTTTCTTAATTATCTTGAACTTATATTTTCTTATTTCGCAGACAAAGTGTTAAAATTATGCATCATCATCCCCAGAAATTTATTCAATGATGTTGCGACAAAATATATATATTTCTACTTTCTGGTTATGCATGAGTTTGTTCTGATAGCGCCGAATTTAATGAAGCATAAAACGAAGGAAAGCAATGAAACAGCAGTTCAGTCACAAAGATATTTCAGAACTTAGATACTGAATGACGAACGAATTTTATTTCAATATAGGATATACAGATGTGTGACAAAATAATGTAAACACCCATGAAAAAGTCATGGCTCTTTTCTAAGGAACATACTAAGCGTGTCACTTCGCACTCAAGTCTGCCACTAGGTAATTATGAAAAGTATGAAATCAGTCATAGGTGTTATAGCATGTATTTTTTGAAAACTCAATAACGACTGACACGACAGAGTTCTAAAAGAATTAATTAAAAAAAACATGATTGTTGCAATACTATGTGCTTCGTTTCTCAATGATGGAACAGCAAGTTATTTGGGGTATATAAGGAGTACTGTATCAGCCGTTCTGTCAGGGTACAGGAAAGGCTGCTATATGGCATTGCGAAGCACAATAATGGACTAAATAAATGGCTTATTGAGAGGGATAAAAGAGTGTAGACACGTAGAACGGTCCGAAAGCAATACAATGTTTATCGCTGGATATTTATCTCCTAAAAGATAAAATTTCAGCTTTGGAACTCTATTTTAGAAAAAACTGTCGAAAAGGTGCTTCTTACTTCGGATATTTTACGGAAACGTTGCAATTTGTAAACTAATGGTAACCTCAAGTTATTTTTTCAGCTACACTAGTAGTGTAAACCACGAAGAAACTGGACACCATAAAACTAATAATAAATCCTCTGGTCAAATGAGCCAAATTTCACCATATTTCAGACAGCTAGACACTCTTATGTGTGGAATATGTCCAGTAAAGCATTTTCTTTTGATTGTCTCTTGCGAACAACTGTGGATGTCTCGTGTTTTCATACCCAAGCGGTGCTGATCAGTGACAAGTTAACTCGCCATTGCATTTGCATTACCTATTTCAATTTATGACACCTAGGGCTTTATAAAATATTGGTATAATGTGACATTTTGTTTCCCTGTCTCATAGAATGAGTGACATATTTTTAAAAAAATTACCGGAATACATCTTTAACGCATTTCATTTTTCGAAAAATAAAAATACGTTTCAGGTAGGTGAGCATCTTATTTTTACTATAATATAATTACTTTTTGAATGTATCTATTTTACTTTGGATACATTTTTCATATAAAAAATATGTCCAAATTTTAATTTCATTCAGTATAAATAAAATTTATTGGAGTTTATTTAGAACGTTTTACTCCCATATTTAATTAAAAAATAATAGCCGGTGACATGACATAGTTTCTGTATGGTTAACAAAGTGTTAAGATATGAGACGCGGTATTGTGTCATAGTCTTGTCTCCTCTTGTTTATTCTGAGTGGGAAGGTGAAGTTGTCTGCTATATCGTCATTCTGGGGGATCAGGTGCATCCCTTTTTCCATACTTTATTTAGTGGACAGTGTCCACTTTATGAAAACAACAATGGTCCAAACCATATCGCCAATATCATCCAAAAATGGTTTGAAGAAGAACCATCTTGATTGGATCCCTCAGTCTCCTGACTTGAGCAGTATTGAAAATCTGTGAGGATATTTGGAATGAAAAATTTGCGTTCAAATTCTTCCTAGGGTTGAGTTTTAGGACTTGGAGACTGCTCTCTAGAAAGAATGACTTTATATTCCATTAAGGTTTGTTCATGATCTCTATGCATTTATTTTACATGGCATATAATGTGTATATCACACTAGTGACTCTCCAACCCACCTAAATACTGATTGACCGGACCGTCGCAACAGCAACACTGGAAGGAACTGTTGGTGAGTCATAAGGGCAATCACTGGCAGGCCAAGGTACAATCCTCCCTGTAAGAAGTGCGTATTGTCATCAATGGGATGAGCCAGATCCTTCACCTTTTGTGTACCCATCAGGTTGGTGAGATCTAACCACTATGCCGGAAGCATCTCATCCTTAATTAGGAGGTGCCCCCCAAGGGTTGCATTACATATAATGTGTGATTAAGATAAAAAGTTGGTCCAACCTACTATCATTTTTAGGGCCGTGGTGGTCTGGTGGTAAGGTCTCGGTTTCGGAGCCGGAGGGCTTCAGGTTCGAGAAACGATTCCACCGAAGAACCATCGTGTAAGGGGGTCACTTGCACGTTAAAACCGTCAGTCCAAACGTCCTCCCGCTGGTATAGTGTGGACAGGGAGTAGCAGCTCCAGTGTCGTTCTCGTCATCTGACTGTGGTTCAAAATTACGAGGTCCATCCCAAAATAGCCCTAGTGTTGCTTTACAACGTGCCTTTCAAAATAACTAAACTGAACCAACCTACTATTAACATTCTTTTTTCTTATTTCACTGACATTCGGCTTATTTTGTCACCTATCAATACTACAGTTAAGAAGTTCATTCTCTAAATCTTATTTTATCATTCAAATTGTGGGAGAATGAAAATTAAACATGCTCCTTTCAACATATTGGAAAATAAGATCGTTGGTTCATTTATCCCGTGTTTGGGGTCATCTATTTCTGTCCTTTCTTATTAACAATTAATCTAGAAAATGATACAATAAGCTTGTAGGATAAAATTATCTGAAAATATTCTAAATTAGGTAGGAATTCTTAAGCTTGAGGAAAACAACTTCTCTACCAGTCTGATTTAAAAGTTGCATTTGAAGAATAAAATCTCAATTGCTCAGAGGTTTCGGACAATTTTACAATCATTGTATAAAGAGGGAAGCATCCATAGGCGCAAGATGAAACAATAAATGTACTAGTTTAAAGAAAAAAAGTAAAATTTCAATGGAATTCTGAATTAAAAAAACTATGAGAAATGACTGAATTAAATTAGAATCGAGCTTGAAATCTTGATGCTCAGAAGTTGTATATCGATAGTAATTATGTGCTCTTTGACTTTACCGATGCACCATCTATATTACACTTAACTAATTAAGTGATGTATGAATTAAACATTCAAGATCAACTTAAAAATGATCAATTGGCAACTTTAAAAACGAAGTTTTAATACAAAGAATATTATAATAGCTACGGGCATCTCAAATATCTACAACATCCCCAAAACATATATTGATTTGATGTATATTTTAATTTGATTTGCTAAATATATTGATATCGATATACAACTTCTGAATATATTGAAATATATTGTTAAACATATTTCTGAAACTTCTCATCTACTGATGTAAATAATAAGTTTAATTATTTTTAGCTTTAATTCGTGCCTACATTTACAGTTTTGAAGAGTTATAATTGCTTAATTGTTTGACAAAAAAAATTTATGCTTTTTGTAGTGTCTGTTATTGATTCGTTCTTATTTGTAAAATTTCTCCATTTTGATTTTTAAACTAAGTTGCTTTTAGAGTACTTTTGAAACATTTCTCATGCATATGAAATTATGAACATTAATTAAAATATAAATATTGTAAATAGAATTGTTAATTTATATTAGAAAAATTTATAAGTAAGGGACTTCAGTTAGATATTAAAGGAGAGACATAATTGCCACGATATTAATTTTCGAATTCAGGAAGATCGAAAACGTGGGAATTTCTCAAAATTGTAGTTTGAATAATTTGGCGATTACAATGTATGTGTATACAAGAATATGTGTATTCAATGTTTGTGCATTCAATATATTCTTTGTATGTGTATATAAGAAATATGAACTGCAATAAGACTTGTCTGCTGTAAAATTCTTTTATCTGCGGCCTTTAAATTACCATTTAAGCAATTCTTACATTACTAATATCTGATATCTTTAATTCAGCTTAAAGGACAAATCTTCATTGAATTTTATGCTGATATACTAGTCAAATGTTTGGAACCTATGGTTCGTTCAGGTGAAGTTTCATAGCTATATTTTAAGTCTCTCTTTCTTCTTGTTGAAGCGACAGAAAGCTGGTTCTTTTCAAAAACAGGTTGTCCTTGAATATTTTTCGTCTCATTTTCTTGTTTCTTCACAATTGAACAAAAATTTTAGCTCTGAGATTCTGGTGAATCGTTTCAAATCAGACAGCGAAATTTTGCAGGCACATAAATGAAAGTCTCCTTATGATTTTTTATCATTAGAATTTATGTAAATCAAATTTGGTATTAACTTTAACAACTTTTCAGAGGTTTGTTGGTGTGTCTGATTATGTGAATATGAATGCAGGACATGGTCTTCTAAAATCTTTCTGGAGTACTCTCTGATAAAGATATTATCCTCTTCTTTTTTTGCTGTATAAAATTATGAATCTTAGGCTAAAAAATGAACGCTATGAGTGCTCAAATTTTAATTTTGAATTCCGTGAAAAATTGTTCTTCTCTTCCTAATATAATAAAGGAAATCAGAGCTTTTGAATAAACTGTTAAACTGTCATGGCATTGGTAAATAATTATTACCAATATCGACTTTTTGCGTGTGTATCCAGCGTTTTTACCGAATTTATTTGGACAATATTTGGTGTTCAGTCGAAAGGATGTAATTAATACAAAAGTACCAGATAATCGAAATAGTATTTTAAACCTTTTCTCCGTTTAAAATTAAAATTTGACGATTGTAGCAATAAGAAAAAATATCAATATTCATTAGCATCCTGGCACAGTGGTAGTGCACCATCCCTTTGATCTGGCAGCCCTGAGTTCGAGTCTTAGTTCGGTCATGCTTGTTCTTTTTGTGCTCTATCTATAAGATGTTGAATCTGCTCCCCTTGTAAAAAGAAGTTGTACGAGTGAATGAGTGATGCATGGCATGCAAAGTCTTACAATTGGCTCCAGTTGGCGCTACTCAAACAAGAGAGGCTTCTTATCGGCTTAAATCACTGTCCAAGGCTGGTTTGTTCATGGCAAGTGCCATAAGAAACTACCTTTATGAAATGTGAAGGTTTATTTTTGTCATATTTTTATTAGCATTTAAAATAAATAAAATCAGTTTTCATCTAAATATTCTTAGACCATATTTTTTCTTCGTCAGTGGATAGCGTGTGATTTTCATAAGAGGCTTTCTTTGAAGGGAATCAGGGACCTAATTTCGTCTGTGAATAGACCGGCGTGTGATGCTATAAGAAGCTGAGTTAGATGGGAATCAGGCTCTTAATTTCGTCAGTGAATAGATCGGCGTGTGATGCTATAAGAAGTTGACTTTGAAGGGAATGAGGGTCCTAATTTCATGATGTAAGTAATATGTTTTTCCTGGGCAAAGGTTTTATACATTTTAGGCAGCCATTGTAGATACAGTCGGTCAAAGAAGAATGTTTGAAAATGATATGTTTTATTCCATTCACAACATAAAGAAGCTGAACATGCTTTTTTGCATATAATAGAAGTATTGAAAAAATCGAATATATGACATTACTACAGATCTTTCTTGGATGTGCTTTAGAATGTTAAGATTTTTCCATTTAAAATTTCATTCTCTCACGGTATTACATAATCTTTAAAGTACTATTTTTTCTTCACTGCTCTTAACAAAGCAGCTACTAGAAAATATGCCATATAAAAACATTGGTATATATGATTTCATTGAAGTTTTTCAAATCAATTTTATGAAAAAATTCGGAATTGCAAAAATTATTTTTTTGCAATTATTTTTTTCTGAAATATTCGTTTCGAACGTAGTCACATATTTTATAATTACAGAGTTTTAGATGCAAATAAATAAATAAAAAATAATAATAAGCATGACAGAACATCAATAAATTTAAAATGTAAAATTAACGAACTTTATTTTTCAAAATATAAAGCCAAACAATACAAAAACGAAACACACTACGATGGAGTAAACGGATGAACGCACAAAATTCCCTTTCGATTTGTGTCGTTTCTTCTCCTCCCAGTGGTGATTCCAAAATTCGGATTCGATGTGGTGCTTGTCCGAATTCGGTTCGACTTCACCTTCGAATTCCAGATGATCACATGGTGGCATGTGATTGCTTTCACATTTTGTCAACTGGGACTGGAAGTAACGATGTAGGATCTGCTCTGTGACGTCTGCCGCTTCTTTCCCGCATCTGTAGTAAGCAGCTTCTGACAAGCAGATACGATGACGTTTGAAGCCACTGAAAAAAATTAAAGCTATATCTTTATTTTTAAAAATCTATTTTTTTAGTTTAGTTTAGTTATGTTAACGTCCCGTTTTAAAGCACAATTGGATTATTTATAATGCATGACTGTATTTTCGCGCCATGTTGATAACCGGTTGCATTCGAAAAATAAATGGTGTATGAATGATTACACAAACTAACTTGTCTGTTGTTATTGATATTGTCATGAAGATTTTAAAAAACACGCCGTTAGCTTTAAATTAACAAAGAAGTTCATGGAAGGAAAGTAGCGACTGGCAACTTTACGAGAACGGGAAGTTTCCCACGACTAGTGCGTATCAGCTTTTATATAAGAACAGAATATTCTTGAAACAACTAATTTACCTAACAAAGAAAGGTCTAGAATATTAGAGAACATAAAGAAACAAACAAAAAATCCATACTTTGGATATAACATTGAACCCGCAAACTCTGGGTTTGGATCGTGTGTTTTGATCATTCGGCCACTGAGATCGGGGTAAACTTTCTTTATGCATTAATATATCGCCAATATATTAAACAAATAATGAGAAGTTGATGTTGGCTAGAAGTGCAAGTACATGCGAAATTAGCTTATCATTCCACGTGCACATAGAAATAGAAATTTTATTACAATATAAATATAAATGTATATTTGTATTAGACAATACAAATTTTATACAACATAAATTTTGAACCCTGGGCTGGTTTAGTTTAGTTGTATTAGTATTATAACTAAATATTATTAGTTTAGTCCCACTTCAGTTATATTATATTACTAGAGTAGTCCAGCTTCAAAACAAAATTAGGACTATTTTAGGACGGATCTCTTAATTTTGAAGCATGGTCAGATAATGAAGACGACACCTGAGCTGACCCCCTTCTCTAAACTTCCACACCATAATAGTGGGAAGACATTTGGCCCCAACGGATGTACCATGCAACATACCCGCTTATACGGCGGTACTTCAGCGCAATCGAGTCCCGAACATGCAACCCTCCAGTTCCGTAGCTGAGACCTTACCACCAGGCAACCGAGGTCCTCAAAAATGCATTTGTTCTCATGTAAAATATAGAAAAAGAAAGTAGTGTAATCATTTATTTAAATAAATAATCGTTTAGCAAAATACTATGCAAATAATGTAGATGTCACTATTTAATAATAGCATTTAACTAATTCAAAATTTCATTTGAATTAGTTATAATGTATAAGTAAATACACTAGTGATTCACAATTTATTATTTGCTTTAGTTTTGCTTAACAACTACTTGTATGCACATTTAACCCCTTAACAAGCTGTTTATTTCTAGTCACGGTATCGAAATATATTTTTAGGATTGAGATTGATTTTAAAAAAGGGATTATTTTAATTGATTAGATAAATTTAGACCTTTTAATTAATTTATTTAGCAAATTAATAATTAACTTACATATCAAGGCACATCATTTTGTAAGAGGAAAAGAACAGAAGCATTGAAAAAATTAATGAATATAAAATTAATTGAAATTTTCTGCCTGATAGAAAAATTTATCAGAATTTATGCTACCTTATATCACTTCATTCGAAGACTGATGGGGAAAGTTCTTACCAAGGTTTAAATTACTGCGCCAGCAACTGGTCCTTGATTCCTGCCTAGCTGCGTCTATTGAATTTATCATGTATGTAAAGTGGATCTTTAAATGCGCAATAGTAATCAGGATCGAGAAAAACTTTGATTAGAACTTGAAAAACACGATGTATCAACATTGTATCTCCAATAGTAAATCACTGAGCATATTCGACTTAACCTTTTACAACAGTGCTGAGTGAAATCTCTGGACAACAATGTAAAACAAAAATTCTAATAAAAATACAGATATCAATCCTTGATTTTCCAAATAGTTTGTTATATGAGATATGTGATCCTTTTCGAAGAACTTGGAGTTCTTTAGCTTATTGCACTAAATTTAATCATAAAAGAAACTGATAAAAAATGAGATACTTTTCTAAAAGGTGATAATGTAATTTTTTCACACGAAATTGCTAATTTTAGCTGTTAGATCTAAACTGTAAATAAATAAGTAAGCCATGCGTAAGCTAACAGCCTAATCTATAGCAAAAAAACACAAGCTATAATAATAAATGTATGTAATATGTGGTAAACAATGTTTCTATATGACATATTTCATACAGAAACGATAAAGAAAGTATTTCATATTCTGTCACATTTTGTTGAATATGTGCATAAATTGACCGGTCATTGATTGATTGTGTTAGTCAAATTGAATATGTTAATATTCAAATTGCGGTAGTATTAAAGCCTGTAACTGGTTGTCATGTTATTCTAGGAAAACAGTAGATTGTAATATATATATTTTAAATTTTTGTTATTTTAAATTTTTTTTAATTGCCTGATGTTTTCAATTCGATTAAGAATATACCTAATATAGAAAAAAACATTTTCCCCTTTCTACAGATGACGCAGTTTGATGATTATAGGACTAAGAATGTCTCGACATAATTTCCCCTTTTCTGTATACTGAATATTCATGAACCTGTTAAGTGGTCTGCTTTTAATTTTGATACTAGCAATGCAGTATACCTCTTCCCCACACTGAGCAAAACTTCGTTCCAATGACTGTCCTTCTTGTGTCTGTCACATTTTGCCCTCTTCCCCCCTCTCTTGTTATTTTCCGAGATTTTTTGATGTCTGTTCAATTTTTCGATATGTTGCGGAAGCTCCCAACCGATGTCCACAGGCATGAGTGGTTATTTTAATGGCAGATTTATGACTAAATTTGTAAGCCACAGGATGTCGGAAAGCAGCTTAAAGACTCTTTGTAACAAGTCGTGCTTGCCTTTAAACGAACGCACTTGCTCTTTTTCCCCCTCTCATGGTTTTCTCGGATTATTTGATGTCTGTTCAGTTTACCGACAATTTCCAGAAAACACTAGATTGCGTCTACAGGCAGTGTTGATCCAACAGTGGGTTAGTTCAGAACCATTTCCTTAAAGGCCTCATATCATTGAATCTCGGCTTAAGACTTAACAGTTGATTGGCTCGGGGCTGTGTTCGTTCTATCTCTTTATAGATGACCCAATAAATGAAAGAAAAACTGAACCGTGAAAGTACAGTGTGATACAACAAACAGATATGTTCTATGGATGCAATAATTCTTAGAAGAACCTAACAGAAGGAGGGGAAATCTGTAACCTGTGGTTACAAAACAGTTTCTAACTGAGCATCTCTAACGTTTGCCAGGAAAAAGTTAAACAAGGATGATCCAACTTAAAATTGCTGTCAGATTAAAAAATGAAGTAGAGAAATCTTTATTAAAGCTTATTCAAAAGAGAAAATTTCACTTTAGAGCCCTTTTGGGAAATGAAAAAAAAAATATCTGTATAAATATTTTGCAGTGTCTTAAAAATTTCACCAAGAAATCCACTCTGTTTCACTTTTTGAATGTACTCTTTGAAAGATTTTTCAATCTTTGCATTCTCTTTCAAAGTTAGACATGAATAATCTTTCTTTCAATTCTTGAAGAATAGGATCTTACACTTCTGAATATCTTTCTGATAAGTGTCAGCCTCCGCTAAAACTACATCGGGAGTTACTTACTCTTTCAGTATTCACAATATATCTTGATGTGTCCATACAGAGTGGAAATTTAACTTGGAATTGTTTACGCAAAGTATTAATGTCGAGAAGTTTGACTGGCAGAAAAATTGAAGAAGTTATTTTTCTTGGAAGTTTTAAGTGAAATAAAATCAAAGTTTTAATAGTCAAAGTGTCTTCAAGACTTAAAACTTTTGGAAACTACGGCTACATGAGGATTGATGGATTACTCTATCTCCTACAGTAAAAGAAAAAGAGGCCCATCGAGAACAAATGTTTTAGCCTTTTTTTCAGAAATTTTTTCGTAGTATAAATATAAATATACTCTTTCAAACACATTATTCAATTTGACTTCAATGCCTAACTATATGAATACAGCATTTGGGCTTTTTAAACCTTTATTCGGGAGCCTTAAAATTTCTTCATGTCCTATTCAAGTAACGATAACTCCCAGTAAACAATTCCACTTACAAGCAAGGAATAAATTCGTGATTGGTTTCTCTAAACAAAACAGTAAATATTTTCGTGCTTCACAGATCTGATGGTAATTATTGTTTTCACCACACTAAAAAACGTGTTTAATAAATGAATGAACACATAATGGAATTAATTATTAACATATGATGACATCTTGAAATAAATTTTAGTATTTTGAAGAAAAACTTAACTGGTTAACTAAGACTTTTAGCAAGTAACTGAAATAATTCAAAATTGTTTCGTATATTTTTCTCACTATTCAGGCTTAATTTAATTTCAAGATTAATTATAAAATCTCACTGGGAAATACAATAATACACTTACTAAGAATTAAAAAAAAGGAACCGATATTCTTTTGATATATGACTTGGGACCAATTTTATATATTCACACCTCTACTTTTTCACAGACATACTTTCAAAACTTTTTTTTTTCTTTCTTGGTCCTTTCAGATTCGCCAAGAATTCGAGATCATAATTTATAATAATCATATAAATGATAGCATGAAGGGATAAATTGTAATTTCAATACAAGTATCATAAATTTATATATTTTATCATATTTCATGATATTTTTTTTAATAAACTATAAGATGATATACAGAAAATATTTGAAATTCGAACATCAAAACAACATATAATTATTTGAAAAATAATTTTATGCTAATTCATTTTTTTCTTCCAATTTAAATTAGTTTAGAAATCAATTTTAAAAATATGAATTCCATCTTTAAAAATATAAATTAAAAAATAAATGAAATCATCAAAGGAAAGTATTGTGTTGAAACAATGTTATTGTGATTATGTACCTTCTACTCATAATTACCACGAGCTTGTGGCGCCATCTATATAAAATCTGTGCAGTTAACGGTGAAATATTTCTCACTAAAGGAGGGGGAAATGTTATCATACTTGAGTGAAGGTATGACCGGTTTGGCATTCAACCCTGTATTACGCCCCACATTTTTGGAGGCCCTTATTCAGAAGGAAAACGAGAAAAATATTTTCGCTTAGAATAGTTCTATTTTATAGTTAATGAAACACGTTTTATTGAGCTTAACAAAATTTATTTTGACGCTACGTGATTTAATAGTTGAGAAACATATATTTTCAATATCATAAATAGGAAAATTATGAGCATTACCTATATAAAAAAGTTTTTTATACTGCAAGTATGCTGCATATATAACAATTTTTCATTATTTCCGTTTAGTGAAGTTTGTGAATTTCGGATTGGCAGCAGTGACTAATCTACAAAGAAGCATAATTTTTTAACAAAAAGAAACAGACGTCTCGATAATAAAAATAAACGAAATTTGACTAGTATATAAAAGATATTTTCCCCAGTAGAAATGAGGGATCCTGTAAAATATAACATTCTAGCTGGTACCTGGCGCGTTGCTGTCGGCGAATAAAATAATATTAAATGAAATCAATCAATAATTTGGCAATGTTTTCTCGAAATAGGATGAACGGTACGACAATATATAAAATGAGAAAAAGCAACTAATCATTTTTATATATTAGATTTGTGTATTTTTTTAGAATTATAAAAGTTGGTGTTCTTTCAGAATGGTAATGAAAGAAACTATTTATTGGATCTCGGGACTCGTTTAATATTCGTTCCGAATCCTCCAATTTAATTTTAGAAAATGTGATTAAAATATTTTCTTTTAAAATATATTAAACATAGAAAGCATATTCATACCATAGAATCGTTAATATAGTAGCAACGATAGCTTTTAAAAATTATGATCTCAAAAACTTGCTCGCATAATCTGTAATAAAATCTTTACCTCTGAGAAAGACTGGCATGACATTTGCGTACTATAGTTACAAAATATTAACCTTCAACTTAAACCGCCAAATAACTTGCCAAGGAGACACAATAGATTCAGTGAAAATGCTAAATTGAAGATGGACGTTAATATTTCGGAGCTATTGTATGTAAATGCAAAGTAAGTCTTTCTCTGAGGTAATAGTTTTATTAGAGAATGTGCGAGAAAGTTTTAAAGCACCAGTCCTATAGGCTTGAAATTTCAACTAAACATTTAATAAAATTTTAGCGTTTTTCACAGTAACTTCCGAAAATATTATAGTGCATATAATTTTACACCAGCATTGTTTACAAAAAATTATCTTTTCAAATATAGTAATGATTTTATTGCATCAATATATTTTCTATGTTTAATCAATTTTAAAACACGATGTTTTAATCACAGAATTTGAGAATTCTGAACGAATATTAAATAGTATAGAGATAAAATAAATAGTTTCTTTCATTACCATTCTGAAAGAACACCAAGCTTTACGATTCTAAAAGAATACTCAAACCTAATACATAAAAATAAATATTTGTTTGTAGAATAGAATAATAAAAATAGAAAAAATGCTATTTATGTTTCCCTTTTATATATCTTGCAATTTTAATGTAAGTATTCATAATCAATTAGAAAACAAATATAATTCTTTCTATTCTTCTTAATTAAGCAAGATAACTATTTCAAATTCTAAACGATGCTTCTAAGATTATATCTTCTGCGGCAGCAAAGCGCCTGTTACCAACTAGTAGTATATAAAAATTAGGAAACTTATTGAAATTACGAAGGATGGAAATTATTTAAAAACTTCACGCTTATTTCTTGAAAGCACATACATATACAGAGACTCACGCATACATTCACATGCATACGTACACACGCACTTGCATTATTTTTAACATAATATCTGTTCAAATCGAAACAGCAAGTCGAAAAATTTTAGCTGTAACTCAAACTAGTTCAAACTTGAGTTCTTCATTTCTTTGTGAGGAGGGAGAAATAATGTGCAGAGAAGAAAAACTGGGTTTTTATGTCTGTAAAAATTGCAGAACTGTTTCGTCGAATGCATTGTGAAATCGGAAATTAGAATGTTTGTTGTCCGTTACAGTTCGTCCCAGTTTCTTTCCTTCCCCTTACGTAATCTGATCCTTTCATTCAATACTTTTTAAAAACATTTTTTTTTTTCATCCTTCATGAGGGAAAAAAATGGTTATTGCTTTTAAATTAAAAATATTATACAAGAAAAAAATCAAAAGAAAATGATATGATTGTGGCATCTACTAAAAGCCAATTATTATTAAAGCAATAATTGCAAGCTTAAAGGAAGTAGAAAGAGAAACGAGAACAAAGAGTCATTTACCAGCACATTTTTCCAAGGTTTCTTTGCAATCTGTATTCTGTGGCATCTGGGAGAAACGAAGAACATGATAAGATTTGTTTTTCAATAGTACTAAAACAGTGGGAGTTTTCCTTATATTCTGTGAGGAAAAAAAATTGGAAGAATATCAATGGATGAAAACTTTAAAAATGTTGATTTGGTATAATGGTCATTTAATAATTTGGCTTAAGAATAAATAATTTTTGCACTATTTTCATAAAAAGATCATGAGTAGATTATTTTTAATTATGAATAAAAAATAAAATGCGATTTTTTTTGTGAAGCATTTGAAAATTTAAAAAAAAATTATCCCAATCTAAATAAAATTGTTTGGAATATCGATTAGTACAATTTCTGCATTATATAAAATCCTTATCTAAAAATATATTAGTATATTTAAAAATTTATAATGATTATTCTAACACATATTTTAGTATGCATATTTCGAAAAAACACATATTTTAGTAAATATATTTAGTATAATATATTTAAAAATTTTTAATGCATATTCTAACGCATATTTCAGTATGCATATTTAGTATAGTATATTTTAAAATTTATAATGTACATTTGAGCAAAAGTTTATAAAGCATAAAATTGTACTGGTCGAAGTGATCTGTTCAAAATCACAAGATATGCATCGAATGCATCATACTAATTTAATATTGGTTTCCAGAGCTATATCATGGGGAAGAGTCAGTTCTACTTTCAAATTCTCTTTACACTTTGTAAAATTTTTATCAATTTCTTTATACTTAAAAAATATTATTATCACAAGGTTATGATATTTAATAGACTTTTAATAAAAGAACTTAGAGACTTGTAATTGCAAACAATGATAATATGAGTTTATATTTATTTTACATACTTTACCAGAACAAAAGCTTATTTAAAAATGTGCATTGAAAAACGCACCCAATATTTTTTTACTTTAAATTGCTATGACCAATTGCCAATTTTAATGTGGATTTCATATTTCTTAATAAGGTGGTAGCAATATTATCATTTACAATTACTTTGAAAATTCAATGCTGGTAAAAAAATTTTTTTGCAACAAAATATCTTACTCTGATCACACAATATTCTAAAATCATTGTTACTTTATGCTGGAATGTATTGTTATTTTCCCTATAAAAAAGATCAAAAAGAAGTTACTCCATTACTGTGCATCAGAACAAAACTCTTTCATCTAAGATTTATGGCAATGTAATTAACCAGAACAAAAACTTACTTTTGAAAAACCAAATTTTATACAATTTTTTGAATCACAGTATTGTTTATAGTTACTATGTCTTGAATTGGGTATCTTGAAATGTCTTTATAATCTAATCAATATCTAATCAAAAGAAATTAATTTCCAATAAATCCCTATAATCAGGAAAACAAGTTGCAAAAAAATGAATTATTTCATTCTTCAAAACATAATCTGAGTTCTAAATTTCCCTCAGATAATTAAATTTTATTCAAATTATTAGAAAAATTGTTTAAGTGCTTACTTTTTTTCATGAAAAACTAATGCATAATTTTGATTTCAAATTATCTAATATCTGTTAATTTTGAACTTTGGTGAGTGGCCAAATACGATAAGTAAGACGACACTCTATATTCCAAATTTTAATAACGCAGTAGTGGGAAGATGTTTCTCCTATCAATGACCTCTCCCCCAGGGACACATCGCAATTAAAGATGAGAAGGCCTCGACCTAGAGGTTGGTTCTCGCCACCCTGATGGGTACAGAAAAAGATGGGTGTATGGCTCCTATCCTTAATGAGAAGACGTACTTCCTAAGGGAAGAGTTGTACCGTAGCCGGTGATGACCTATACGACTCAACCATAGTTCCCATCAGTGCTGTTGTTTCAGCATTAAGATCATTCTAATTATTACGTGTGCTTTCTGGCGGGTTGAAATAGTCAGCTTAATGATCCCCGCCAAAGAAAAGGTTTATGGTCAGTGCACGTGTGTGCTTGCTAAATTATTTGTTGAATCTCTTGATTGAACTTTTACTTCTTCCTTACAGTTTGAACGCTTTTTCTGTGAGTGGCGTCTAATCACCATTAACGATCGCATGGTATTGAACGAATGGCTTGCGCTTGGCTCACCCAAACATTTATGGTGATATCACTGGTTTTGCTGGAGGCATATAAACACCAGTAGCATTCTAAGTGGCAAGTTATTCCAGTTCTCCCGTTGCTGTGGTGTGGAAGTTTGGAGAGGGGGTGCCATCTCAAGTGTCGTCCTCGTTACCTGACCGGGGTTCCAAATGACGAGGTCCGTCCCAAAATAGTTCTAGTGTTTCTTCAAAACGGGACATTAATGTAACTAAAAAAACTTAAAAAATTAAAATTAACTAACTAACTAACTAAACTTAACTAACTAACTCGTAACAATGAGATTAGCACTTCAAGTAACAACTCACGCATTATGAATTGAATATCTTTCCTAGGTAACATTATGAAAATCCCACAAAAAATAGAATAACTTACTTTCCGTAATATTTGAGCCAGGAGGACAGATATTTAAATAAAAAACGGTAATGCCTCGAGTTTTTTGCAAGCAGTCGGTGTTTTCTCTGACAGACAGCTGGTGTTCACCATCAGCCACGCATTTCTTGAGTTTCGTTATTCTTCTGAAAAAATAATTAAAGACTATTTTCCACGAGTATTCAAGAAATCGATAACTGCTTTCTGGATTAAATAATATAACATTTTAATTTTTCTGTTTTCTTTCCTATACGAATATAATGAAAGATACAAAAGTTCAGCGGAGAAATTGTTAAGGAATGTAAAAAACATAAAGATAAGCCGAATTATTTAAGAAAGAAAAGCCAGCCAAATGTGTTAGATAAAGCTATATTTTTATTGGTAGCACCTCGATTTATTTAGTATGAATCTCTTTTCGCAATTTATTTAGAATGAAAGCTGGATACCCAACAATCAATCTTATCACAAAATATTCCTTAACACTGCAAATTTCCAAAAAAAATGCCGGTTATTTTCAAAAAGAACTTGTCTTTGATGCACGGATTTGCATAATTTCCTAATTAATTGTCGCATTCTATTCGGGATATTTATTTTATTTAAGTTTTTGTCTCTACTACTAAGAAAGATATCTGATTTCAAGTTTGTTAATCTGTGTGTATCTGTGTATGATTGTGCTCAACAATCTAGACATTTGATCTACAGCTTTCAAGTTTGGCACATATGTACTTTGGAGGGAGAGAATATACCCTTCAGAATTAGTTGTATGAATGTTGAATTAGAATTTTAACTGGTTAAATATCAAAATGAAATTCTGATTATTTTATACTATCTGGCCCGAAAAGTTAAAGCAAAATATATTATTTGAACGGCATTTCAGAATTTAACAAACCATCTTTTTGGATAATATAAATTTAATGAATCGAACGAATAACCGTTTGTGAATTTCTATAATTAAAAACAAAAATTGTTGTCTGATATCCAACTATAGATTAACAACCAACAGAGTTCGTTGTTTCTTTCAATATTTAATAACATGAATTTCTTATATTGATGAAAACTAAAATAAAAGCATTTTATTTAATATCTTTGTAGTTTATCAGGCGAATAAAAAACAGTGAATTTGATATTTCTCAAAATGTATAAGATAAATGAATTAGATATTTGCGTTTTTATTAGCACTGTGATGCTATAGAATTGGTGTACATCTGAAGCATTCATGTCTATAATAGATAAAACATTTATGAGACAATAAATATAATAAGGCTTTAATGTCTGGAAGTTTAACATAATCATGAATAGAATTTATGAGTATATAATCAATATTGCGGAAAATTCAGGTCAGAAGATGTTAATAGTTGTATAAAGACTATTATGTCTTAATTTATTTCATCTTTAATTGTAGATTAAAATAAAATAAAAATCCAGTAATTTGATAACGTTAGAGTCTTGTCTTCGCAAATGAAGGGATTCAGATAAATATATCATAATGTTTGTTATTTTCAAGAGTTTTTCGAAAATCACCTAGAAAAAATAAATAATCGAGTTAATAAAATAAAAGTTTTACAAAATTAATTAATTAATTCAATCTTTCAATTTTATAAAATAAGAGTTTTTCAAAATTAATTAATTCATTCAATTTTTAAATTTATTAAAATAATAATTTTTAAAATTAATTAATTAATTCAATTTTTAAATTTATTAAAATAATAGTCTTTTAAAATTAATTAATTAATTCCTTTTTTTGAAATTTTATAAAATAACAGAGTTTTTCAAAAATCGCTTTGAAGAATGTATGGTCACAACTTTTCTGGTTCCTGATAAACTATAATATAGTAAGTACTACCCAAATGCGAATAATGAAAGCCAAATAAAAAGTTCCTTCATTGTTGGCAAGCAGTTTTTCTTTATTATTCATTTTCTTGCAATTCTAATTTTTGTGTACTTCTTTACTTCCTTAGTGCTTTTACGTTCAATTCCGAAAAATCTGATTGGTAGCAACTACTTACCGACAAAATGCATGAATGTCTTCAACACTAACTGTTTCCAGCAACAGGTGGGTGATGTCATTCTCTTTCATCATATCTGAGTAGCAGTTTCGCACATCTCTAATTTTCCAAGCTGGATGTGGCCGGTAGCCAAACACGAAACCTTAGAGAATATTGATTTAAAAATACTGATTATTCAAAACTTCTAACAAGTATTATTAATATCCCATATTCTCATCCTTTGCTGGTTTTAATTAACTTACTGGAATCAATATACTTATTATCCCCTAAAAGTTAATTAGGATAATAAATTTAATTTTTATATTTAAAAAAATTTCAATACAAAATTTTCTGTAAAAATTTTTAATTAAATTTATAAAACTTAATAAAAATCAACTTGCTTTTTCAGATCTTATTACCAAAATATATGCTTGTATATGATTGAAGTAATGTTAAAATATGTGTGCTTAAATATAATATTGGTTATCTAATGGGTACAGAAGAATAAATATTAAAATAAATAAAAAACTATATCTCAAAATGCTATTTTGAATTTTTATATATATATATATATATATATATATATATATAATGAATCTGGATGTTTCTTAATATTCTCCAAGCATTTAATTTTTTTGAAAAATTAGGTAATGGTAAAAACTATATAAAAAAGTATTTGTTTATAATAATAATTAATTTATAATGTCATGCACCAATATAGGTCTTTATATTCACTTCAGATTCAGATTCGTTTTAAATAGTTAAAAGTCAAATATAATGCAGAAAAACATCAATTTCAAATAAAAATTAAATACATATGCGTAAATATATTCAATAAAAATTATTTATTTAAAATCAAAATAATGCGCACTCCTGTTTAGAACATATTTACACCTGATAAAAATATAAAATTTAACTTAAAAAATATTTAAAAAGAAAAAAATTAAGCAAGCATGGATCACTTTAATTTTTTTTTAAATTTAGATTCCTAAGAATTTTTTTTAAATGTAATTATGCTAAAGTTAATATAATAACAAATCTAATGTTTTCTAATATATAAGAGTACAGAATTCACCCCATTAATATATTAATTTCCGAAAAGAGCTTCATATTGTTCTAAGCTCCAGTAAAATTAATTTTGTATTTTGCATCCTTTTGTGTGTATTATATAATGCTTTATAGCTGAATAAATTTCGTAGAGCAAAGAGAAATGAAATGGCAATCGGTCATCAGTCTTTAAAGGATTAAGGGGTATGAAAACATAGAGCTGGGATACTGATGATACTGATTTATGTATCAGCTGTATGTATGAAAACAGACATGGGAAGAAAATTATCTTTTGTTATTTCTCATTCACTAGCAATAAATCATAATTTATTTGTTCAACCGAGATCATTTGAGAGCCTCTATTTTAGTGTTAAATGCCTGAAAATGTTGTACATCATTTGATCCTTTGTGTTTGCCTTATAATAAAAGGGAATAGGGTTCAGAAGTTACTTACCACTGTAAACTAAGATAACCACGGAACAGAGTAATCCGCCCATATTCTTCATTTCTTTTGATTGAATGGATCAGTATGCGCTATTCTTCCGGAAGGGCGGTACATGATGATGCACATTCTAAGTAGGCTGCTTCAAATTAATAGTGCATCACAAACAGCCTCCCAAGACCCTTAATTAAAATAATTTAATTGGTACATCCATTCCATTGGAATAAATTATAGTATTTATCTCGAAGGCAACAGCAGATATTGCATTGGCTTCTACCACATTATATATTTTTTCTTCAAAATAATACTTCACTTAATACTGAAAACTTTAATAAAACAATTTAATCAATGCCGAAATAGTTTATTAGTTACCAAAAACTTTAATAAAATAGCGTAACCAATGCCGGAACAATTTATTAGTTACCAAAAACTTTAATAAAATAGCTTAATCAATGCCAAATTATTGATTACCAAAATCTTTAATAAACTAACTTAATCAATGCCGGAACATATTATTAGTTACCAAAATCTTTAAAAAAGTAACTTAATCAATGCCGAAACAGTTTATTAATATATATTTTAGAGACTTAGTTAATTACAGATTTGTTCCTACTTAAAATTACCCAACATGAATTTATTTAAAGTTGTGTATCGATGCGTCGATATATATCGGTTTTTAGATATATGTATCTAAATTTTTATTATATACTAGCCACCTTTGGTGACCAGCTGGTTCGCCATGAGTAATGGATTCTAAAATTTTCAATTAAATCACATATTCATTATACTTGAAGTAACTCCGGGCATTGATTGGCCTGAACTTAATATTTTCTTTAAGATGATGGACGGAAAGTTCTAAAAGAACACGTTTTCCTAATAATATTCTTTAATTTTAAAAATCAGTCAGTTTTAATTATTGATTTAGAAGACTGATAGATGTAGCAACTTTTATTTAAAATATTAATAAAAATATTTTGTAAAATATGGCCCACAGAGCAAAGTATGAAGAAATCTAAAACTTATTATTCATAAAAGCATTGTTTGACTCAAACTACATAAAATGTAAATATTTACTTCATTTAGATCAAATTAATAGTATTAAACAATATATATGCTTATTAATCATATTTTACAAATTGCCCATTTGAAAGGAATTTGAACGCAAATCTTGTATAAATTCAATCCTGTATAAATAAAGATTCAATTAATGATTTAAATATTGCAAACGATCATAGAATCCTTTGCTTTGCATTTATTTTTTTAGAACATATCACATTTTATTTTATCCAGTCACGTGCTAAAAGTTGCATTTCTTTAGATTTATTTTGCGATGATAGTTTTTTTTTATTCGAACTTCCGGCATTCTTTTATTTTATCCAGTCATGTGCTAAAAACATGGTTAAAATATATCTTTAAAAATTCGTTAAAAATAGAAGTTTATGTTATAAATTAAAAAAACTGATGCCGTTAGAAAGCTATTTTTTAAAAATCTTTAAACTGATGTAAAAATCATGTTTGTGAAATAATATTTTCGGTAGTTATAGCGGAAAAACGTCGAAATTTCGCTTAAATTTTAATTAATTAAAATTATAATTAAAAATTCGAAAAAAGAGCTCCGTGGTACACATTCCCGACTTCCAAGGTATACATGTAGCAAATTTGGTAGCTGTAGGCCCAACGGTCTGGCCTGTAGAGCGCCAACACACACACACACACACACACACACACACACACATTGAACTTTATTATAAGTATAGAAGATTACTCCAAATGTCCTTCTGCGGGTCAAAAGTCCACGCTTGTGCGATGTGGAAGTTTGGAGAGGGGGTTGCCAGTTCAGGTATAATCCTCGTCATCTGACCATGGTACAAAATTACCAAGTAGGATCACAAACAACCCTAGTGGAAATAACCCAGGTCGTTAATTTAACTCAATTAAATTACTCTAAAATATTGATTAAAAATTCTAAAAATTAGGATTTTTATAAGAAATAGATCAATAGATGCAAATACATGTATTTTTAAAAAAATATTTTGTTGTGAACTTTCAATGCATATTACTTTTATTATGTTATAAAATCCATGTTAGTTAGATATAAAATTAAATCAGGAAAAAACAAATATGAAAATTAAATTTTTTTAACGGACAATCGTGCTTCTATACAACGCCTTTCTCACTGGACTAATCTGGGGGACAAGATTAGCAGAATATCTTAGACCTTGTAGCCAGGCTCTCCGTGGAGCACACTGTACTCTTTCAGTGGGCCCCTCATATGCTGGTTTAAATGGCAATGAGATGGCGGATAACTTAGCTAAGACTCCTCAGCTGACATGTTCTATGGTGATGCGACTCTAATTTATTTTGGAAATCCCTCTATCAAAAAGATGGAGTCGAGTGCTCTTTGGAGAGTTCTACTTGCTCACCCTTCGTACTTTGGTAAGAGTCCGGGTTGGTTTCACCATCTGGATATCTCTAGGATATTCTGGATATATATCTGGATATTCTCATCAACGTGCTCCTTGCCTAACACCCAAGCTCTTGATTTGCCAGGCACGAACAATAGCCTATGAAGCTCCTCCCCTTCAAAACTTCCTTCTACAAGGGTCACTTCGCCAACTACACCTCAAAAGTTGGTCGCTCCTGATTGGATGACACATCCCCTTTCGAAAATCCCTCTCCGTTTCATTTGCACTCGTCTCACTCCCTTTGTGCAATGCAGGATGAAAAGTTCATGCCATTCATTTAAGGCAATATTTAATTTTCTTCTACTCTCTCGCCATTATAGGAGGTAGCGTCTTAGGACGCGGGTACTCCTTTAATTAACAGTCTTAGCTGCGAGTAGTCCTAAACTGAGTCGTGGTGAATTGATATACCAGTCTTGAGTGAAGTAGTGAGTCGGCAGCTAAAGTGAGAAAGGACAGAGGAGTGTTTTAGCCATCTAGAGAGACCGTACAACAAAGCTCTGAGGATCCCCTCTCCTGTTGATTTCTGTCTGGCTACTTTGCTGTGGACTCTGTTACTACTGGATTTCTACTTGTGGACCACTGTCGTAGTTTTGTGCAACTCGTCTGTTTATATTTGTCTTCTTTGTGCTGGTCTGACTTGAGTAAATAAACGTTGCCGTTGTTTTTCTACTAAAGAACTGCTGATTGTGTTTTTTACATCATACCCCACTTACATAAAATGGCGGTGGAAAATCCGGCTGTGGAAACCTGTAACAATATTATAATCAACTTTTCATTTACTCTCTTTTGACAAACAGCTTTTAAATATTACTAACTTTTTTTTGATCAGAACACAACACTATCATATTTTCAAGACAATGTAATCTATATAAATAAAAATGAATTTTTGTCTGTAGGTCTCTTATGCGTTGCCGTACCACTCATCTGATTCCGATAAAATTTCGACAACATATTGTTTGCACTTACACGAGGGTTATAAGCATAATATAAACATCTAAAGTATAAAAAAATGTTTTCAGATCTATTTACCTCATCTATTAACCATCAAATAACTTGACAAGGAGATATAAAAGATTCGATAAAGATGATAAATTCAAGTTAGATGTTAATATTATACGTAAATAACAAGTCTTTCTTTGAGGTAATGTTTTTATTAGAGAGTGCTCGAGAAAGTTTTAGGGGAACCAATGTTGGGGGTTTGAAATTTTAACTAAATCTTTACTTATAATAAAGCTCAATGTGTGTGTGTGTGTGCGTGTGTGTGTGTGTTGGCGCTCTACAGGCCAGACCGTTGGACCTACAGCTACAAAATTTGGTACATGTATACCTTGGAGGTCCGGAATGTGCACCTCGGAGCCCCTTTTTCGAATTTTTAATTAGAATTTGAATTAATTAAAATTTAAGCGAAATTTTGACGTTTTTCCGCTATAACTTCCGAAAATATGATCGCATAAACATGATTTTTACATCAATTTAAAGATTAAAAAATTAGCTTTCTAACGGTATCAATGTTTTTAATTTATAATGTAAGATTCTATTTTTAACGAATTTTTAAAGAAATATTTTAACCATGTTTTTATCACGTGACTGGATAAAATAAAAGAATGCTGGAAGTTCAAATAAAAAAAAAATATCATCGCAAAATAAATCTACAGAAATGCAACTTTTAAGCACGTGACTGGATAAAATAAAAGAAATATAAAATGTGATATTTTCTTTAAAAAATAAATGCAAAGCAAAGGTTTCTACAATCGTTTGCAATATTTATATCATTAACTCAATAAATCTTCTTTATTTACGGTAAACCTGATTGAATTTAGACAGGATATGCATTGAAGTCCCGACTCAATGGCATATTTATGTAATCGTTTGCAATATCTGTATCATTAATTTAATACTTTTTTTCCCTTTCTCGCTTTCTTTAAAAGAACATTTAATATTTTGGCAACATCACCGATTTTTTTTTAATATTTTGGAAGCATAATCGATGGTTAAAACTAACTGATTTATAAAATTAAAGAATATTATTAGGAAAAGGTGTACTTTTAGAACTTTCCGTCCATCATCTTAAAGAAAATATTAATTTCAGGTCAATCAATGCCCGGAATTACTTCAAGGCTAATGAATATGTGATATAATTGAAAATTTTAGAACGCTTTACTCATGGCGAACCAGCTGGTCGCCAAAGGCGGCTAGTATTTAATAAAACTTTAGGGTTTCTTGCAGTAAATTCAGAAACTATTATAGTACAAATAATTTTACACTATCATAGTTTTCAAAAAATTATCTTTTGAACTATTTTAAAGACTTTATGGTATAAGTATATTTTCAGTGTTTATTCAGTTTTAAATGAAAATATTTTAATCACATTTTTTAGCATTTAACTTGAGAATTTTGAACGAATATTAAACAAATATTGAGATACAATAAATAGTTTCTTTCATTATCATTCTGAAAGAACACGAAGCTTTATAATTCTAAAAGAATACACAAATCTAATATATAAAAGTAAATATTTGTTTGTATAATAGAATAATAAAAGTAGAATAAATACTATTTATGCTTCTCATTTATATATCCTTCAATTTCAATTAATGTATTCATTACAAAAAAATAAATAAATATCATTCTATAACGATATTTCCTAAATTATTTCTTCTTCGGCGGCATCACGCCGGGTACCAGCTAGTATTAAATGAATTATAATATTTATCAATTTATTTAATCAAACTTAATTTCGTAGAAAAGTCTGCACCAATTTTAAGAGTTAAAATTTCAAAATTCATGGAATTTATATTAATGAACGATAAAATGGAAATCTGAAGATCGAAAAATAAATAAAATAATAAATGATTATAATATAAATATATATCAAAAAGTAAAAAAAATACAATTGATAATTACAAAAAATTATTTTTATTATATTTGATTTTTATAATTATTTCTCCTAACATTGTAAAAACGAATTTTCTGACTTTATACTTGCTTGTGCATATGTGCTATCTTATCCTGATCTTTTCAAAAACGCGGTTTGCAATATTTTCTTCACTTAAACAAGCATTGTGGTTGTTAAGGTCTCTCTTTGAAGCTTTCTCTCATATTCTCAAAAGAAAAAAAAAGTTACTACCCCCACCCATCACTAATGTTGTGCCGGAGGAGTAGCGGTGGTCTGTTGCTAAAGTCTTGGCTTGCGAGCCATAAATGTTTTAGGTTTTAGTTAAATTATATTAATGTCCCGTGTTAGAGCAGCACTAAGGCTATTTGGGGAAGGACCTCATCATTTAGAACTGCTGTCAGATGATGAGGACGACACCTGAGCTTCCATACCACTCTTCAAACTTCCATACCTGCAGGAGGACGTTTGGCCCCCAACGGATTTAACTTGCACCAGACCCGCTCACATGGCTACTCTTCAAGGGAATCAGGACTCGAACGAATATGCCTCCGGTTCCGAAGTCTAGACTTTACCACAAGACCACAGTGACCCTACAAAAATGTACTTGTTCTAATGTGAAATATAAGGTAATATTTTAAATTTCGCACACACATACACACACATGCAAAGACTGGCTAAAATCGGTTTTTGTGGAAACATGGAATTTGTTAACTACTTTTCCAAAATGTCGGTTTTTGTATAAGCCCTATTATGAAATGCTTTTTAATTGCTAAGAATATGTAATTTAATTAAACTAATAAAATCGCACAGTTTTATATATCTGGATCGTTATGCTCCTTTCCCCTTTTAATTTCACGATTTTGTATTCTTTGACATTTTCATGAACAAAATGACCAAAATGAAAGGCATAATTCCAAATATTTTATTTTCAGGCCAGTAGAGGGATAAAATACGGAGATTCGTCAAAATCTAGATTTTTTTTGACGATTATAATACCTTCTAATTCTATACTTCATATGTGAAAAAGCAAAAATCATTCATAGATTAACAATTTTTGAAATTAATTCTTCAATATAATACTATTTTCTTACTTCACGATTTTCTTCTGTGTCCCATTTTCGTGCTGTAATTTTGAAACAGCCATTTCCATAGCATGCCGTTCCAAAATTTCAGGAATTTCCTGTAATCCATTCATATCCGAAAGGGGAGTGGCTTACGTGATTAGTTAAAATTAAGATAAATGAGATATCACTTCTCAAAAAAAGAATGGTAAGAAAACCTCATCACAATCTACACGCACGGGAAAATGTGTCATTTAATCAACGCAAAGAAATGCTCCCCTCGACTAAATGTATCAGAGGAAGTTTAGAAAAAAACTGAATCCCGAGAATTAATCTGGAACATTTTCTGGATCATTTTACAAGAACAATTCTCCGAAATTGCCTACAAAACGGGAAATCGACTGCTCATGGAATTATTAATAAAAAAATATGTTCTAAGAATATTTAGATGAAAGCTGATTTTATTTATTTTAAATGCCGATAAAAGTATGACACAGTTCAGCCTTCACATTTCATAAATGTAGTTTCTTATGGCGCCGTAAACAAGCCCGCCTTGCACAGCTATTTAAGCAGATAGGAAGTGTCTAGCTACTAGGCTTCTTTAAAAAGCACCAACTGGGGCGAAGAGTAGTACTTTGCCACTCACTTACCACTCATTCGCTTGCACAGCCCCTTTTTACAGGAGGGCATGTTCACACACCTCACTAACAGAACAGAAGAAGAATAACTATGCTCAAACCGAGACTCGAACCCAAGATGCCCACATCAAGGGAAGAAGCGCTACCCCTATGCCAGGACGCAGGCACATTTCGTAAATAAAATATAACTTAGTAAATTAAAATTATAAAATGAATTCAGTTTTTAAAGAGTTAAATTATTTTTGAATGTCAAAGATATCATTAAAGGTTAGATAAAACATTTTATGATTGGATGAAACACAGAAATTTTTAATTCTTCCAATTTATTCTTAATACTGTACAAAAGCATAGAAATATGGTTTTAAGGACGATTTAAAAACGGAAATTTTTTTTTGATATAACAAGAATACTCCTAGGTGACACTAAATGCAATTTTAAAATTTTTGCATAATAATAATAATAATTTTAGCCGGATTTAGGGGTAATAAGTCTTCCTAGTATTCTGGGCTTCCCAGGTTCGAGTCCCGGTTTCGACACGGTTGTTACTCTGTGTTCTATCTGTGAATACTGTGAATGTGCCCCCTTGTAAAAAGTTGTGCAAGCGGTTGTGACGCATGAAGTAGCTAAACCGTACTCTTGGCCCTAGTTGGAACTTCTGAAAATCAAGGGAAGCTAATACAGGCTTAAAATCACTGACAGCGATCAGCGGGCTTGTCAATGATAAATGCCTTTGAAAACAACAACAACATAATAATTTGCAATTTCCAAAATAACTAACATTTCTTTTAATTATAGAATCTTTGTTTAATGAGCTTCATATCTCTTGCAAGAGCATTTCAGTTTGTTTGTTGATTTGGGTTTTTTATGGCTCAAGAGCCATAATGTTGACCATACTGCGCCAAACAATGGGTAAGAATATATTAGTTTAAAAGAATCACCAAAAGGAATATGAGGAGAAGCTAAAAAGTAATCGCAATTCAAATAAACGGATAAAACTTTATGGACTTAAAAAGCAAAAAATTGGACATGACGTACCTTACCAAGCAGAAAAGATAATGAAGGGCTCGACTTTTGAAAAATATAAGTTCTTTGCATTGAAATTTGAACATTTTTACAAAATATGCTGTACAGACATTTGACAATTATATCGCGCACACAGTGGTTGTTGTTCACCTAACAACAAATGAATATGGGTGAATCTAGTGTGTCCACTTCGTAAACATGTCACTATAGTATGTGCTTTTCTATTCTCTAATGAAGGCCAAGGTTGCACATGAGGTTTAATCATATGAAGTTTGTGGTTTTTTTCCAAGTCCCATTGTCTCTGCTATTTAGAATAAAGAAGCCTTTTAATGTGTTTCTTTATGCCGTTCGCAAATATATTAGTAGCAATTGGATTAGTCGCCGATTTGGAAGCCTTGTCTGCCTCTTTGTTTCCTAAAATTCCAACATGGGATAGTACCCAACATAATAAAATATTATAATTATGAGAAATTAGTTTATCAAGAACATATAGGACCTCTAAAACCAAGGGATGAAGATGAGGATTACATGATTTTAGAGAATGCAAAACGCTCAGAGAGTCCGAATAGGCGATAAAATTTTTATCTAGACTATTAGAAATTTCTTCGAGAATATATAAAAGACCACTTAGTTCTGCAATAAAAATTGAACAAGAAGAATAAAGTTTAAAAGAAGACACTATATGAGGGAAAACAACAGCTAAAGAAACATGAACTACTGATTTCAACCTGTCTGTAAAAATTGGAATAAAATTTTGATATTGGTGTCTATGTTCTAAGAAAAATTTTTGATAAATGATATCTGCTGTATCAGACTTTTAAAATTTTCAAAAAGATTTAAGTATTGTATTTCGGGAATTTTCGAAGGTGGAAAAGTATTTTCTGATTGAGGAGTTTTGTTTCCATGCATTATATTATTTAAAAGAATGCGATGAATTCTTGTAAAAAAGACAGGAATGAAGGACTTCCTTGCATCTTGTAAGTGAACTAAAAAGGGACGAAGTTTGAAATCAAAAAATGGATGGTTCATATTCAATTATATTCTAAAATAATAATTCAGTGACAAAAATTGTCTTCTTAATTCCAGGGCCGGTTCACAGATCTCATTATGCAAGCTTTTAAAAGACCTGAAAGCTTCTGAGCAAACGGGTGTGTGGTGAATAGGATCCAATTTTTGTAAAATGTTTTTCTAGCAAAACCGTATATTCAGGAATCATAATCCAGCTTGCAAAGAATAACGACCTTGTATTCAGTTGCATCCAATTGTTCAGAATATTATCATGAACAGTGTTTTCTGAGATAGCACATCTTTTGTAAACACAATTCACAAATGATTAAACACATTTTAAGTCGAAATCTTCATGTTCTGTTTTGTTTGATATTGTGTACATCGCCATTTTTACCCTGGTCGTGAGTTTTTGAACTTTTTTGCATCAAATGGAATTTTTATGTTATTCTTTAAACTATTACCAGTGATAACATTTGGTCCAATAGTTTTCTTTTTATGATCATTTCAAAGTGGAACATTAATTATAACCATTCCTTAATCATTTGGTCCAATAGTTTTCTTTTTATGGTCATTTCAGAGTCGAACATTAATTATAACCATTCCCATTTCTTAAGTGGGAATGTGCAGTCTATGAGATCTCTAGCGACGAACTTTCGGCCACCCCTAATCTATTTTTAAATCAGTTGAATGGATTGACCCTTTAGCTTCCTTTTTTGTGAACTTCAATACGCGTGCACTTTTTCAACTGGTTTCAGCATATGCTTTTAAAAATAATTCAGGTCTTTCTTTGATCGTGGTCTCCAAGAGCGTCTTCCCCCTTAGTGTCTCTGTGTTAAAAAAGGCTTAGCAGATGGCGCTAAGACTTAGGTCTCAAAATATCATCCGATTTTCTGATCCTAATATGAAGAAGTGCTCCAGACGCTTTTAAATAAAATAAAGGGATTTTAGTGATAAGGATAATTGTACAGAAGAGGTTTTCGATTAAAGTTTGTATTCAACGGATTCTGATATGATGTCCAAACATAATAAATTTTTCTAATGGTAATGCATTCTCAAAAATTAATAAAAAATTTTAATATATACCAAGATAAATATATATATATATATATATAATGTATAGGTTGATTTTTATACTAGTTCATAACCTGCATGACTAAAATGTCCTAGAAAGCCATGCCATGAAACTCACACTAGCAGATAAAAAGGGTCAATTTTATTCATTGTCTTTTTTTATATAATTGTTAAATTTGCTATTATATTTTTTCCATATACCTTTATATAATGGAAAAAAATAAATAGGATTTTAAAGTAAAAAGTAATATTTTCTTGCAAGAATATTTTTTGTTGTAACATGCAATTTGAGTAGAAAAAATATGTTCCAACGCAATTGCTTTTTTTAAGCGATAACATATTTTGAAAAATTTCTAAAACATAATTATATGTGAAGAAAAATTCCTACAGAATATATTGACTGATTTTTGTACCGAAATATTTAATAAAAAATTTAGTTGAGTGTAAAGAAAGTTTCGTAGACAGCGCCTTTCCAGTTAAGTTGTCTTATTTTGTTTCCTTTATTCTTTTTCCTTTAATTTAAAAGTACTTCAAAATGAATCCGAAAGATCGATTCATTAACAATTTTTTATTTTAAATGCATCAAACACACACACACACAAAATAAACACAATCCTTTGAAATAATCGGCCGAAATTCTTTTAAGCCTAACCTCAACTCTGTTAAAAAAAGAAACTGGAGCCTTACTTACCTTTGGCGGGATTTGGCCTCAGCTTTTTTGGCTCGAAAGTTAGTTTTTAATGAATGAAAAATGAACCACTCAATGAACAGGAATTAAAAGTAGCCTATGTTCTATTCCTGACTACAATTTATCTTTGTGTTAAATTTCACCCAATTCTGTTCCGCCGTTCTGGCGTGATTGAGTAACAAACATCCATCCATCCATCCATCCAAGCATCCAAACTTTCATATGTATATATTAGTATAGATGAAAAAAAGTTGTTGATTTTCGGAAGAATTGAACTCGCTTGTTTTACTTTCACATAAAAAATGATGAATTTCTCTCATTTTACTGATTGAGCTCCTGACTGTCGATTTCAATTTTCAATACAAACTTCTAAACCACTACTTGAAGTATTAAAAATTAATTAAATTTAATTAATGAATTAATATAAAAAATTGTATTGGCATCAAGTGTCATCCACTACAAATTTTAAAAAATGTCATTGAATGAATAAAAAGTATTTTATTAAAGATTGAACACTTGAACAAAATATATAAGTAAATAAATAAATGTAGCACTAATAGTACGAACTGAAAAAATGAGCAGGATACTGAAAAAAATTCATGTAAATACATTTAGTTAAAATCTCAGATTAATTAAAAGACGTCAGCCTTTATAACTCAATATTTTCACTCCAACGGTGATAAATTTGTGGTACCACAACTTTAACTGCAATTTTCTCACAATCATCTCCGACTTTAATAAATTGCTGCATCTTTTCCTCAATAAATGACGATCATAATCAAAGAGTGGAACGTTAGCGTCATGTCGTTTCCATGGAGATACGGCAGCCGCAAAGTTAGATAGGAATGGATGCCTAGATTCACAGATTTTTCTATGATTTGCCTCCTAAGATCATGATAATTGAATCTGGCAGTAGAGAATTCTCAATTGATTTGGACTTTCTCAAGGCTTTAATTTATTTTTAATGAATTTAGTTTCATTTTGTTAATTTCCTTAATAAATTTTGGCAACTGAAAAGCATGAAATTCTTTTATATTGGTCTTAGAGAAAATATAAATATTTTATTTTGCACAATTTCGACAAATTTAGATTTTAACCACCTAATTTTTTTCTTTTCTTTACAATCTAATTAGATGATACATTATATTCTGGGTGAATTTTCTTATTTTGATTTAAATCCGTTGAATATACTTATCAATGTACTCGAAGTAATTTTATTATTTAATTATAATCGTTTTGAATGGTTTTATTCTTGCGTACAGTTATCAAAATTTGATAAATAGATGCACATATGACATTCTGGCAAACCAATTAATCAGTATAATAGTACTATTTTGATTTTAAATTCTCAAAATTGGATATATTTTATGCTTATAACTGACTTTTTAGACAATCATTTCAGAATTATATATACAAATTAATTTTGTTATTAAAATTTAATTTCTCTCAAATTTTTATAAAATTCTAAAGATTTGTTTTTAAAACTATAACCCAAGATTCATGACTCCAGATCAATACATATTTTATTTATTCGACAGACAAGGTATTCTTTGCTAATGAAATCTAAAACTCTCCGTGTTTCTGTGTTCACGTTAGGATAGATTTATTTCAAAAAATAGGGGTGAAAGAAAGAGGAAAGAGGGACATATTGATATTTAACAATAAATTAAATTCCGGAAATGGAGCACCCATTCTTGTGTTACCCCTTAGCAAAATAGAACAGGCCAAAAATTGGTCGTCTCAGAATACTGAAAAGAACAGCAAAGGATTCTTTTTGGAGTCATTATTAAATGGTAGTTTAAGTGAGTGTAGTGTATTTTCGTGTTCGTGTGTTTTGTCACGTGAAATGTGGAACTTAAAAATAATTAAATGTTTACTGAAACTCCTGATTATGTTCATCTTAGTCATAATGAAGTTTTAAAGAGTATCGTTCCGCTACAAGTTATAATAAAACAAAACATATTGAATATTTTTGTTTATTACTTTCCCTTGAATTCCCTAAATTCTTCTTCAAATACCTTTACATTCTACGAAAATTTTCATCTCCATAGTAAAGCTTCAACAACAATGGCTTCCATCATAATACTTTGAATGCGATGGCTTATTTGTATGCCATCCGACTCGTGGAAAACCTTTTATTCGTTTAAATTCTGTTGGAACCAAACCAACTTCTAGAAGTTCCCGATCTTTTCTTCATCTAAAAGCTACTCTGCAGAATAAAAAATGACGTGGGAGAAGCGTTGAAAAAAGTCGTTTGATGCAACTAAAAGTCGGGAATGGGAATCATTGTGATTGAATTAGAGCCATTCGTTTGCTTCATTATCAAAAGACCTAAGTATTACCTAATAAAATTTCACCTAAGTATTACCAAATAAAATTAAAGGAATAATTATAAAGAAAATTAATATTATTAATTAAGACTCTTCTTTTTAAAACGCATTTATATTAATGTACTCTGAAATTGATATCTGAAATTTTCAAAAGATTCAGTTTATTTCAATAGAACGATTAAAAAATCAACTATTTAGTTGCATTTTTACTTCTTAGGTCTTGGTTCATTGTATTGAATATTGTAAAATATTGAAAAGAACTGTTTTGTTGTTGTTGTTACTTATGGCACTTTACAAGCCCATTGACAGTTATCTACCAGTGATTTAAGCCGAAATCAGTCTCTCTTGTTTGTTCAGACTAGGAGCACGAGTTAGTTACTTCATGCCTAAATGCGCTTGGGCAGTCACTTTTTACTGGGAGCTGGGGGTGCCACATTCGCTAACCTCTCAGATAGAACACAGAAGACGAACAACTATACCAGAACAGAGACAGCCAAATTATGGGAAAGACACACTACCCCTATGCCAGGACGCCAGCATAATTTTTATCAAGATTTACTACAAATAGTTACAGGCATACGGAAATTCCGTGATGGAGTTCCAGTTAGGGATGGTTGTTTTTCTTCTGTGTCCTATCTGTGAGGTGTGAGAATGTCCCTTCCCTCTATAAAAAGGGTTTGTGCGAGCGAAAGTGTTGCATGAAGTAGCTAAGTCGACTCCTGGTCTTAGTTGGTGCTGCGGAAAAACACAAGTAAAGCTCATTTGGCTTAAATCTCTGGCAGATAATTGTCGGCTGAATTGTAAAGTGCCATAAGTCACCTTATAACAACATCAAAAAGCATATGGAGTGGAAATTCGGCAAGACTGATGATTAAATTTATTAAAACCTAGCTGGTACCCGATCCGTTGCTGCCGCAGAAGAAATAATCTTGGAAATATCTTTTGGAATTTGAAATAGATCTCTTGTTTAATTCAGAAAAATATTTATTTTTTATCCACAGTAAATGCATTTATTGAAATTGAAGGATATATAAAGGAGAAGCATAAATAGTATTTATTCTACTTATATCCCTCTGTTCTACAAACAAATATTCACTTTTATTTATTATATTTGTCCATTCTTTTAGAATTGTAATGCTTGGTGTTCTTTCAGAATGGTAATGTAAGAAACTATTTATTGTATCTCGTGATTCGTTAAATATTAATTCAGAATTCTCAAGTTTAAGAATAAAAAATGTAATTAAAACATCTTGCTTTAGAATTAATCAAACATAGAAAACATATTTATACCATAAAATCTTTAATATAGTTGAAAAGGTAAATTTTTGAAAACTAAGATGGTGCAAAATTATTTGCATTATAATATTTTCGGAAATTATTGCAAAAAAAACTCTAAATTAATCGGTATTTAAATGAAATTTCAAACCTATGGGATTGGTTCCCCTAAAAAGTTCTCACACACTCTCTAATAAAACTATTACCTCTGAGAAAACTTACATTGCATTTACATACAATGGCTACGAAATATTAACGTCGTGTTTCAATTTAGCATCTTTACTCAAACTGTTGTGCCACCTTTTCGATTTATTTTGATAATTATTCTTGGTTAAAAGATGAGGTAAAAAAATCCGAAAATATTTTTTATTTATTAGATAATTTTACTATGCCTATAACCATACCGTAAGCACAAGTAATAAGTATTTGAAGTTTCATCACAAATCGGATGAGCGGTACGGCAGCGCATCAGATACTTACAGATAAACATTCATTTTTATTTGTCTAATACTATAATACGAGGAATGGTTGCCAAGTCGAAAATCGCCCCAGAATTAATAAACTCCGGTAAACTTGGGGGTCTGGGGTTTTTGGCCACGAAGAATCGATTGGCGCCGGTTTTGAAGCGCTACGGTCGAGCAGTTCGGAGTTACAGATAGGATATTTTCAAACTTTATTAGTTCGCCATAATGGCTACTTAAATTTTCAAGCGGTGACGTGCTGCCATCTATAGCCAATATGGCGAACTAATAAAGTTTTATGTTTATGCTGTTATAGATTTATAATATGTTTCTTATGTATGTATATATGTTTGGTTTTTCTAAATAAATTTGTCAAAAATATTGAACTTCAACACACTTCATCTTTACCTTTACTTTACCTTTGTATAGAATAGTTCCCTTTCCAAACTCTAACTTTGTTTAGAATAGTTTACAATGGTGCACTTTAATCGGTTATCTTTTCACCAATGGTTTCGCAAATTTTCTTATGGCATGTATTGTTTTGAAAATTTAAATCTTCGAGTTAGCTTCGATACCTGTTTTCTCCGAGCAGAGCTCGGTCACCCGCTGGTATAGATTAAAACAACATATCATTTCACATATCTGTAAAGTCTATCTAATTTGATATCTTAAATTTTATTTAGTTTTGATGTACTAAATAAAGTTTAAGATGTAAAAAGAAAGGATTGTTAAGATGTATTTTCGGAATACGATACGGTAAGCACTGATTGAAAAGTTTATTATAAAAAGAATGACACAAATTAAACAAAAAGAAAAGTGAAATAATGAAGTACAGTATAGTATATTGTACTTTATTATAAAGGATATCATTGAAGAATATTAAAGATAATGAAGGACATCATTAAAGTATATAAAGATAGTGGAGGATACTATTAAAGTGTATGAAGGACAATCAAGAACTATAACTAGTATTAATAAAATGCAATCAAAATTGTGATGTTTATTAATTACTATTCTTGCAATCTGCAGTCAAAATTCAATTATCATACCTCAAAAGGGCTGTGACGCTTGAGTGGCAAAGTCATACTCTTGGCCCCAGATGACGCCCCTGAAAAACAATCAATTGACGCACCTTATTGGCTCGAATCGCTGTCTACGTCTCAGTGGACCTGTTCATTTTTAAGTGTCATAAGAAATAACAACAACAAAATTTTAAGTAACTATCATTATAAAATGTTAATAATTTTTAATCTGAGAATTATTTTCCTTATGTATGTATTCTCCTGGGTGAAACCTCGAAATGTGAAAGAGCTGCTTCCTGCTTGGTGGTTGGATCTCGCCACGCTGGAGAAAACAAGAAAACGTTTGGCTCCTCCTATTGGTGACGGGACGAACTTCCTTAGATTGTATCGGGATTTTTTTTTGGGGGGGACTTTTAGAATTCAACCACAGTTCCCTCCAGTGTTGCTGTTGCGGCCTTCATGTCATTAAGTATTTTCCCGTGTGCTTCCGGGTTGGCCAGACAGTCAGTGATGTGATTTGCCATTGGTTCTTATCAATTTTGGAGGACGGAGCCTTAATTATAAGGATGAGAAACCATAGGTGCAAAGGGGGATCCTTGCCACCCCGGTGGTATTAAAAATGTAGTATGGGACCAACAAAGTGCGGACTACAGGAGGAGTTGTACTGTTGCCGGGGATGACAGAACTGAACCATAGTTCCTGCCTATACTGTTTTAACGTTGCATTATCCATAGTTCTTGTGAGCCTTCTTCCCGGTCAGAGTAGCTGTTTGTATTTGCTATTTGTTATTATTTATTTTTTATTTTCTAAAATGTTTGGAATGATGATACTTCATTTCCATTTTTATTTTCAGCATTATTTTATGTTGTAAAAAGAAAAGAAATAAACATTTAGCAGTACTGCAACATTTTTTATTAAACATACACTGCCAATTTTACATAACATTTATATGATACATACATGTGATATAATTACGAATAGAAAAATTAAAACCATTGTAAAACATTCACGAAAATAATGCGTCAACATGCAAAATCTACGTGTAAAAAACGAAGATGAATTGCTCACATCTGAAGTAATACAACACTTATCAAACATGCTATAATAATATGTAAAAAAAAAATATAAAGCATGTTTCACCATGATTCCGGATGATATAGTTATACTGATACAAACATCGCTTCATTTGCTAACAAAGAACCCACTTTCTACGTGTAAAATGTGACAGGATATGATTTGATTGATACAATTCTTGTTTTTGGATTCAGAAATGTCATGAAATATAAAAAATAATACTGCATATGTTTGAATAACAAAATTCTACTTGTTATCCTGCATATACCAGTAAAAAATTGTTTGATGGCAGATTAAAATTTTCCATATATTTATCGTATGTTACGGAAAATTTCAAACATACCTTTCAGATATGGCTAAGCTTCCCATGCTTGTTCACTTAAATAATATAAAATTTTGAGTTTACGAAAGAAGAATGAAGATGAAATAAAGAAAAATCAAAATAGTCAATCGCATTTTCGGTAATAAGGTTTTCTGTTACATAATCAATCTGTTTCAAATATTTACTGTACACTAATTAAGGGAACAGTGGACTTTGAAATAAGCAAAAATGAAAGAAAACTGCAATTTTATTTTTTTCCCTTCCATCATCAAAATGCATGTTTCTATTCAACTAAAATAGGGTTATAAAATGTATTGTTATATAAAATAAATATTTGAAAGGTTAAGAAAGCGAAAAAGAGCATCTTAATGACTTTTCTCAATGTAATACAGTAATTAGATTTAAACATCTTTGAATTTTTCCAGATATTTTAATTCCTGAAGAAATTAAATGAAATAGATAACAATGATTTCGTTCAAACATTAAAAGAAAATCGGGGGTATGCCTTTTACGTTTCGAGTTTTATAGATAAGTAAAAGTCAATTTTAGTTCCGATAGATATAGAATTTCCTATAAAAACTCCGTGAATCCGCATAAAAATAATTACAGAAAATAGCATTTAATTGGAAGTCCAAAATCATATTTAATTTTGTTCCAAATCAATTTACATAAAGAGATTAGAAAAAAAATATTAGAAAAAATTAAAAACAAAAGCGTCTAGAATATTTTGAATTTTTTAAAAATTATATATCTTTTAAATTTTAAAGAATAATATATTTCGCTTTAAAATATTCATTTAAGAAATTTGACATATTTATAGTTTGATATAGATGCATAAAAAATTTCCCAATCATTGATGAATAATTACCCAAAGTGTTTAATAGAGTCCACAATCCCCTTAATAATAAAATTCAACTGAAAAATATTAAAAAATCATATAAAGAAAAGGAATTAAAAACAATAATAATTTTTTTCAATACAATTAAGTTCGAATGATATAAAGATTCAGAATGAAATTTTATAACAGTAGAAACTGTAAATAATTCGAAAAGCCAACGAATTAGAATTAAAAACTTACTAATCAGCCAAATTCCAGTACAATGGTATTTCAGTATAATATAATAAAATGCATAAATTTAAAAAAAATCTTTTATATTTGCTCAAAATAGAGAAATTGTCAGTAAGCAGTCTGTTTCCAGTGATATGAACATTTAATTCTAGTTAAAAAAGCAAATCATAACATTATACAATATAATGCATTTTATGATTAGTAATTATTTTATTAATTCAGTATTGTCGATCATAAATCAGTTTTAAAGACTATAACAATTGTATGAATTTATTCTTTGTTCTGCACATTTTTGCTTCAAAACTAAATATGTAAGGTACGAATCAATGCATACAATTTTTTTTTTTAAATTGAGTTTCTTTCATTTTTGAATCTGTTTGGCAACGCTTAGAAGATGGCAAAGTTTCGAAATAATATTATTAATATATTTGCTATTAATAAGGATTTTAATGGAATTTTGAATCTTAAAACTTCTGCCAATAATTTCCTATTAATTTAAATTAGAAAATAATTACAAAGAAAATTGACTTATATTATTTTGCCCTCTGAACAAAAAATAAAAATTGGTAAGTTCGAATGCTTTTTTTTTCATCATGTTATTTTTTTCCTCTCTGATATGAATGAACCAATCTTGGCAATCTCCCAATAGTAGTTTTGGAGAACATGAAATTTTTTTTAGATGCATAAATATATATACAATAGTAAAAACATTTTTCAATAATTAGAAATAAAAACCATTTTTTAATGAATACAGAAAATCCAATATTGATTCTATCCATTAAAAAGAGAACATATTAAATTTTAACAATGGCTGATATTAAGTAAAAATCTGTATTTATTCTATAACCATTAATATATTTTTTGTGATTATTTTAATATAGTTTCAAAATTATTTACTAAATCTAAATTCATTTACATTCAATTCTTAAAATAGTATCATTTAATTTGGCGCCAATAAAACTTCAGATTCAACCAACATCATACTAAATATATTAATATCACAATATGAAAAAAGGAAAGAAAATTCATACTTATTATATTGGTTGTAATATTTTTTAATCTACTTCTACCACAGCAAAAACACCAAATATATAAATTAACGAAATTCTAAAAACATGAAATCTTAATACACTTAACTTTTCCAAATCAATGCTCATTTCACAAAATTAAATGAATAGGCTACCAAAAGCTAATGATTTCAACTTTTCATATATCCATATCAATTCCTTATCAGTTATCAAAGAAGATATTTTTTTTATCATTTGCATTTTTATGTATAATTAATGCCTTGTGCAGAATTGTTCATCATAGATAGGAGCTATTGAGAATCAGTGTGGACCAAACCACGATTTTGTCTAACTGGAATGAACATGGCATAATTTTCTATATATGTTCAAAATAAGTCATTTAATAAATACTGACAACTTGTGTAAAGTTGTTTAATTTTTTGTAGATGCTATTTTTTGAAGGAGTTCTATCTCAGTTTAGGAAGAAAAAAAAGTATATTGGTCCCTATGAGTTCTCAACATCTCATTTTGGTCCTCCATTTCTCATGCATTAAATATGATTTTCTTAGTGACATTAAAAATTACATTTCTCTGACATAAACATATATTAAGCTAGTTAGCTTATCATCTTTTATCATATGTTTTTTACTGCTTTTCCTTTTATAAATGCAATAAGTGAATATGGATTCAAAACTTTCATCGTGTCACATTTTTAACCCTTTCAAGGGGACGAGCGATTTATTTTTCTTTATGAAAACGTTTACATTTTTATTATATAAATCTATAAGAAAAAACGTTAAAGCTGTGATGTCATTTTTTTTGTCATTAAATCTTAGAAAATACATTTTTACTAAGAGACTATCATAAAATCATTATCAATCTTTTATGAAAATTTCTTAAAGGGATAGTTTCATAAGGAAAAAAATGTCCTTGAAAGGGTGTTTAAAGGTTTCACTCTCCTCCAGTTGGAAATCATAGCTTTAAGTAGGATTTATTAGCAACATTTATATTCTCAGTGTTTAATACATATCACGAATTTGACTTCTTAATGTGCACAGAAAAAGATATCTCTTCAACCCATCATCTGAATACGTCGTAAGCATACGTCAATCCCAGATTACTGGTTGAAAGCACATGCAGAAGAAACAACAAGCCATATAAATATTGTGAAGTATTCAATAAGCCATGCATATTGTGTGACGACAAATATAGCATCTCAGAAGCAATACGTACATACCATAGGTAATACAGTAATAAATATTAGCAATTCGTACACAATGCAATAAAATATCAACGAACCATTGACACCTCTTTGCTACTATATCAGAATGTCGTAAGTATAAAACCATGCAAGCAAAACATACGGCATTTTGATGCACAAGCTGTAATCACTAGTGATATATGACCTTTTGTAACAACAAACAATTTGCATATACATACACTTATCACATATAACAATTGGAAAGCAGATACAGCTTATTTATGTACGTATATTACAACAAAAAATGTTTCTTGCAAAATTGGCATACGACATTTTGATATAATACTGACGTTATTTTAGTAGTATATCTGAACAATGTATTAAATGTTTGTTGCTGTTGGTAAGCAAACTAAATTCTCTGGAATAATCGGGTGTATATCAAAATTATTTTATTAATGTATATGAATAATATATTCAGCTATTCGAGCTACCTGTAAATTAGGTTTTTGGAAGGGTATCAGTGTTGTTTGAATATAAATATTAAAATTATTTTGATAAATTTGTTTTTTACCAATATCATTTGGATACATATCAAAATTATTTGAATATTGTATTCAGGACATGGAGCTATTTTAATATAATCTCTCAGATCTATCAAAAAGATTACCTATTATTTGGATACGTATAAAATTATTTTAACAATAAATCAGAATATATATTTATAGAGTTCCTCTGATTATAGTTTTATCTGAATATACATCAAGTTTTGACGAAATCAGTTGATCTTCATAAGTGCTCTCACTGCATCATTAATAAATATCTAATAGCATCATTTATAGCGTTTCAGTGCAGTATGATGCCGATAATCCGGAAATAAGAAATTCGGAATACAAAATACTGGATGCAGTTTTATTTTGACGAATAAATTTATCTCAGTTAAATCAGCAATCAAAATGATATTCAAAAAATGACAGTTTTCTTTAAATAGTTTAACTCTTCATTTGTTCTGAGTTAATATCTTTATAAGAGCATATGGTCACTTTCGTTTCACTTTCTGTCTTTTAGATGAAGTAAATGTTTTAAATAAGAGTGGCACATTGATTCTGAATTAATTACGAAAAATTTGCTTGAATCTATTCCACATCGAACAAGTTCTTATAATTATTATTTAACATTCTATTCTACAAAACATGCATACATAAGTTTGAGTTTATTATAGTTACTAAACAAGGATAATTATCTATAATAACTTGAATTAATAATGACTAATAACTCAAAAGAAAGCGTGGTCAATAGTTCCAAGTGAGGTCCCAATGTATTAAGAATGTAGCTGACATATTTTAAACGAACTTAATTTCAGATACAAATGTTTGATATTCCTTTCAAAAGAAGTAATAAAAATGAAATCTTTTGTCGCAAATTTCATGTTATCATGTAAGAACATTATTATTTTTTAAAGTTGTTATAGATTTACAAGGGGAAAATTACAACAGCAGACGATAGATAATTCAAAAACTATATTTTGAAAGCCGATTTCAAAATAAAACTACATTAGGAAACAAAAGATATTACAAAAGCTATTCTGTGAAAGCCGACTCCAAAATAAATAAAAACAGGATAGCCAATTTGTTGCCAACCCATTTTGAGACTTCGGCAATTTGTTGCCTTTACATTTTGGGAAACCAAAAACCTCAAGCTAAAACAATATCATGCTCCCACATGACAATAAATGTTTTGATTCCCTAAAGGTTTCTTTTGTTTGTTTCAAGAAACTTATAAAAACACTATTATTTCATGCTTCTTTCTGTCTTAAATGTGTCGTTAATTTCTTTTCTTTTGCTATCATTTTTATAAGCTAGTTTTTAATACCAAAATTGCAAAAATTAATTAATTTTTTTTCAATACACGAAATGGGTATTTAATTCTGAAAGGCATACCAACAGATTTAGAGCACTGAAAATGCAAAAATTAAATTTAAAATAGTTAGAACTTCCATAAAAATTTGTAATTTGAATTTGTAAAAAAGTGTCTGAAGTAAAAAAGAAGAAACAAAACTGTTTTTAATTTAAGACACAATACACAACGTCATATTGATAAATGAGTTAAGAACAATTCCTTTTTTGAATCAATAACTCATTCAAACTATTAGCATAATATTCAAATTAAAAGTTTCATTAATTAAATATATTTAGCTTAAGCTTTAATAAATTCTTCTTAGTAGAGATTATTTTCCCATAAACGAAAAATACAACTACAATAATTGGCTATTAATAACAATATAAGATCCTATTGAGTTTTCAGGCAGCTAAATTGCTTTGAGATACTATTATACATAAAATGATAAATGCTCTGTATTTACAAAACATTACGAAGTGAATATATTACTATTGAAAATGAAACTTTTTCTTTTCATTTAGCTAGAAAAATTAGGTTAAAAATGAACTAAATACATTAGCACGTTAATTAAATAAATATCATATCAACAATTATGAAACTAAATCGAGAAATTTTAGTAAAAGGAATATTTCCATATTTTCTAATTTCAGAAAATATAAAATTATATTAAATTCGTCTGAGAAAAGGTAGAAAAAAATGGAAAAGATAAAAAGGCTATTTTCATCCATATTGTAGTTCTTACGTAGTTGTAGTTCTTACGTATTGTAGTTGTAGTTGATTAACTAACATCAATACGGTTTATTGACTGTCATTCCCTATTCAAATTATTGAGACAAAATAACCTGCATCGGAAGTTAAGCATGAAGTATGGGAATATGAAAGTAATAATTCCAAAGTGTTAGAGAATAATATTTGTTAGATATGATATGATGGCTTCATGGTTTGTTTAAATATATCGAAGTCCTATATTAGTTGCCAATAGTTATCTATTTTTGTTCCTCCAATGAGAAAAAAAGCGACTAATATATTTTTATATTAAAATATTGACTATAAAATAATTCAGCTTTTAATAATGTGGCTATTTATTTCATTCTAAATATAATTAAAGGATTTAAGAATCAGTAAATTGATTGGAAGAATAATCCTTCTACTGTGATGGTTTGTACGAGTTACAGTATCTTGATTCCTCCAATGAAATTTTCCCAAACACTTTTTTTCACATTTGTCGATTTTCCTTTTTGCAGGTTGTACATTTTGATCGAATTAGTGATATTAAAAAATACCAATTTGTACGCGAAAAATTAGTATGCTCACATGAAAGGGCAAAACAACAGAGAAAAACATTCTGATGTTAGGAGCTATTGAGCATATTTAGACGCCAAATATCGCTCCGAGTGCAAGGTAAAATAATTAGTTTTGATTTCAAAAGTAATAGTTAGGTTAGAGGTTTATTCGGTAATATATTTTGATGAAAATTTTGATATCGGCGAGAAAGTTTTCTAAGTTTCTGTTTGTTAATTTAAGCCTAAATGCAAGTGCTTAAGTTTTCATAAAAGAATTCATTACAAGAACATAGTATAATTATTTAAAGTTTTTAAATAAAATAAGTAGGCATGCTTATATTTAGTATTAATAATAATAACGTAATAAACATCAAAAATTGTTACAAGTTGGAATCGTCTCTTATTTTTCTTACTGATTATAAAACAATGAATGTATTGGCTTTTTCTTTATTGAATGAATTTTATATTTTATACATTAAAAATCTATCTAATCTTCATTTTACAATTGTTGTAAATAAAAATGGTTAATCCATTATAATGACTGGTGTAATTGAAATTAATGTAAAATTAAGCTTTTCCCGCTGGCAACAAATTTACAACAAAAAGAAACCTTAAATCTGTTTCATATTTCTACATCATTGATACAACATAAGTAATACACTAACAATAGAAGAGCTGAAAATAAAACAATGGAGAATGATATATATTTTGTCCCGATATACTCTGATTATTTTTAAGGTCAATTTTTCACTTCTTTTTTATCTGCAGAAACTTTTATAGAATCTTTGATTGATTCGTGTAATATTAATATGAAATCAATAATATTCCAAGATAAAAACAATGGTCAAAGCCAAAACAAAGTTTAACTCATATTCCGGGAGTAACAAGAAAAATGGTCACAATTTTCAGTCATGGTAATTTGTGCCATGGTTAAAGGCTATTGTTTAAAACAGTTCTATCAGATATTAAAATTGCTATCCAGCAAATATTAACTTTTTTTACAACGTTTCATGTTTTAACTTCATGTGTCAGCATATATTGTATTATTTGAATTAATTTGGTAATAACTTTTATCATCTTAGAGCTATAATTAATGCTTTATTTTCTATGTTTTGAAGTTATCAGCGCACTTTCCCATATGACGATATCTATATATTTCTAAATATATAAAAGCAATAATTTGCAAAACATTATCTTCAACGTTTTTTTGAAACAATTTTTATAATCTGACTTTAATTGCAAAGAAAAAAATAGCCTTTTTTAGACATCAAAAAAACTTTAGCACTTAAAATAAAAATAATAATCATACATTTGATGCAAGATCTATATGCGACATGGAATAATTTTTTTTTCTTTTCTTTTCTGCTTTTTTTTTTGGTTCTTGAAATTGATCATAAGCTCTTTTAAGTTTCTACAAAACATACATTTTTCGACTTCCATGATACAGTAAAACTAATGTAATATACATGCACATACAAACAAATGAAATCGTAGTGTTTCTTGGCATAAATGCAAGTTAAAAATGCTGGAAACGTACGTAGAGGACGTCTGTTACGGCAAGGAAGTACACATAGATGCTGGAAGTACCGGACGATGAGACGTCGGTTTGAGCTTCAGAGTGGAGACATCCTGTCATCTGGAACTTCCACTGCCGTTTTCTGCTTTTAGACAGCCGTACAGACCAGTTGAGATGACTCGCTCGTGGAGCAGCCTGGGATAGGAGAGATGTTTCTGGAAGATACAATGCTTTTGATTTCATTATAAAAATCCGTAAAATGCTGGATTAACTTGACAGCATTTAACACAGAGGCAATTAAATTAATATTTTTATTCAAAAATAAATATCACCCACGCCAGTGAAAAGACCAACTTACACAACAATATCCTGTGCCCCCCAGTGCCTATAACACCAAGTTATCTAATCAGGGATGGGCAGAAAATGGAAGTAAGTAAAAAAGAAATAAAGAAAGAATGTCTTTCTTCTTTTTTTAAAAAAAGAAAGAAGAAAACTTCAAATCCTCCAGGTATCTACAGACAGAACCCCTTTAATGTCAAATCCTACACGACTGTATTCAATTTTTGGTGAAGTAATAATTAGATGTATGGAAAAAGAAAACTTAAACAAATGTTGACTATGGTTAAACTTACAGGAAAATGAGAATGCTAACTAAAAATAAAATATTGAAAAATTACATTGTGAACAACTGTGACATGCATTAGCAAATAAACAGTCAGTGTAGAGTCAGAAATCTATAGCATCCGTCTGGGTCCTTTGGTTTTGTTTTCCTTCCAGAGAACTGCACTTAAAAAGAAAAACAAAACCACAGGACCCAGACCGACGCTATAGATTTCTGACTCTACAGTGACTGTTTATTTACTGATACATGTCCTTACATGAATAAGTTTACACAGCGGTTCAGAGGAGTTTTTCTATAATAAACAAATAGATTTGACGAAGAAAACTATCCAATAATTATATTCCAATTACCTTTGCTGAGCAGTCTGTTTGCTAGAATTATTGGTTACTAAAAATTTTATATTTAATATTTATTTTCAGTATGCCTTACCAGAAAAGTATTTTTAATCTGCAAATTTTGATGGCCATGAAGATATTCAGATTTAAAAGCGTTTTACATTCGATTTCATTTATGCTATGAATTTTGTCAAGCACTGTTTTCACCGATATCTTCTTTCATTGAATTAAATAACAAAACAAAAAAAAAACATTGACATTTAAAAATAAACATCGCACTTTAAAAAATTTTCACAATTGTTTGATTCCTAAAGTTAAAATCTTAATTTTATATGTAACGAGATTTCAAAAATTTTATTAAAAGTGTTACATTTGTTGCGATTGGCGATTATTAGGATCGAACTCTCGATCTTATGATTCATAGCCAGATAACATGACACAAGATTAAAAGTGGGCCCCCCTAACCTTGCGGATGTTATCTGGCTTATAAAGCTTCAACTACAATTTCGGTGCATTTAAATATTCGGTGAAGCAATAAAAACCGATTTGAATTTCAGCCTAGTAATGCAATATATTTGTGAAAATTAAGCAAAAAAGATATTTTTAAGATTTATCTAAATTCTGTTAATCTGTGCACTATAATTAAATTGGTGTTGTTGAAAAAGATTATTTTTTGGTTTTTTAACTTTATAAAATTGTTTTATGGAAAAGGGAATATAGTCGGAAGTTTCCATGAGGAAGCATCAAGTTATCTTTTAATTAATTAATAATTTTAAATTGCTTCGAGATGGACCTTTTTATCCTCCAAGGTATGTGTGGGCCAAATTTTGTAACTGTCGATAAAGCTGTATGATACGTAAAGTCCAGCGCACATGTGTAAAGTATGTTGAACTTTACATATCATACTGCTTTATCGACAGTTCCAAAACTATTATGGGTTAAATATCCGGAAATCACTGTGTATCGTTTTCGTATTATTTTTTATATAAAAAGTTGTACAAAATAATTCTATAATGATATTTTAGATGATAATGAAATTGACAATATTTTAAATTTTAAATTCCCTTACGTATTTTTTTCAATTTCTACAATGAGTTCTGTCTCTCTCTCTCTGTATATATATATATATATATATATATATATAT
>JAPMOQ010030274.1:1741009-1766762 GCA_026543055.1 Argiope trifasciata | reverse complement strand
CTCTCTCTGTATATATATATATATATATATATATATATATATATATATATATAATGTAAGAAATTGAATTAATATTTTTTATATTACTTGATTAAAGTTATTACCAAATCAATATTTTTTCTCAACAATATAGGTAATATGTAGAAGGCTTTATTCTAATAAACAACAATCAAATTTTTGAAACGGAATGCTGTTTTGTTATCTCTCGTCTCAACATAGACCTAGCCTGTTAGTTCTTAGTTAAAATATGAATTTTAAATTTTCATTTTAAAAGAATAGTGTTCAATACCTGGTGAGCACTTCCGTTTCCTGCGGCTCGTGCGGCACGTCCTCTGCCTCTAAGAGGCAAAAGAAAGCAATGAGGAACACCGACAAAACACCAATCACGCTGGCGATGATGCAAGCCGACACCAAGGCTGAAAAGAAATTAGGCAAGAATCATTAGGAAAGATAGTTTTGATATAATGTATATGACTATATTACTAAGTATATATATATAATAATACATAATGTTAGAAAAATACGTATATAAAATTTATTTAAAGTACGATTATTATTAAGGAAAAAGGATTTCGAAAAAATAGAACACCGGATCGTTGCAGTGGATGTATGGTGACAGAGTCAACAAACCTCAATAACAAATAAAGATGCTTATTAATACGAAGATACGAATACAAAAGATAAATAGAAAGTTTGAGACATACACAAGAAATACACTGTGGCACTTACAACGAACAGCGGCTCACAAGTAGTAAACAACTACCACAACGCATAAAGCGGCCAAATGGAACTCAGCAAGAAGAGAGAATTCACGCAGCTATTAACTAAGGTTCTCAAAGCGACTGCAAATCTCCACTGTGTCCTCTTTTTAATTCAACTCAACTGCCGACTCATTCCTATACGACTGGCTTTTCTTCTCCAAGACAAAAGAGTTCAGAAAATGCTGATTTAGTAGCTTATTAAAATTAGCGAATAACTTCATTTCATGAGAAGTATAGAGGGTAACAAATACCTAAGAACCTGTACTCAAGTTCTAAAGATTTATCCTGCAAATGATTAATGGATTATATTAACAATTTAAATTGTAGAAAACGATTTATGCATAATGCATGGCGTCAGGCGCGATCATAAAATTGTTCATTTAATAAAAATATAATGAGATGAATTCATGTTTAGTCATGACCACATAATAAGCACAACTGCACATTGACTTGCGTTGTTCTGAGACAATACAGCGTTGCAAGTTTCTAGTAGGTGTACAAAGTGGAATCCCGAACTAAATTAGTTTGACCTAATCAGTAGGGTTAGTGCATATACTTATGATTACATGCTTTGCATTGATTCCATTTTAAAGAATATGATTTGAAAATGCAAGACATTTTACTTACCGACTGAGCTTAAATCCATCATTGAAGTGGTTTAGTTTTACAATCTAAAAAATAAAAAGAGCACATTTCAGTTGAATGCAAGTTTTTAAAAAATCAATTCCTATATTTATAAATAAATATAATGTATTAATCAAAATAGAACAACATTTTAACATGCTTCTAAAAAACAAAGGATAGGTTGAGCAATACAAATGTAATACATAAACTTCGTAAAAAAGTTCTTTTCAACTATTACCGCTTATATTTCATCAGAGAAATTTTGTTCAACGAAAAAACCTTTTAAAATTAGCGATTTTAAAATTACATTAAAATCAAAAGTAATTATAAAATGCTATACTAGAAGTTAAAGATTTTTAAATTGTTTCATATTAATTTCAAGGAAAACTGTTTTAAACAATTTCATTTAATGCGATTTATGCTTGCAAAGGTGAAATTTTATAACCAATATTTCTTTCTTTTTTTGATATACTAATCTTGAATTGCGCTTTTTTATGTTTTCAATGGCATTACATCAATAATTTCGCAATTTAATTAATTGAAAGAAAATTACTAATTAAATTAAGGACTTTGTAACTTTTGAATCACTTGACTAGAAATTCGTATATATATATAAATTTATACGTACACTTAATACGTAATACGTATACGTAAATTTGTATAATTTATACAAATTTATTAAGACAATCAAAAATAATTAAATAATGAATATTTCACGTGAAGTAATAAATATTTATTTAAGTCTGTTTTTTAACGAATTGACTATGTTGATTTTGTCATGAAATAGCTAGGAATAATTATAAGATAATTTTCAATTATATATATATTATTTCATAATGCGCTAAAATAAATCTATTTCACACATAAAATATCTAAAATAGCAAACATAAAATAAAATAATGGGTTAGTTTATTTCGTTACAATTAATATCGTTATTTTATTAATTAATCAAATCCTATTCGCGTGAATATTACGCATTTAACATAATAATGATAATTCTGCAAATAAGGAAAGCAAATACGATTTAATAGTCATTTTCATTATGTAATATTTGATATGGAGAAAAAAACGTCTTTGTTAACACATTAAAAGTTTTCTTTGAAATATATTGAATTCAATTTAAAACCGTTTAAAGAGTTAATGGGAAATATATACTCACATCGCCTAACTTCAGTACCCTATTAGCATTTCTTTTCTTCAAAATTAATAGTTTAATTTGCAAATAGTTTAATATATTTATTAAAAACAGTTAAGTTCATTGTTTTATATTTATTTAAAAAGCATAAATCGTCCATTTCTAAATATACGAAACCATGTAAAAATAAATCTTTTGAATATATTTAATATTTAAATATGCTGGTGGAACATTTTATATCTGACAAACATATTAAAAACATAAAATAATGCTGGAGGGAATAGATAATTTAAATTTAAAATGTCTTTTATCTTTTGGGGTAAATAGTAATAACATTACACTAAAGTGACAAAAGTCATGGGATAGCAATATGCAAATATACAGATGGCAGTAGTATCGCAGCGAAAAAGTATAAATGTGCAGTTCGTTTTCCAGAGCTTTCATTTGTGTTCAAGTTATTCATGTGAACAGGTTTTTCGTGATTTATGACGGCACGACGAGAATTAACAGACTTTGAACGTGGAATGTTAGTTGGAGCTAGACGCATGGGTCATTCCATTGCGGATATCGTTAGTGAATTCAACATTCCGAGATCCACAGTATCAAGAGTGTGCCGAGAGATGAAATTTCAGGCATCACATCCCATCATGGACAGCGCAGTGGGCGACCACCTGCACTTAACGACCGAGACCGTCGACGTCTGTGTAGAATGGTCAATGTTAATAGACACGCAACACTTCGTCAAATAACTGCAGGAATCAATGTGGGACGTAAGAGGGACGTCTCCGATAGGACTGTGCAGCGAAATTTGTCTTCCTTGGGCTATGACAGCAGAAGACCGACTCGAGTGCCTTTACTGACATCACGACATCTCCTGCAGCGACTCTCCTGGGCTCGTGAGCATATCGACTGGTCCCTAGACCAGTGGAAAACCGTGGCGTGGTCAGATGAGTCCCGATTTCAGTTGTTACGAGCTGATGGTAGAGTTCGAGTGTGGCGCAGACCCCACGAAGCCATGCACCCAAACTGTCAGCAAGGCACTGTTCAAGCTGGTGGTGGCTGCATAATGGTGTGAGCTGTTTTTACATGGCATGGACTCGGTCCTCTGGTGCAACTGAACCGATCATTGACTGGAAATGGTTATGTTCAGCTTCTTGCAGATCACTTGCAGCCATTCATGGACTTCACGTACCCACACAACGATGGGATTTTTATGGATGACAATGCGTCATGTCACCGGGCCAGAACTGCTCGCGATTGGTTTGAAGAACATTCCGGACAATTCCAGCGCATGATCTGGCCACCTAGATCGCCCGATATGAATCCCATCGAGCATTTATGGGTCATCATCGAAAGGTCCGTTCGTGCCCAAACTCCTGCACCATCCACACTTTCACAATTATGGACGTCTATACAGACAGCATGGCTCAATATTCCAGCAGAGGTCATCCAACGACTTGTGGACTCCATGACACGTCAAGTTGTTGCACTTCGCCGGGCAAAAGGAGGACCGACACGATATTAACAGTCATCCCATGACTTTTGTCACTTCAGTGTATATTGCAATATTTGAATTTCATCAATTTTCAGTACTCTTTTTAGTAATTTTCATTATTTACACAAGTCGTATAAATTTTTTTTATATCTATGCAGATTGTAACGTCAAGGGAAAAGCATGGTGATATCATTGTTGCTCTTTTACAACATAACTTCGAGTATTTGTTTGTCATTTTTTAAAAGCAAATTATAATGAAGGGCATAAAAAATCTTACACTTTACACTTCCTATTCTTGCTAAAACACTGATGAAGGTTGTTGGTGGAAAAACTGTGTTTTGCTCTAGATTTCACTTATCTTTGTTATGCCATTGCCACTGTACAAGCAGTTTTTATAGAAATAAGGATGCAAAAATGAGTATTACTTCGGATTCCACTGGTTTCACTTGTAGGGGCTGTAGGGTGTTAAAACACAATCAGCAGACTTTAGTAGAAAACAACGAAGAAGTGAAAAACGACGAAGTTCATTTACACGAAGAACACGAGAACACAGACAAAAAATATTTACAGTCGAGACGAACACAGCAACTCACTACATCAGACAGTAGCATACAAGTAGTAATCGACCACAGAGAACAAAGCGGCCAGACAGGAGAAGGCATTCCTTGGTGCTTCTCTCTAGTCTATCAAACGGCTGAAATTCTCACTGTCTCTTCACATTAGCTGCTGACTCACTACCACACAACTGGCTACTCCACACATGACACGACGCTGCTCCCTCAATAGGCAAGAGGAGCAGCCCAGTTCAACAATAGCTTAGACTCCACACAAAACTGGTATTGCAACGGTGGTTCACTATCCTTTCCCAGATATGTTACTTGCATACAGCTCCAATTTATCATTCGGCTTGAGGCTGCATACCTTTTAAAGTTCCCGGGTGGCGGAGTCAGAAGGTTTTGAGCATACCTCAGCTCCTATTGGATGGATTGTTAGAATTCCCGAAGTTTCCAACATCATGCATTTTGTCACCAAATTGCCCATTTGCCGAACCAGTGATCCCAGAGCTTGCAAGCTCTGGGATCACTGGTTCGGCAAACGGACAGCATCTCATACAGACGAATTTAAATCGATCTTTCCCGTGATAGAACTAACCGTTCTGGAGAGCGATGTAGCAAGTTTCTTACAATATAATGATCTAATTTGCTGATTTCAGCAAGGAAATATGGGATCGCTTAAAAATTTAATTTCTGCAATTATTTTCTGAAATACATTCATGTGTTAATAAATGCATCCATGACTATCTCAAGAAATTTTGACATCAATGTTTTTTAATTAAAATTTTTATTTATTTATTTATAATTTTTTTAGAATTGGTTATTGTAGTAGGAAATCTCACGGTAGGTTTTTATCTTAATTGAACATATAATCGACAATTTTAATTTTTGCGTTGAAGTGTAAAATATTAAAATCTTAATTTAAGCTCGGTTACACAGTAACAATTCAAATATGAATCGGTAGAAATTTTTTTCCATATATTAAACCATAAAAACAATAGAGATTAATTTAGGAGCTCTTCAGCTGATTTCCTCTGTTTTTTAATAATTATTTAATAATTAATGGAAATGTATTTATTTTCACTTTTTACATTTATTAGCTGGCATATCACCAATTTGTCCAATAAAATGAAACAAAACATTTAGGTTTCATGTTATAATATTTTTTTATTAATGTTTTAGAAATTATAATAAAAAAAGCCATTAAAAAACATATATAAATATCAACAACAATCAATAAGATTAGATAGTAATTTTATGTTGTCTAGGAAATTGTTTATCTATACCAATACAGGGAAAATTCTCTTCCTATTTCTATCTTAAAAATATTTTTAACTGAAATGATTGAATTATTAAATTTTTATTGATTCTTATTTTATGCATTTTTGATACGAAAGGGCAAGAACAACAACAACAAAAAAATATTAATAGCAATTTATTCTGAATTTTACTTACTTTTTTTGAAAAACTTATTTACCAAGAAAAGTTCAAACAAAACATTTTTATTTTATAAAAAAAATAACGATTTTTTTTGTTGCGAAAAAAATCTCTTTTATTGAGAAGTAAAGTATAGATATATGTTAGGAAAATATTTGGTAATTTCCTTCCGAAATCATAGAAAATTACTAACATGGAATAATTATTTGACTTATATGTTCACTAATTTGACGATTGAATGCATTTTTGAAATTTTTTTAAAAACATCTGAAGCAAAAAACTTATCACTAATTAAGAAAATTAATTCTAATGAGAACAGAAAATGTTTAAGAACAGAAACTTAGGTAAAGGACATATTAAATTTCGAATTAAGGCACATTAGACATGTAGTTTATATTAAAACTACATATATTAAAATAGACAGATATATTAAAATTGTTATTTATTTATAACATTGCAATATACTACAAATGAAATTCGGATAATTGCAGTTCTTTCTCGTTTTCTCATATTTTTAAGGTTTTCTGAAAAAAAAAATGCATTATAAAATCACAATTTTTTTTAACTTGTCCATATTTATAAATTTCTCAATTTCCTCAATTTGTAATAATTTTTTTTCCAAATTCAAATTTTTCAAAACTATTTATTACTAGTATTAAAATTATTTGTTAAAGTTTAACAGCAGAAATGAGTTTCGTATTGAACGCCAAATGAGTTGAACATTCATCACTAGATGGCGCCATGATAGAGATGTCTGATATCAATCGAACTTCAATCTCCGGTCACACAACGTGACCCCAGTTTCCCGGGCATGACTTTATTTTTCTTGTAACCCGGTTTCGGGATTTTCAATCATGCTGCTGACATTATAGCTGAAACTAATGCAGCAATCTGAGATCTTGGGTTTTGTTAATCTTAGGAAGCAAGATCTGCACAAAACTGTCAATTAAGTACTAACTGGCATTGCTAGCATTTTGATGCATGTTGAAATTAGATGTAATTTTTAATTTATAGAGAAAAAAATTCAATTTTTTTTTCATAAATCCCCCCCCCTCCCTCTACTATTACTGCGAATTGCAAATTCTTTTACGTAATTTTTTTCAAATATTATGCAAGTTATTAACAGTTGTACAGAAATTAATGCCTAACATAAAAGATCTTATAAGTAAAAAAAAAATAAAATACTTCAATAGATTTAAATATTAATAAGAAGCACTCTAGCAGAGTAAAATAGATTGCATTTTGATCCTTAGAGGTGCTTTAAATTCTTAAAAAACTAAAGCATTTTAATCCCTTTTTCCTCGTTCTAAAAATAGAATGAATCGATGCTTATAGTGAAGTGTTTATTTTAACAATTTGTTATTTAATAAAACTATAATAGTTATAAAGTGAGTTACAAAAGATTTGAAAATGAAAACTCTGCAATCTTACAAAACTCAGTTACTAAAAAAAAAAAAAAACGAAAAGATATAGACAAAGGGAAATTTTTTAAAACTATTTTTACAGAAAATAGTATTGCTATGAATCCTTTGTAAAATGAATTAGCTCTTTTTCTTTTATTTAAAAAAAATACCTGTCTCAAATTTCTTCTTGGGTTCAAAATGGTATATAAAGCATATTAAAAATTAACTTTCGAAATAGGTAATTCATCTTTTAATAATTTACCATCTTCCATTTTTTTATAGGTCCTAAAGAAAAAAGAATCACAGTGAACTTTTTGAAAATTCCAGAAATTCTTTAAATGGTTAAGTTCTCACACAATACAACAGTGATGGATATGTTTATACTTTATGTAGAGATGAAGTTCGGTGGAAGGGGGGGGGGTAGTGACTCGAACTCATCATCTTTTGCCATATTGTTCCTATATTTATAGTTTTCACAATATTTTTAACCGTTTATTCTGTACTACAAACCCTGAAAAAATTTCTAAACAAATATATTTTTGAAGACGTTTCAAATTTTATTCAAATGGAATTAGCTTCATTTCGTAAAATTAATAATTATAAAACCACGTGTTGAAACAATATTAAATTTTTTTTTGGAAGAATTTTTAATAAAAACTGCTTTAAAAACGACGCAGAACTAATAATAATAACAATAAAAGAAATGATATTGTATATTAAAAAGTAAGTAATTAATAGACTCAATTTAAGTTCAATCATATATTCTATCCTATCAGTCATAACATTAAAAAATAGAACAGAACAAGCAGAAAATTCTTTGAATTCTAAAAACAATGCTTATTAATTTCAGACAAATCATTTTTGTAACGGAAACAACGATGATTTTGAATTCAGCTTATTTGGTCATTTTAGTATAACCCTTTAGAGATGAGAAATGAGAAAAATATGAATGAATGTGGGATACATATATTATTCAAATGAATGGAAACATGCATATTAAAAGTATGTATATATGATCTACTTTTGTGTAAATTTTATAATTGAATGCAAGGATGGAGGGAAAAAAGTATCCTAGATAATATTTTTATTAGTTTAATAATCGGTGGAAATATATACTCCTGTTATTTCCCCATATGATTAGACATTACTAGAACAAGCATACTGATATATTTGTATAGTGTTTGCTATTGATGTTTTGTGTTTAGTTTTGTAGCAAAATGAAGAAAGCTGAAAATAGGCATTTCTTTTTCAATCGAATCTTAAATTTAAGTCAGAACTTAAGTTCAACGGTAGGATCATACATTGAACGTTATTTATACATCTAGTTATGCATTTGAGCTATCATTTTTACATACACATGAATAATTATATTGATCTTAATACATAAATCAAGCTATAAAATTAATTCTAATTTCCTTTCTTTATCATTTCCCCATGCCGAATAAGCAGATCGATAAATTGTTCCCACATAATGGATTTGATTCTAAATAGGATACGTTTCTAGAATTCTAGTCAGAAAAACAAAAATTAAATTTCAAATATTAAGATGTAGCATTTTTGATAAAATTATTGAATTTGGATCTAACGACCGTATGTGAGTTTCATATATCCAGTTCATTACTTTTTCATAAATTGATGAATAAACACAATTTTAAACATGCTTTATGGAAATAGGTAGAATTGAATTGTTGAAACCTGGAAATTAATAAAACCAATTAGACGAATTTTTCAAACATCATAAAAAAACTTACTAATATTTTTTTTTCTTTGCATAAAAATTTACTCATTTTTTGCAATCTAATGTTAAAGGCTCTTACAGTAAAAAATAAAAATTTGCATTGTAAACTGAAAAATAACCACATCAAAGGTAAGCAATATAAGGACTATCAATTGTAAAGAAAAACACACCGACACACTGTAAAAAATTTTTTTTTAATTGTGAAGGGGAAAATAAGGTACTTTAATTAGTTTTGTAGAGCGATTAAATTAATATTTCTTTGTGTGTAGTTAGTAACCCACAGGTAATTAAACGCAGTAATTAAAAAGATGCTGAGCATTTTGCATGAATATGAATAACAATGCGGAGGTAATTAAAAGTGTACTGAATATCTCATTGAATACGAAGTAGAAAATATTTTCTTATATCCTGATCCCATTCCACTTTTTCTATTTCATTAATACTACAAAAGATCTGTGAAAATGCTTTAGTTAGCGGTTCCCACATTCCGAGTGAAGGAATAAAACGCTGTGCATCTTAGCATATTATTCTAAAAGATCCCTATGATTACCTTACTTGCGATTGGTATGATTTTTTCTTAAAGTTTTGTTTCATTAACCTTCCAGCGGGCGCGTGTGTGAGAGAGATACGCTAGAGATGAATTTCGTTTTATACTTTCAGATCTGGTGGCACTGGGAACGCCTGTCTTTGGCTATTTGTCCCCATCCCTTTGACCTACTTTCAGTTGTCATCGTAAGTTTGTGGCGTTAATAGGTCTCTGCCGATCTGATGTTTGTATTTTAGAGATACCGGCAACCGTTCATGTCAGTTTTTGTCACATCTAATTTTGAATGATTTTACAAATAAATCCGTATTGTTTTGGACTGATTACATGTGGCAAATGCACTCACGAAGGAAAATGTTGAAAAACAGCACCCACATCTCATAAAAAGTGAGCTGAAATTAAAGGTGCTAAAGAGAAAAGCCGAACTAGATATTGAATAAGTGGAAGATGCGACGTCAGGGAAAACACCTTGCCAAAAAGAAAAGCGGACTAGAATCACGAGGTTCGGTTGTAAGATTTGACAGAAATTTATATGTTTAAAGCACATCAAACACATTTGCTCAAATTGTCAAGCTGCAATGAAATAGCAATAAAACTATTTTCTTCCTTTTCATATCTAAATTTCAATTACTTTTTCCTTTTTATACATAAATTATGTATATCTGCACTTCTATATTTTATATGAAAATTGTTCTGTCAAAATATCGACAATTTCATTTATATTATTTTAAAACCAATTCAGTTAACCTACGGTAATTTTATATTGTTATTGCAATCTATGTTTATATTGTTTCCGCTTCTATTAAGTAAAAAATGTTTAACGTGATTGTAATTATTAATCTTAAGCTATTTACAATATAATTTTAATAGTTACGCTTTTGAAAATTTACAATTTACTATAGTGTATGTGGGAAACACGCGCGACCTTTCATGTTGGTATGACAGCCGAACCTGCTGGAAGGTTAACGTCGCATTGTAAAGTAAACGCTAAGGTTATTTTTTACTACCTGCTTTTACTAGTATTTCATTCTTATTATGTATATACTTATTTTGAACTGCGGTCAGATAACGATTGACATGGAAATCCCTATCACACTCTCACAGAATAAATTCACAGGGATAAACTTTTTATTAGCTTTTCCTCATTTCGCTCTGTATCGTCCTAGGTTGTGTAAGTCGCTTTCACTTGTTCATATAAAATGACGTCAAATCAACATTAATCAACAACTTTTAATCGCATATATTTTTTACCCGCTTTTACCAGTATTTCGTTGTTATTATGTATATACTTCTTTGAAAGCGGATAAGTAAAACTATGACATCTTAACTGTTATTTTGAATTTGTTTTAAACTAAAATCATACTAATTTTATTTACATTTTCGCTTTTTTCTCTAAGATATAGGTTTCAAAACTTTAAAATATTGTGACTCACTTACTATAAATCCTATTTATAACAACCCATTTGATATTCGGAAAAATGATTTCTTTAGATAAACAGTACACATTTTTTTCAAAAGAATTTTCATTAGTTAGAATAAAAAAGGTGTTTCTTTTTCCTTAATATTTATTATTAAAAAGGATAAATGTTTGCACAAATGGGCTAAAAAATTATGCTCGCGCACATTTAATTGAATGTTCCAAATCGAATTTCTGATTAGGTAGGTTGTTTGAAAGGATACAAGTCTTTTCTTTGCATATTGCTCCTTTTTTAACGTGTCGTTATGATGAAGATTTTAAGCTCGGAATTTTCAAATTGTATGAAAAATGCAAACCAATTTAAAATTTTGCTCTGGCTCATCAAATATTGACTCTCAACTTGTCAGTTTGTCGTGACCTACAATATGTGAACCTCTGACATTAAGAGTCACTCGTAGCTCTTCAGCTGCAATTTGTGCTCTCGTTACATCTATATAAATAAAAAAGAATGTTTGTCTGTATGTCTCTTATGCCTTCGTAAGCCGTTCATCCGATTGCTATGAAACTTGGTCAGCTTGTTGTTTACACCTACGGGATGGTTATAGGGATAGTACAATTATCTAATTTTTTTAATTCGAATCTCAACCGCATCATTTTACCTCGGCGAGTTATTAATCTCCAAATAACTCGCCCATTAGACAATAGATTCGGTAGAAATTAGAATTCTGTAGGAAGTTAATATTTTGTAGCTATAGTATGCTAATGCCATGGAAGTCATTCTAAGAGGTAACAATTTTATTACAGATTATGCGAGAGAGTTTTAGGAAGACCAAACATGGGAGTTTTAAATTTTGGGTAAATTTTAGCGTTTTTCGCAGTAATTACTAAAATTATTGTAACACAAATAATTTTGTACTATCTTAATTTTCAAAAATTATCTTTTCAACTATTAACAATTTTATGGTATAAGTATATTTTTTGTGTTTAATCAATTTTAAAGGAAAATATTTTAATCACATTTTATAAAACTAAATTTGAAAATTCTGGACGAATATTAACACAAGATACAATAAATAGTTTCTTTCATTACCATTAACTTTTTACCATTTCTGAAAGAACACCAAGCTTTACAACTCTAAAAGAATACACAAATCTAATATATAAATTTTGTTGTTCTTTGTTCGTATTTTATATACTGTCGTACCCTTCATCCTATTTCGATCAAACATTGCCAAGTTATTGATTGATTGCACTTTATGTTGTTGTTGTTTTTTTGGGCCGCAGCAACGTGCCGGGTACCACCAGCTAGTAGATAAATAAATGTTGATTTAAAATTGCGTTATTTCTTTTCCTATTGTAAATATTTCTACTTCTTTGAATTTGACATCCTACAGCTTCCATTCGGCAGTTTATTTCAGCATGCAATAAGGGAAACTTCTCGATTCTCAAAGTCACATTTTTGACGTCTGAACAAATATTTTCAACTTTCATTGGTCCGCCGTTTTCGAACACAATTTAACCCGGGTTGTTTCAAGGTTGATTACTTCACAAACCAACCACTTTGCAAAATATCGGAATAACAACTGAGAAACATTCAGCCGATGCAATCGATAATCCGGCTTTTGCTCGTATCCCGGAGAAACAGGATTAAGGTTTTTCCCGGATAACGGCGACTCTCGCTTTGGAGTGATGCGCCTGCCATCTGAGGGCACAACATCTGGAAATGTTTTTACGAGCATTGACGTTAGAAACAAAAACACAACATCGATGAGATTCGTTATCTTTTAATGCCACTCAGTTACATATGAATGCATATCCTTCGATTGAATTATGTTTTGTTACTTACAAACTATGCAAGATTTAAAAAAATCAAATAAATAAATAATTCCATTATAAATCCCAAAATAAATAACTTCATTAAAAGAATATGATGAAATTTGGATTATTTTTTATGGCTTCTTATGTTACATCTCACTGAATTAGAATCCTTTTTGGAAGTATTAAGTCTTCATGTTATCTTCCGGTATTAATTTATAATCCTGTCGATACTGCTACGTTCAGTGGTGGTTGAGTGGTCTGCTGTATACAAGAAGAAGGTATTAATTTATATATATTATTAGGTTGTTCGGAAAGTAATTTTGTTTTTTCCTGACAAAGGATTTAATTGCATTTTTCGCACCCAATTTCATACTTAAGCCGCAAAATCATTTTATGTTTTAAGAGCTGATATAGCAAGGCTTGAGTGTGAAAAAGTGCAGCTGATTCTTCGCAGTAGTTTTTGGATGGTGCCCTTTTAAATATGGAGAGCAATAAACAGCATTTTCGTCATTTTTTTCTTTTTTGCTATAAAAGGTAAAAATGCTGTTCAAGCCAGAAATAAATTAGCCAATATGTGTGGAGAAGATATGTTAACAGTACATCAGTACCAGAACTGATTTGCAAACTTTTACCTTCAAATGAGGAGGCCAAAACCCACCTCGATCAGTTTTTTTTACAGCAAAGACCAAAACTTTTATGAGCGTGTAATCATGTTACTACGAAAAGGTATTAGACCAGAAGGGCAATTTTATAATTTAATAAATAATTTATTCATTAAACGAAAATTTCTTTTCATTTTGACACAAAAATACGAAATGACTTTCCGAACGACCCAATATAACTTTGAGATCTAATCTCTCTAATAACATTCTAACCAAACAAAATACTGAAATTAAGATTTCCTATGAATGGATTTCACTAAAGAGTTTGATAGAATTCCACAAATATGCCCATATACCATAAATAAAACATATATCCACATAATAAATTTCAATCATTTAGCTCAAAGAATTTGTGATTTATATTGCTCACAGACTGACTGAACGACTGATATAATCCCAAATATGTAAGCGTTTTTTTAATTAGTGAAGTTTAAAAAGCAGATTCGTCAAAATCCCTAGTTCAAATTTTCTGACAATTTTTTTACCCCTTCTATATTTCATTTATGAAATGAAATTTAATGAATGTCAGTTTACGTTTAAGAAAATAAATTTAGATCAATTTTTACACAATTAGAGTTATAACTAAAAACAATTTCAAAAAAAAGTCGTAATTAGGCAATAAAGGACCCTTGAATATGGAACGTATGCTTTTTAACTAATTACATATATTAAATTCATTTGAAAAATTGTCTTGAATGTAAGGAAAAATCTACGCAATTATACACATTATATACGCATTTTTTACTTTTGAAACAAAGTAAGAAATACGCATTAATTACAACTGTAACTACGAATAATTTAGTTTTACAAATCCTAAAAAGGCGCTAAAAGAATTGCAATTTGCAATATATAAAAATTGTACAATTTTGAATTTAAAAAATGACATTATATCTCATTATACAGAAATATATATATATAATATATTCTTTTTATCGTATAAATGTTTTTGAAATATGAGCAATAATTACTAATGTTGCAAAATCAAAAATCATCGATTGAAATAACAGTGGAAAAGGCGATTTTACTTGCATTATAGGATTTTTATCATGAAGGTTTGACTGCATAACACCTAAGTGACTTCAAATTTGCACATTCGATGCAAATGACATCCTCACATGGAAGTTTTCGATACAGCAAGACGACAGTTAAAAATGTTTTTGTAATTTTAGAAATTTATGCAATTTTGTACGCTTATTACTAGAGACAGATGCATTTTAAAATGCTCACCGATTCAAAAACAGGAGAATGAAAGTTCCCTTCATTACGGCGAGCCATGCATTATGCGGGCGTTGGCAATAATCCGTCGTCTAATCATCGTCCGGCAGGATAGAGCCTTTTCCCAAATTCCCGGGGGTTTGATTTGACAGAAATCGTAATTGCAGACGAAAAATCAATCAGGGAACTATCGATTTCTGTCCATCGGAAGGCATGAAGGGAAGGAGAAATCAATGACAGCTGCCGCTTCGGATAAAGATTTCAGATCGAGTGCCGAATATATTAGAGACATGGAAAATGCCACACGATCTTTTGCAGCAGATTAGAAAAATTTGATTGATCATACAGTGATTTGGATACAGAGAAATTGGCAATCTAATGAATGAATTTTTGTGTAATAGGGTTTTACAATTTAGACCATCTAAGCTACTACTGGGCATACTTCAAAAAATGGAAATGCGCATATCTGAAAGATTCTTTCTCTTTGAAGTTTTTAACTAGAATTTCCCTTAATTAAAAATATACTGTTGCTTAGAATAAAGATTGCAGATCTATTGCCGAATACATTAGACACACACGATCTTTTGCAGCAGATTAGAAAAATTAAATTGATCATGCTTTGATTTGTTTACAAAGAAATGGGCATTCCAATGAATGAATTTCATTGGATTGTGTAATGGAGCTAGCTCTACAATCTAGACCGTCTGAATTGCTACTGGTCATACTTCAAAAAATAGAAATGTTCATCTCTGAAAGATTTTTCTCTTAGAAGTTTTAACTAGAATTTCACTTAATTAAAAATATATTGCCGCTTCGGATAAAGGTTTCAGATCGAATGTCGAGTATATAAGACAGGGAAAATGTCACACAGTTTTTCGCAGCAGATTAGAAAAAAAATGATTAATCATACATTGATCTGTATACAAAAAAATGGCAAACTAAAGAATGGATGTTTGTGAAAGGGAGTTCTACAATCTAGAACATTTGAGCTACTACTGGGCATACTTCAAAAAATGGAAATGCTCATTTCTGAAAGATTTTTCTCTTTGAAGTTTTAACTATAATTTCACTTAATTAAATATATTCTGCCTCTTCGGATAAAGGCTTCATAGCGAATGTCGAATGTATAAGAGACAGAGAATGTTTCACACAATTTTTTGAAACAGATGAGAAAAAAATTGATTGATCATTCATTGATCTGTATCCAAAAAATTGGCAAACTAAAGAATGAATGTTTGTGCAATGGAGTTCTACAATCTAGACCGTCTGAATTAGTTACTGAACTTGGCTTACTTTAAAGGATGGAAATGAGCATTTCTGCAAGAATTTTTTAATTGCAATTTTAACAAAAATTTAACCTAATTAAAAATTTAGCGAAATTTTAGGGTTCTTCCAAAATAACATTCGAAAATATTACAGCAAAAAATATTTTTACATCATCATAAAATTCAGAAATCTCCAAAACATTCAAAATTCTTCAAAAATGATTTAAGCACATTTTTCACCAATCTGTTTTACACAAAATAAAATTTAACCTGCACGACTGAACGAGTATTTATGTTTGGAATAAAATAGTTTTTTATCAAAATATCAAAACTGAATTTAGAATGTCCACTCTAATAGTCATATCACATAATTTCTAAACTTTTGTTATTGGACATATATACTCAATAGGAAAAATTAAATGAAATAACGATTTTTAAGCTGTTTAAATCATTAAGTATTGCAATGAATAATTAATTATATATTTTTATGAAGCCCCCATTTCTATTAGTCATTTTTATAAAAATATTCTAGAGATGCTAACGTTTTAAAATGGAAGATCCAATTTATTGAGACTTCTTTGAGCTATTAAAAGCTCGATATTACTATTTTATAAAAACACTCGATATTTGACTGTTTTAGTGATACTCTAATCAGTTCCCTAAGGCTGAATAATCTCAAATTATAAAATTGTTGAATATTCTAAAATAATCATGTTCAAAATTTCAACTCAGTCATGTTTGTTGCATAAGATAGAAACGTGTTCCTGTATCAAAAGTAAAATTTCCAAAAATATTTCACTGAATATTATTCCATAGATTAGATTTCTTTAGACCCAGAGAACTTCATAAAATTTAAATTTCATAATTTTATGAGAAGTAGATTTACTGAGAGAAATAAAATACAATATTATTTATTTTTAAAAAATATTTTGGAATGCGAACATAAAAATTGAAAATTATAATGAATTTGTGAAACTTTTTTCTAATTCATTATAAACTTCAATTATAAATTTGAAATTTATAATGAATCCTTTTTTTCTCTTATTGATTAATTAACTTTTGAGATGTTGCATAACTTACAAAAAATATTTTGTAGCACACATAAATCTTTAATACTGAATGATACCGGTTTTTTTCTACGTATTTTTTTAAAAAAATTATTTGGTTTCAACAACTTTTTTTATATTCATTGAAGTTTAATCACTGGCTTTTCAATTCAAAATTTACAGAAACTGATAGAAAATTAGAAAAATACGTTGTATGTACAAGGCCGTATAAGGTTCAATAATACCATAATTTACGTGACTTTTGAAATTTGAACCTTAGAAATAACTTACTGAAAAAGCTATTAAGATGCCAAATTATGTAGTTCATTTAATTGAATATTTATTCAGCATTAACTCCAACAAATTAGCTGGCCGCCAAATTCAAATAATTATTAAATAACGACTGTTCCACAAATCAACCAAAAATTTTCCGTCATCAGTTCATGATAGACAATACTTAGATAAATATTCGATAAAGTATTATCTAATATTATTCAATTATCTAACTTTGCAGGACCATTTTATTCATGGATCATTCAAACACATTTTTTTTTCAATGTAATTGACCCATGCTAGTTTGATTCATCATAAATTTGAGGCACTTATTCAAATTTTGGAATCAGATAGGAATTTTACAAGAGGAAAAAGTGTTTGATTTTATAATATTAATATTTCTTTCATTTATTTTTTGAATTACTGAATTTGCATTTGTTTTTGGAATAATGATTTTAACTGAATGAAAAACAAATTGTGAAAAAAGGGATATAAAGCCAATTTGTTGCCTTCACATTTTGAGGATCTAAAGATCTCAAGCAAGCTCTCACGTAATAAAAAAATAGATATGTTTAAAAGATATTGATGAATATTACCATTCCTACTTTATTTATTGCCTACGCGATTTAGTGCTTCAATTATTCGTTGCCTTCAAATATTGAAAACCTCCAAACGAAAATAGGATCATGTTCTCATATGATAATAAATTGAACCAATTAGTTATTTTCAGCACAGTAAGTAAAAGTTGATGACTCATGTTTTCTTATTATTAAGTTATATATTAAGGAATTGTATTTACAGAGTAAGTTCAAGCCAACACACAAGAAATGGAAATTTTGAAACTTGAGTAACTCTAGTATTAAGTCTTATCAATTAATTATAACTTACTAATTAGTCAAAGTCTTGCTGATTTCGCTTAACAAGTGAAATTATAATTATTGATTGTTACCAACTTTTGAAGAAATATACTCTTCTACCAGAGTATTCTAGTAAACAAATAATTAGTTAAGTGCATTGGATTCTATTTAATTTTAAAATATGTGAATTCTTTAGCTAAGCTGTTTTCAATAGTACATAAAATAATGTAACATTAAAGAGTGTTTACTGATAAATTCAAAATTCGTAAGTCTCTTCAGATAGTACTGCATTCCATATACTTATATCAAATCATAACAAGTTTATATAAAATAAGAAAATAAGGGAAAAAAAACGAAATTCTTCATTTACGAATTTCAATTTATCATGTGAGAACATTATTATATTTTAAGTGATTGTTTGTCTTAACTAATTTAAGTCATTAACTAGTTTAAACCGATTTGAAACAATTAAGAAACGATCAGACTACACATGCAACGATATTTAGAAAAACGATGGATTTTTTTCATCTCAAAATCTGCCGAGCTCCAAAAAGATGATCCCGGTTCATGGCAGACGTTCGCGACAAGTGGTAATTTTAGTTGGCTATGAATAACCAAATATGATAACCTTCTGCATTATTTTCTAATAATTCTAAATGCGAAAAGATATTGCCTGAATAGTAATAAATTGCCAATTTTTTTGCTTTCACATTTTGAGGCTTTAACAACTTGTTGTCTACACATTTTGAGTCTTCAACAATTTGTTGCCTACGCATTTTGAAGCTCCATATACCTCAACCCAAAATAGCATCAAGCTCTCGCATGATAAAAAAAAATGAGAAATGTGAAATTTAAAAAGTTTCATTTGCAAATTCAATCTTCAAAATTTATCTTAAAAGCACATGATAATTACAACAAATTATTATTATATTGGGCATTTAATGGCTGGCGAATATAAGGTATTAAATTTATTTCCATGCCAGCGTATTAATCTGATAGAACTCCATTGCATATAAAAACCAGAAACCAGATTGACACCAGATTTATGTTTAAAACTGAATTGAACATTGAAATACAAATTAACATCAGAAGCAGGAAGAACCACGTACAAAGATGGCACATATTATAAAACATCGATAAAATATTCATGAGTGTTTGCCGTTATGATTATATTAAACGGTGATAATATCCTTCATTTTCTTGTTAAATTTATCATTATGGCATAAAAATATACCACTAGACACGAAAGAGTTAACCTTTCGATTCCTCATAAATATTCAATTATCAAAAAATAAACAGTTGCCTTAGGAATGTAATTAAAAATAACTCTCCTTTATGAAAAACTTGAGCTTTACCAAATTAAATGCATCCAAAATGAGTATAAATAATTATTCAAAACAACAACAAAAAAAAACATGGCATAATCTAAAAAAATAAATAAAACGAATGACGAATTAAAAAAGTTAAAGAAAAAAAAAAGCTAAATTTCTTTAAAAAAAATGATATTTCTGAATTTTTGTTTACGTAAATGATTTCAAAAATGGTTTTAAAAGGATTAAAGAATAAGAGAGAAAAAAAGAGTTGATTTTAATTTTTTATAACATCGTACAATTAAAAATAAGCATTATAAAATAATAATGGTCCAAAGTGTGTGAAATGCATTTTTAATTAAATTGGAGTCTGTTTTCACCCAAATTAATTCTGGACAAAATTAATTATTAATTTGATAATGCTCTCTAAAAAGAATTTTTTTTTCTATTATTGATGTAAAAAATGTTTACACATAATGCAAATGGCAGCTGATATGCAGCAAACTGAATATTAATGAGTATATTAAAAAGCGGAATTTCTAGCACATTGTTATATGTATTATTTTTATTATCACATGAGAACATGATGTTGCCTTCGCTTGAGGTTCATGGAGCTTCAAAATACGAAGGAAAAAAACTGTTAAGGCCTCGAAATGCGTAGGCAACTAATTGGCGATTTATCCCTTTCTTATTGTTTTGGAGTCAGTTTTCACCGTACAGCTTTGAAATATCTATAGTGTGCTAATGTAGTTTTATTTTGCAGACGACTTTCACAGTATAGCTTTCAAAATATCTATTGTCTGCTAATATAATTATATTTTGGAGTTGCCTTTCACTGCATGGCATTTGAATTATCGATCTTCTGCAGTAGTAGTACTTCCCTTGGAAATCACAGTGTTATTGCCTGAATCGCTGAATATTAAAAAAAATAATCAAACAAGTTAAAATATTATTTGTTTAATAAATAATAATCGATATTATTTGTTTAATCGATGTCACAATTGATGATTTATTGCCAACTAGAGTTACAACTTGATTTCCAAATTATACATCCTTTCAATTCATTCAAATTATCTTAATTAATTTAAGTCATTAACTATTTTAAACTGATTTGAAACAATCACTAGACTATCAGATTATGCACGTGTTGATATTTAGAAAAACAATGTGTTTTGTTTTTTTATCTCAAAAATCGGTCGAGGCCCAAAACATTATTTGTCATCTAGAAAAATTTTAAATGAATGAAAGTTTAAAAAATTATATATATATATATATATACATATATATACAGTGGGTAAAAAAAGTCTCCGTACGCAGATACGAATGCAAATCAAAGCTTAATTTGTCACACAAAATTCATAATGATAAAAATGAAAACTTAAAAATGAGTTTAAACTAATATTATTTAATATTTATTCACATTAAAAGGATGATAATACTGACAAAATTAAATAATAAATATTAAAAACTCAAAAAATGCTGTAAACATGGAACAAAAAAGTCTCCGTACGGTGCCCTAGCACACGAAAATAGTTTACAAAAATGCAAAATACATTTAACAAATATACATTTAATGATCAGTGGGGCCTCCTTTGGCCTTTATCACCTCTTTTAGACGTTGAGGCATTACCCCTACAAGTTTTTTTTGTTGTTTCGGGATAAATATTACACCAAATACTACTAATGGCACTTTTGAGCTCAACTTTGTCTTTTATGTCATATTTTGTCGGCCAATTTCACCATTTCCAAATGGGTGAAATCGGGTGACTGGGGAGGGCTATGAAATTGTTGTTTGACATGGTAAAGGCACCACTCTTGGCAAATCTTAGAGGTGTGTTTAGGATCGTTGTCCTGCTGAAAAGTAAATCCAGTTCCAGAGACAGTTTCTCTGCACTGGATAATACATTTTGTTTAACAATATCCAGATATCCATATCGATCCATATTTCCCTCGATGAACTGCAAATTTCCTACTTCAGAAGCACTTATACACCCCCACACCATAACACCGCCACCACCGTGCTTCACAGTTCCGCATACATTCTTAGTTAGCATTTGTTCGTTTAGTTTTCTCCACACCATAACTCGGCCATCTGACCCATGAATGTTAAATTTTGATTCATTGCTAAAAAGGATGGATTCCCAAAAAGATAATGGCTTGCTTACATGCTTCTTTGCAAACTCGAGGCGCTTTTTCCTTTTGTACAAACTTATATAGGGTTTCTTCCGGGCCACACGTCCATGATAACCACTTTTTTTAATGACATTTCTCACGGTTTGAGTGGAGACTTTAATTTTGTAACCAACCATTAAAACAGCTGCCAACTTCGGTGCACTAATTCGTGGATTTTCTTGAACTTGGCGTAAGATGTTTCTCTTATGCACACGATTTAATTTTGACGGCCTCCCGGATCGGTCTCTATCCTCAAGTGAATGAAGTTTACGATATCTTTCAATGATATATTGTACAGTAGACTTCAATTTTTTAATCCTTTCACTAATGCTTTTCATGGATTATCCATCATTTCGCAATTTAATCACTAATTGCCGAATAGCTCTGGGAACTTCCATTTTGAGACGATCAAGAACAAATTTAAACTCAACAACTGTCAAAATGTTGCTTTCTTATCAGTGATTAACTTTCTGACGTCAAAGATTTGCTGCGGGCCCGTTTTAAACACTTCAGAAAGAATTTGCATAAAGCGTACGGAAACTTTTTTTGCACTGCAATTTTCAATTTACCTTAGATATTGCAAATAATATGCTTTTCTCGTTTTTTTAAAAACGAAAATTTACAAAAATCTCTTTCTATAGACTTATACTAAACACATATAGTCAGTATTTAAAGAAAAAATGCAATACTTTACAAATTATGCTCATTTATTCTTAAATTTAGTGACCGTACGGAAACTTTTTTTACCCACTGTATATATATATATATATATATATATATATATATATATATATATATATATATATATGTGTGTGTGTGTGTGTGTGTGTGTGTGTGTGTGTGTGTGTGTGTGTGTGTTTACAGCAAGACATTTTAATTTTTCAAATACAAACCATATGCTGAGAAGCAACTGCAACTGTCGAAAATCCCATCCCGAGATTTTTCTAGGCTGTTTTTATACATATTCCTACAAAATTTTATGTAAAATTCATTCAGTGAATGTCCGATTGTTCAAAAATAAGTAACAATAGGAATTAATTTTTTCCGATTGCCACTTATTTTTGAATGAACACGATGACTGTAAGATTTAAAGAGTGAGTCAAATATAATTTAGTTCACATATTTACTGAGCTTATTTATATTTCAGTCTACAGTTTGCCAATCTGTCAAGTGGTTTACCATCTGGCTAAATGTACGTTCGCAAGCATATGAATGCTATAATTTGAAACTCGACGACAAAATTTATGGTCAATTCTTGTTACTAAAATTATAATATTGTATCAAATTTTGATTTCGGCCAGTCAACAAAAAATTATATTATAAAATAATAATCTTTATGAGCTGGACTCTCAAAATAAAAATCTTAGGGTTCTTGGCTTTTATAAGTCTGTTCAAAATCCATAATTTTTATGACCAGGGAAAGGGCAAATTTAGCTAAAATTTAGCAATTAACTTGGTTAGAGAATTTATAAGAAACATTCGGTGAGCTCATTCTTGCTTTTTGTTAATTTTTAATTTGTTCGAAAAATTCGAAAAGAGTATTTTTATTTTCATTTATTTATTTTGATATTTCCCTATATTTATTTTTTTGGCAATTTTGCTACTAGAGCATTTCGTCTTATATAATCGCGCATAGAGTGGCAGCTTCTCTTTATAACTTTATCCTGTTCATACATTCGGTATTTCGTGTATTTATGTCATAAAATAAAATTTAAAATATTATCATGCTATAGTGTTTTTGATTACTTTTTACTACTTTTTTATTACTAAAATAACCTTTTCCTATAACCTCCCAGAAAGGTAACACTTTATTACCATGTCCACTAATAATAAAAATAAATGAGTATATTGGATAAGCATATTATAGACCTTTTGACCTACTTCTACCACATTTCGAACATATATACCTTTGAGGATAAGAAGGAGCACGTCAGAACGACTTTTTAAAAATTTCATTTAAAATTTTTATTAGTTCAAAAGTAAGCTAAAGTTTGATGTTTCTCTGGAATAACTTCGAAAAATATTTCTGCAAAAATTTTGCACCGGTTAAAGATATAAAAGTGAGGAAGTTTTAATTACACAATTTCGACAAATTTTAGAATTTTTGTTAAATTTAGCAATTTTTTAAAAACATAAATTTGCCTATTCCTCACAATGAAATAATAATAGGTCTCTAAAAGCCTATATTTTAGTGGGATGTACAGGCATTAGAAAATCATAAGGTCAAAAATAAAACTATGTTGATATTAGGGTGGAATGAAGATATTGTAAAATATCTCTGGGATCAATCTCTTTATCTGATCAAGGTGCAGACATATATCATTTTTCTAAAAATAGTACTTGTGAAACTTCAAAATGGTATATTAAGCCATCTCAAATACAGTTTCTATTAGTTGTATTTCTCTTTTGCTTAATTTTTTTTCAAAATATCATTTATTTACATTACAAAGTAAACCAGATTTCTATCACTCCTTCCTTCTCAAATTTTCAGTTTAGTTTAGCTATATTAACGTACCGTTATAAAGCAACACTAGGGCTATTTTGAGACGGATCTCTTGATTTCAAACCTCGGTCAGATGACGAGGACGACACCTGAGCTCGCACCTCCTTTTCCACACCACGCCACACCAGCAGAGAGGATGTTTGGGCAGAACATTTAACGTGTACCCGACCTGCTTACACGACGATTCTTCGGTGGAATCGGGTGTGGTGACAATGTTGGCTGGAATTGTGCCAATATGGAGGTTGAATTCTGCCAAGGCAAAAACCTGTGATATTTGGATTTCAAGTCGCGTAACTTAATCATTTGACAAAGGCGATCTCTAATGGCTAGTGGCTGCTACTGGTTTATTAAAATATCACCACAATAATCGAGACTGAAATCCTCCTGTTCCGAAGCAGATACCTTACCACCAGGCCATCGAAGCTACCGTTAAATATCCAATACAGGCATTAGGTAATTATAAGGTCAAAAACAAAACTATCTCCATATTATGGAATGGAGATATTAAAAGAACAATACCGATTTAGGGATTGATCTCTTTGTCTGATCAAGGTACAAAAGTATATTTTTCTAAAAATAGTGCTAGTGATAATTCAAAATGGATAAATCATCTATTAGTTGTATCACTCTTTATTAAGTTTTCATTCAAAATGTGATGAATTTAAATGATCAAATTAAATCAATGACCAAATAAACCGGGCCTCCACCCTCCCTGCCTTCTAAAACATCCAATCAGCAAACAGATCAGTGTTGCGCGAATTTGAAAATACCCCCTTCCTCCTGATTCGCAAACTTTCTTTTATTAAAACAACATAGTTTTGGCGCAAGATAAAACGATCGTGTAATTTGAATCTATCTAAAGAATTTGTTAGCAGAAGAAAGAAAAAATTGACAGAGGTTCAAATATTCTAAATATTTCTGCTCGCTAGAAAGACAGAGGCGGCCTTCGCAAAAATGTTGATGAGATCATTCATTACAGCTAATTAGAATATAATCATTGTTTATTTAAAATTGGAAAAAATTAAGGTATTGAGTACAGGTTTATTGCAAAAGTGGTTCTTTGTCTAACATCGTAATCAGGGAGCCGTAAATATCGTAATTAGAATGTAAATATTCAAATTATTGAATTGTTAATCAAATCATCGGTGAATTAATTAATATGGTTTTTTTAAGAATAAAAGGTCGACACATTTTTTTAATTAAAATTCTAGAGATCAAAATAAAGAGCTTGAAATAAGATAAGAAAATTTAAACTGTATACATGATCGAATAAATATTAAATATTAAATAACAATAAATATTATACTACAAAATAAACCAGAAATAAGATGAGGAAATTTACAATGTATACATGATCTAATAAATGTTAAATACTAAATATCGATAAATATTATACTACAAAAAAACTGGAAATAAGATGAGGGAATTTACAATGTATATATGACCTAATAAATGTTAAATACTACATATATAAATTTTATACTACAGAATAAACTGGAAATAAGATGAGGAAATTTACAATGT
>JAPMOQ010030274.1:1666660-1740999 GCA_026543055.1 Argiope trifasciata | reverse complement strand
TGAATATTATACTACAGAATAAATTGGAAATAAGATGAGGTAATTTATAATGTATACATGATCCAATAAATTTTAAATATTAAATATCGATAAATATTATACTGCAGAATAAAATGGAAATAAGATGAGGAAATTCACAATATATACATGACCTAATAAATGTTAAATACTAAATATCGATAAATATTTAATATTTAAAATACAAATATGATTAAAATTGTAATTTTTTTGGAGTGTTTCTCAACACTTCACTATTTTACATATTTCTTTTGGCATGTCGATTTTTTTTATTAATTATCAATCGGCTCATTTTCTCCATTTACCAAGAGAGGTAGATTTTTTATCACGTGAGAATATGATATTGTTTTTGTTAGTGGTTCCTGAATATTTGAAGGCAATGAATAATGGAAACTTGGTGGCATAAATGGTAATATTAATCACAATCTTTTAATAACATATATTTTTACCTGCGTTTACCAGTATTACATTATTAATATTATGTATGATTCTTTGCATATGCGTTTTTAAAAGGTTGACCTAGAACTATGACATCATAGTTCTTATTTTCATGGAATGTAATTTTTTTGGACGAAATTAAATAATTTATTTTTTTAGAATGTGTTTTAAAAACCTTCATTCGCGTTTAATAACAATTTTTCTAAAAATATTTTCTCTTTTCCCCCAGTGGGGAAATATCACTTATTCTTAAGTGGGAAACATTGAAAGATTTGACTCCTGTTCTAAGATTAATACATTATGAAACTGTTTTATGATCTTAGAAGTAAGAAAATAGCAATTTGTGTTTAGAAAAACATTGTTTTCGTTAAAATCCTATTTAAATTAATATGTTTAAACATTTATTGGTAAATAGTTTATCATTTCTATATCGCATTGATTACTTTTCAGCTACCAAACGTAGCATTCCTTTTTATGAGAACATGAGAATGTTTTGGTTAGAGGGTTTGAAACTCGAAATCGTGTAGGCTATGATGAGAGCAAAAATGGCAATTTTCCTTTTTTATTTTTTCTTTGCTGGCATTAATATAATCACATGAACGAAAAAATTCTCATATATATTTTCAATTTGATTTAATAAAATTCTATGAAATATTTAAGAGGTTTATGCATTGTATATTATTTTTGTAACAAATGTAATGATTATGAGCTATCTGATTTAAATCAGAAAGTTAAAATGGCGCGAATATAAAAATGTATCCATTTATATAAAATTGAAATAATATATATTATATAGTATTGGGATATTGGTAATCAAAATCTGAAAATCTTGCATTGACAATGAAAATTCAAAAATGCACAAAATTTTAGTTCCAAAAATGGGCTACACAAATAAAATTTATCAATTAAACTATACATCTATATTACATTATACAAGTCATTCAAGGAGGGGAAATATCTACTATTCAAACAGGCATATTCAAATATTTCTTCTATGATAATCTTAACAGTAAAACAATATATTGTCCAAGCATATGAAAAATTTAAAATAAACTCGCATTTATTTCGTATGAAATATATAATATTTCTGAAAAACATTGAGTGCATATTTAGAAAAAAAAAATGCTTCCTGTTGATAAGGTAAAAAAATTAATATATATCTTCCATTTGAAAGACAAATTATTTTCAAATTCCATTTGAAAGACTAGTTTCATACATTTCAAAACTATTTTGTTAAATCTGTTAATGAGCAAACAGAACTATTTGAAACACAACTTCTAAAGTAGTAATTTTTAACCTATTCAGGCAGATATATTCATGGAAATTTGATGAACTGGTTTAAAATAACACGAATAACATTTTTTCCATTTAATTCTTTTAAACAAGACTAACATCGATTAATCGTTTCTTTGAAATAAAAATTTATTTTGGAATTTCCATCGTAATATTTTTTTGTTTCAATTTCTACATTCGAGCAATTTTATTCGAGCATGTTTATCATATTAATAAATTTAAATTTTTGTCTGTTTATTTTTTATCTTTCAGCATTTTTCACCAATTATTGGGTTCAAACGAATCTAAACATGACTGTTTACCAATAACAGCTACAAATTAATTAAAACAATGGAATCAATTTCTTAAATGTTCCTATGCATCATGCATGTTTCATATTCGACCTATTTTAACTTTCTGATTTAAATCAGGTTGCTCATAATCGTTACATTTGTTACAAAAATAATATATAAACATCTTACATATTTCATAGAATTTTATTAAATCAAAACGATAGTATATATGCCATCTAATTAGATTATATCAAAAACGAAATTGTTGAAAATTAAATATTAGAATAGCTGCATTGCTTTAGTAAGAATTACATTTAATACATTGTCACATATGAAATTCAGAATCTAAAAATTTATCTACAATGAATAAGCATTAGCCGGGCTTAATATATAACCAGAATAAAAATATATTCGCATTTCCATTTGATAATTTATTAATTTTTTATCATTTAACTTATGTTTGCAAATTTATTTAAATTACAAGCCACCCAAATACAAACATTTCTACATGCCTAATAAGTCGTTAAGATACTAAGTCTAGCAGATCTCTTATAGAGAGTAATCTTAAACAAATATGCCTTAAAATTCTGCATCGCTTTATGCATTCATTGGTTTTTAACATTTTAATATTATATTGTTTACTGACTAATAATTTTCAGTATATGTAGAATCTTATTCTAGTTGAAATCAACATGCGGATATCAATGCGCGCTACCATGAAGAGCCCCACCCAATACTAGAATGCAAAATTACTTCGTAGGTAATCAAAAAGATTAAATGGGAGACAATCAATCAATTTCTCCTTTACTTAAAAATACTCCGTAGGTAATCAAAAATAGTAGAAAAAATCTCTTCAGAAACATCGGATTTTGACCTATCTTTCCAACAGCTGGGTTCAGTTCGCTTAAAAAGATTTCAAAACTAAAAATTTCTCTACTTATTAAAGACAATTAGACTTTTTTTTAAAGGATTTTTGAAAAATTTCTTATCAAATCACAAAGAGATAAATGTAGAAATAATCTCAGAGGTAGCAATCGAATATCTAAGAGACATTTGTATCTTTTGGAATTCCTAGTTAATTCGCCATTTACTACTTCTGCTTTGCCAAAATTTATATTAAAGCTGTGATCAACCATTCCTTTTTTCCGGCGTCTTGGCATAGGGTTAGCGAGTATTCCTCGTGATCTGGGTGCCCTGGGTTCGAGTTCCGGTTCGGTCGTGATTGCTCTTCAGTGGTGGGTGAATATCGCCTCTATAAAAAAGGGTTGTGAAGCGAATGTGATGCATAAAATAGCTAGGTCGTGCTCTTAACCCTAGATGGAGCAACTGAAAAAACAAGAGACGCTCGCTTCGACTTAAATCACGGATAAATAATTGTCAGCAGAATTGTAAAGTGTCATAAATAACAACAACAGCATTTCTTCAATATTTCCATTCTAAAAGTTACCATTTTTGTTGCTTTCACTACGTTTTTAAAATCATGTATCCTTTAATTATACGATTTAAATACGATTAATTTAAAAATTCGATTGGGTTAATTTTTTTTTAATCTTTTTAAAATGTGTTGCCATTCTTTGTGATTTATATTCATGCTTTCATTTGTAATCTGTACAATAGACCTATCTGTTTCATTTGACAGAAAAATCAGTTTGAACAATTCATGTCCTATTTAATTTCCATATTGTCCTTACTGAATTCAGTTCTATATTAATTAAAAATCATTATCTTTTTCTTTCACGTCTTCACCGTCCATAAAGTATCTAACACGTTCAATGGAAACTTCTGCTAAATGGCCGTAAAGCTTGTCAACATCTTTTTTTACATTTTAAAGCGATTTGTCTCAACGTAACTTGTTTGGGTTGTTATTATTATTATTTTAATGTAATAGAGCGAAAAACCGAAATTTTCTTGAACAAGAGAGGTCCGCGAAAGGGTTAATAAAATTCGTTAATTGTTTCTTTCCTGATTTACAAAATTTACAGTCATAGCTGCTGACTGTGAATTTGAAATAACTTTCTTCAACTAAGATTTCTGTAAAATTAATTAATGTAAAAATCATTACGTGCAGAATGCATCATTCTATATGACTGGCCATTAGAGATCAGGGTCAACAAATCCAGCACAACTCTAAAGAGGACAAATATGCACTTCAGAGTTAACTCTTTTTTTAAAAAAATTATGAGAAATTCATTCATTGAAATTCTGAAGCTTACTACTATAACTTCTAAAACACAACAATGTAAAGAAAAGTTTCCGCCACATTAAGTTTTTTTTAATAATATTAATAACAATAAAATATAATCATATTGGTATTAATAATAATAGAATTATATTATTGTTTTTATTAATATATATAAATAAAAATGAATGCCTGTATGTATGTCTCATATACACTGCCATACAGCTCATTCAGTTCCAATAAAACTTAGGATACTTATTACTTACACCACTGCGAAGGTTATAGGCATAATACAATCATCTAAAGTATAAAAAATATTTTTTACTACCTATTAACCAAGGATTAATCATCAAATAACTCTCCAAGGAGTCACAACAGATTCAGAAAAGATGCTAATTTCAAGCTAGACGTTAATATTTCGGAGCTATTGTAAGTGAATGCTATATCAGTCTTTCTCTGATGTCATAGTTTTATTAGAGAATGTGCAAGAAAGTTTTAGGAGAACCAATCTTATAGGTTGGAAATTTTAACTAAACATTTAATAAACAGCTAACGGGTTTTTTTTTTTTTTTTGCAGTATCTTCTAAAAATATTATAATACAAATAAATTTGCACCATCTTAGTTTCCAAAAAATTATCTTTTCAACTACATTAAAGATTTCATGGTATAAAAATATGTTCTATATTTAATCAGTTTAATTTAACTTGGGAATTCGAAACGAGTTTTAAACGAATCAAGAGATACAATAGTTTCTTTCATTACCAGTCACAATTCTAAACCCACCACCAATATTCACCATCAATTCTAAAAGAATACACAAACTTAACACATAAAAATGAATATTTGTTTGGAGAATAGAATAATAAAAATAGAATAAATAAGATTTATGCTTCTCTTAATATATCCTTCAGTTTAATAAATGTATTTATTAAGTAAGTAATGACAAGTAAGTAAGTATAATTCTTAATTAAACAAGATAACTATATCAGATTCAAACGACATTCCCTAAATTATTTGTTCTGCGGTAGCAATGCGCTGGGTACCTAGCTAGTTTAATATATAATTGACACTGGTGGTTTCCTAAAAGCCGTAAGTTCCGTCCAGAATAAAGATTATAATCTTATGAACCAAGATAACGATTACTACCTGCAAAGCATTCCAACTATTGACTTCTTATAGCACTAGTTAATAATTGAGCTACATGTGACTTTGAGAATCTTTCTTTATCCGGAATACGACACTTCAGCTGTATTTTCCTCAATGTAATGCAGTAAAAAGCACTCGAGGTTTTGGAGTCAAACTGAAAATCTGTGAATAATTCCCCTAAGACAAATAAGTCTTCTTCCCTAATATTTTACGTTTTCGCAAACAGGTGATATTTATAATTGAAACTATATTGTTGACAACATTTTGTAGTTTTGAAGGATTTAATAAAAGAAGTGGACCAATAATTGAAATTATAATCGTGGAGGTTGATTTTCCAATTAAATCTTATTAATATGATACAGAATGTTTGTATAGAATACTTTACTATTTAAAAATGAGAAGAAAAAATCCATTCTAAAGTAAGAGAAACTATGGCACATATATGCTTGAAAACCTAAATTTAAAAAAATTGAGCTTAAAATAATAATTTTCGAATTTCTGATTTTAGGCCTATATTCCTCTGCAACAGGTAAAGCTCTAAAATGGATTTCAAAATCAAATAGAAATATTATCCACATCATAAATTGGAAAAAATAATACGAAATATTTTAACTATATAACGTGTAGCATATTGAAATCATTAAAATGATAAGAAACAATGAATAAATTAAATCGTTTTTAACAATTTATATTATTTGCTGAAAAAAATTAATCATATCAATTAGACAAAGACTTCTTTTTTTATGTAATAAAAGTAAAAAGTCATGTGTCTTATAATAATAAATAGTCGTAATTCAAATTACAGTTGAATGTAAAAGTACTTTAAGCTATAGTACATTACTTTCAGCAATGTTAACAACATTTTAGTATGAAACGTGTTTTGTTTTTTTTTGTATAGGAAAAAAATATGCTTTAAAATATCATAGTATTGAATTATCAATGTCATAATTATTTTATTATTAACAATGATATTTAATAGCTATTACTGGAAAATTGTTGGATGTATCAACTTCTTGTTCATCTTGATAATAAACACTATATATTATTAAAAACGTTAATAACATACTATTTTATAAATTTTCTTGAACAAAACAAAAGACAATTTTTAATTGTAACCAACAATATAAAATTCATATATTCGGATTGATATGCTTCAGTTATTCATAAAAACTCAATAAGGAATTCAAGGAATTTGTCATCAATTGTTTCTTTTGTTCTCTATTTTCAGATTGGGTCTTGGAACTAATGATGTAGACAAATAAAAACAGCTTTATTCCTCTCAAAAATTCCGCACATTTAAACGCATATTATTGAAAAGAGATTTAAGTATAAAAATGCACCAACGTTCTTTTCATTTTATGTTTTATTTTCAAGTGGTTAAATTCGCGAACAACTTCCTCAACGCTCATTTATTTAAAGAAAGAAAACCCTCTTCCGTCCTTTAATCGTTTGCAGTATAATTATTCGCATTCTTTCCCTTGTTTTCAACCACTCAGTCGCTTTTTTTCCCTATTTTTAATCGTTTGCTTTTCTAACTTGATGTTCGATTTTTGTTGCGACGATACAAATGATGACTTCTGTTTTTTTTTTATTTCTTTGAATATTCTGTATTTGCATTTCCAGTTTTTTTATTGCAAAATAATCGTTTTTTATTTTACTTAATAAAAATGATAAAATTCCTTGGAGTTGGAAAAATTAAAATTTCGCGTGACTAGTTTTAAGTATAATTAAGAGAAAGAATAAAAGTATAATTCTTGCTTTGTGATGCTACAAATATTTTTAGGCGATACGAAAGGCACACTAACACAAATAACAGACAGTAGACTATTCATAATGTTAATAATAAAATTAAAATAACTGAACGAAATGTTAGAATTACGGATTTTATTTAGAGTTTCATTGTATTTTTCTAATTTACTCTGATTATGAAACTCAATTATAAAACTGATTGGAACTACAAAGCTTACTTTCAATACTTTTAGAGAAAAGATTTCGTAGTTATACAATATTTTAAAATAATGCTTGATTCCAGGAAACAAAGAATTTCTTTTTCAAAACAAAACTCTGCACTAAATTGCTTGTTAAATTAATTGGGAATATTGATTACTAAATCTGTTTGTAAAAACAGAAGTTACAAAACTATTTAATTTTAAAAATAAATAGCACCTGATTTCAAGGCATTGCAACAATGTACTGGCCTGCAAAGGCTACATAATGCTTATGCTAACTTTCTTTTTTCATAGAATTTCTTGATATTCTTTATGTATATGTTACTGAAAAGATAATAATTATAAACCAATAAAAAAAGAAATATATATATTATCATGTTTATTACGAAATGTTTTAATTTTAATTAATATTATTAACTTTCATTTAGCTATCATGTTAAAGAAAATGATTCATTGAGTTGTTAATACATTAGAATAAAATCTTTCTCTCTCCCGCATCAAAACTAAAACTTCCTGCAAATATATTTTTTAAACTTATCATAAAAAATTTTCTTTAAAATTATTTAGAGCATTTCTTTTTCAACATTTTCGATGTAGATCAAAACCGTCAAATTCACATTTTACAAGACTTTAATTTGTATGTCATAGCTTGAAATAATTCACGAAGAAAAGTTCTGAAAATCGTGAATCTGCCCGGTGTTATTTTTCAATTTTTTTAAATGTATGAAAAAAGAAATAATATTATTTAGACTTTAAACAGTTCGATAAAATTTACAAAATGATTTTTTCAGATTATATTTTTTTCTAATTATTATCAATTAATGTTTTATTTGTCATTTCTACTTGAAAGTTGTTGTCGTTGGGTAGTGTTTTTGGAAAAAAAAAGGTGTCTTAAAATTATTTTATATTTAAAAAAATGAAAGAATTTTAATAATTCATGATTATTTAAATATTAAATTATTAATCTACTTATATTATTATTTATAGATATAAAAGAGTTCATTTATGAATATAAAATGATAATTTAAAATTATTAATTAATACTTCAATTGGTACATTTATTTCATTTACATGCTCTTAATTGCAATTAATTAAAAGAGATTAATTATTTTCATCATTAATTTAGCTACCTAATTTGGATGTAATGAATAATATTAAAGGAAATATTTCTCAATTTTAAAAATATTTTTATTAATTGATAGCAATTAGGATTAAGAAATGTTAGAAAGATAATTTAATTCAAGATGAAATATTAGAAATTTCTCATAATTTAATTACAGCTGAATACTTTTCAGTGAATTAGTTTCAATTAACATTCATTTTTCCGATAAATTTAAAGGCGAGATTTTACTAAGTCATGAATGACGCAGAAATTTAAGGGATGACGTAGTTAGTTAGGAATGACGTCACAGTTCATAAGTTATAAATGTCGTAGCATGAACTTAAAAAAAAAAAGAACTGCATATACATTTTTAAAAAGTACTTATATTTAAAAAAAACTATGATTCATCCTTATATTAATAATGATTATAAAATTTGGTAGCTAAGATGAAAAAAATTCCATCAACATAATTTGAGAAAAAAAAAACTTTTTTTTTACTACAATCTCAAAAGTACAATTCTTAATTTGTTCACAAATTATATTAGCTTGTATTATAGAATAAAATAATTTTTTTTAAAAATTCCTTACTTTATCAATTTTTATTAGATGAAAAGAAACATAAAAATTGGTTGCAAATTATGCTGCTTTGAAAATTTATTTTCAAACTCAATTACTAATTCTTAAACTTCTATATTTTGACTTCAAATACTTACTCATATACAATATTTCGCGTTTTCTTCAACTTAAAAAACCTTATGAAATATAATTGATTAAAATTAATAAGGAAAATTAAAATTATGAAACATTAAAAAAATACCATCTTAAAAATACATAACCACGCACATGGATAAAAATTCCTTTATCTATTATTTTTGTTCTAATTATCAATTCTAACTCTAAAGAATTACTCATAGTTACTTCTCAATATTTAACGTTTTTTAATTAATTTAGAACTCAATAAATTGCCAATAGAAAATAAAAAATAAAAAATACTCGCTTTTTTCAATGAATTACTAATTATATATTCAATATATTTCCTTCAATCTATTTTGATTAAAAATTTCACTTAAAATTAGTTTTTAGAGTGAATAATTATTTTCCCAGCATTTCTTAAATTTATTTACAAAGGTATTCAACTTACAATGAAAATAAAATTATGTATTTAAGAGGTAAATAATAAGGGTGCATAATTGAAATATTTTTCTTTATATATTTAAGGAGATTCGTCTTTTTTTTGTATATCATATAAATGGGATAAAACAATATAAATGGATTTTTTACATTCTAATTTTATTTCATTTATATTTTTCTAATATAAAAATAATGGTAATTTATTATTGAAAATATGTTACATAAAAATACTTAATAGAATAATACACAAAATATGTAAAATTATAATTTATAAAAATTATTCTTCATACATAATTAACAATGTTCGGGTCATTATAAAAATTATCCACATAGAAAAAAAAAACATTGAAGGAAATGCTGACTTAACTCGGACAAATAGTTAATATAAGTGGGCATTTTTTGGACCAATTTCTAGTTTTTGATCATTTTAATTTTTTATTTTTCTTTACTTTTTTATTGACTCTTCTATTATTGAGTATTGTAAGCGAAACCCGAAAGAGTTTCGTCCCCATGTTTTAAACAATGTATCTTATTTTGTAAAGAATGATACCATTTTACAAGTTTCAAAGAAAATAAATTATGAGATACCATAAATTTAATAATTCAAAAACAACTAATTTAGAAGAAATAATAATGACATCTGAAAATGTTTAATAAAAGGTTGGTATAGTTATCGTAACAAAAAGTTTTACAAAACGATTACGAAGGGGAAAAATTATTTTTCCAGCTACGATACTCTTTTTTTCTGGTACTAATTTCCAGTTGGAAGATGTACTCCAAATATTACCACAAAAGGAAAAATTAAACACATTTTTAAAACCCTATTACATAAAACATATAACGTTTATTTTATTAAAATGAATGAACAGAAATTACAAAAAGTAAAAGGAATTTAAAAAGCTTTTGTATCTATATTTCTGACATTTTATATTTTTAATTGAAAGACAATATAAGATTTTCTAAAAACTAAAGAATCAATTCAGTAGAAATTAGAGATTTCAAATAAGCTCTCTAAATCTTATATTTAGGGAACTTAACTAAAAGAGTTTCATATAATAATAAAATAATAGTACAGTTATTATTAAAATAAATTTTAAAACATAATGCATTTGGTAAAATATTTATAGAAACAGAAATTTTTAGAAATATTTCAAAATTTAATTTTCATATTTCATATTTCAAAATATTTCAATATAAAAATTTATAGAAATATTCCAAAATTATTTTGCTTTAATTAAATTTCTATTTCACACGCTCACACATACACACACGCACATATATAACAGTTATTTTTCTTTTAGCATTTTCATTAAGACAGATAAAATGAGAAAATTTTGTCATGCATAATATTCTTTACTGTTAAAACGTCTCAAACATTAAAGAATTCCGAAATTATAAAACATTAAAGTCGCTCTAATGATAAAGACATGAAAAGATTTATAAAATATATTCTTTTTTGAAAAATATAGTAATTTCGTAACATTATATAATTCAATAATTATTTCATAATAAATATTGATGTAAATTGATTAAATGAGAGAATGACAGATAATGATAATTAATAACAAACGCTTTTGAAACATAACTTAGCAAACGATTTTTATCTCCCACTGATAACGTAAGGAATCGTTAAAAATACAGTTACTCTAGAAAATTGAACTGACTATGATTATTAAAGGAGAAAAGACAGAAGATATAAATTTCGAATGAATCGATGTTTGTTCGAACTGAGGAGTTAACAGGAGAGGGGAGAGAGCGTCTATCCCATCAGCGTGCAGCCGATTTCCTCCGTCCCCGGAGCCGACGGGTTGCCTCAAGTGAGTGTGTGCAGCGCGGGAAAACGGCCTACCCCCTTCCGCATTTTTAAAATCGCTCCTTCTGTCTAAAAGTCTGCATCAGGGTGGTTGCAGCTACTAATCATTTTGCAGATGGAAGTCATTCACGCCTGATAGCCATCCCACATGCAATGCACAAAGCACAGATTTTACGAATGCAAGCAGAAAAGAGCAGGATATTAGTGAGAAAGGATCAGTCTTACCTTGTGCAAGGAAGGGATATCCGAGAAATCGTTTGGTCGCTCCTTTTCGAAAGGGTCGTCTGGACGCCGTCGTCATGACGACGGATTCCACAAGTGGCAGGCGCGTCTGGGCATGCTTGGGGAGACCTAACCAATAGTGTGAGAGGGAGAGGGAAAGGGGGTAAAAAAGTTGCGGACTCTCTTTACCTGTCCAGCACCTGAAATCGTTCTAACTGCCCCGGGACATAACCGGAGTGGGGGGAGGGGTGTCCGGACGATCGCTTGAAAGATCGTTTAGAGAAAATTAAAGAGAAGCATAATATTGGATTTTGGATGCAGAAAACTCAACAAGGCGACATTTAGAGATTAGAAAATGGGTTCTTTTTATTGTATTGTTAGAAATTTTAATTGAATTCATCTCATTATTTTCCTTCAAGCTAGATTATTATTAAAAATATCACTTATTAACTGAATTATTTTTATGTGCACGATGGAATCCGAGTACATATCTTTTCGTCGCAAAATTATACATTATTTAATGAAATAAGAAGCTTATCCTTTCATTAAATTATTCTTAAGTGTTTGGTAAAAATTAGGAGCACACATCGTTTCCGCCTTTAAATTATGCATTAACAAAATCCTTAAAGAAATAGAAAAGATATTCGTATTCTAAATTTCTAAAGGTTTCCTGGTATTCTAGGGTTTTTTTCTACATTTAATTAAATTCAAAGAGTTCATCTTAGGAATTATACTTCATCTTTCAAATGAAAGAATAAGAAAAAAATCGAAGAATCATACGTTAATTGAAAGAAATAAATTTTGACAAATACCAAATAATTCTTTTAAACATTTTTTTAATAATAAAACACAGTCACTTTATCTAAAACACCACAACTTTAACTTATAAGTTATTTCTTTTGCAAATTCAAAAAACAATGCTAAATTTAAAAATGTGAGAAGAGTTTAGGTTTCAAAAATATATATGGCAAAATATGGGTTTTTTTTACTTATGTTTGTCACTTCTCAATAACATGTGTTGCTCAATAGGTATTATCTTAATAATGATTATGGCTAAGAAGCATCTAAAAGCTTTATCAAAACAATAATCTCGTACAGGTTTTTCCAGAAAGTGAATCATCTCAAACCTCTCAAATATCAGCCAAAACCAGGTAAGGGGTAAAAGACTCAAGCTTTGTCATTTAATGTTACTTAGGACTGAATTAGCCATTTAAACCGAGCAATCAAAGACTGAATGAATTAATAGTATTCCAGTTTGATATAACATAAACAATTATAAACATGTTTTGAGATAAAAACGTTTGAATACGAATGAACAGTCAATGAATCAATACTTAATTAAGCCCCAATACCATATTGTGAATATTTTCAATTGGAGCTGATAGGTTTAAGATTTCTATGAAATATTTATCAATAAGATGTCTATCTGATATATTACAAGTAGTTCAAAGAATAAAGTAGACATATACAGTAGTTTACTCTAAAATCTGAAGTTTTTAAGTCCGATGTACGTGTTGCCCTATGGCTCCAGCATATTTAAAAAAAAAACAGTAGTTTTGTTTACCACAGTAGAGAGAATGACAGAAACTGTCATTCAAGATTAGTGTTAATAAAATTGTAGCTGAGAAACAGCAGAGAAATGATAATTGACCATGATAAGTTAAATAATAAATTTTTAGTGGGGTTTTCATTATTGGAGAATAATTTTCTCTTTATCTAATAAAAAGATTTAAACATGCTATCTAATCTTACGTGTTAACTTGAAGTTCCTTAGCGCCGTAATTGAGACAAAACGTGATATCGGACAATGATTTGCATTTAATATTTATGAGTCCGAAATTAGATGGGGTTAGTATTTAGCATAGCCGGATGGATTCCGGAATAAAAATTACTTTCGAAAACCGAAATTATGTCTGTTAGAAAACCTAGTTGGAAAGTCTCAGATATACTCTTCCAGTATCTAAAAAGCACATGAGAAAAACATTTGAATACATATCTTCTCAGAAGGGTTTTCATCATTAGAGAATGGTTTTTCTCCAATAAATTTAATTTTTAATTAACACGTATTGAATTTGAAATCCATGAGAATCATGATTGGGACAAAACATGATAAATAAGACAATGATTTGCATTAAATATATTTATGTCCCAAAATGGATAGAATTAGTAATAGTTAGCATAGCAGGATGGATTCCGGTATAAAAATTAATTTCAAAAACCAGAATTATATCTGTACTTAGATAACCTAGTTCGAAAGTCTCAGACGTACCCTACGGTATCTTAAAAGCACATGAGAAAAGCCTTTGAATGCATATCTATACCGAAAGGGTTTTATTATTAAAGAATGATTTTCTCTTTCTCCAATAAAAATTCTTATCTAACGCGTATTAAATTCAAGTTCCTTAGTATCCTAATTGGGACAAAACATGATGAATCGGACCATGATTTACATTTAATATTTATATATCCAAAAGTAGATGCGGATAATAATCATAGCTGGATGGACTCCGGCTTAAAATTTAATCCCAAGATTATAGTTACACTTTGATGATCTGATGGGACTATCCTAGACATTCCCTTCCAGTACTCTAAAAAAGCATTTGAATGCATATTTTCTGAGAATGGTTTTATTCATTAGAGAATGATTTTTTAAATTATTTTTCTAATAAAAATTATTTTTAATTAACACGTATTGTATTTCAAGTTCCTGAGAATCACGATTGGGATAAAACGTGATGAATTCGCCAATGATTTGCATTAAATATTAATACTAAGTGGATGGGGTTAGTAATATTTAGCGTAGTCGGATGGACTCCGACATAAAAATCAATTTCAAAAAAATGGAATTATATCTTCACTTCAATTACCTAGTTGGACATTCCCAGACCACCAGATCCACTATCTTTAAAGCATATGAGAACACAAGCATTTAAATATATTACACAATATATTAGACAATCTGCCTATCTTCTTGGAGGGATTTTTGTTGTTAAAGGATGAAATTTTTAAAAATTACTTCTTACTTAACGAATCAAATTTCCATTACTTTTTTATGACTGATGAGAAATCTGACAATGATGTGTATTTAATATTTATATATCCAAAAATTGATAGAATTATTAAGATTTAAGCACTGGTTGATGAATTTCAGCATAAAGATCAATCTCAAAAACCTATATTATAACTGCATGACCTTGGATTACCTAGTGGGAAAATCCCAGAATTGCCCGTCCAGAATCTTGAAAGCATATGAGAACGCGCTCATTTGAATGCGTGCCATCTCAGAACGACTTTCATTAATAGACAATGCATTTTTAAAAATCATTTTTTTGTTAACAAGTACCCAACCTCGCATTCCTGAGCACGATGAGTGTGACAATTCATGATAAGTTAGATCTGAGCATGAGTGTGAGTATACAAAGGTATTTCTCAATTAAACTTATTCTTCATTAATGTCCTTATCCATTTTTTAAAACTTAAATTAGCCAATAGTACTTCATTCTTAAATTTTTTCGTATTTTCACAATTCAGTTTTTAATTTCATTATTTCTAAAACGCGCTCTAAAAAATTTCCCGACTCTTTAATCCTTAATTTCCAATCAAAGAAATACCAATATTTAAAGTCTACGCGTTGCTTTTAAAGATATCTAAAATCCCTTTTCCTGAATTGGCATATGCCAAAGAAATCCCCATTAGATCAAATCTCTTAGTAAATGCATTAAGGTAAAAATTTCTCTCATTTCCACTCTGGCGTTTTGATTGCAAACATTTGGGTAAGTTCCATCTTTGAGTTAGGTTTACTAATCATGCCCTTACATGGGAAAACAAATTCCCAATCTGCTTTCTTTTCGGCTATTATAGTGTAGAGACATGTTCAACTCCGACTCGAAAAATAGGGCACTACTTTGATGAATAGAGATTGATCATACCTTAAGAAATCACACACTATATGATAATAATGAACTTTATGGAACTTGGCGAACGGCTGAGATATTTTATATCGACGAACGCCATTACATGAATAAAAACAGAGTTCTATTGGCTGGATTCGGATAGCTCCGTATTGGTTGTTGAGTTATGACGCAAGTGGCTCTAGAATGACATTCCAGACACCATATATATCCAGCATTCCCACAACAATATATATATCCAACATAAACATTATATAACATACACACACATACAATTGTAGTCACAAGATTATAAACGAAATTAAATTCATTTAAATCATTGCAATTTTGAGCTATCACTTTTATATGCAATAAAAAGGAAGACTAATAGACGGCCAATCCATACAGAGATATGGTTTAAAATTTGAAACAGATCCACTTTAGATGCTAAAACCATGAATCAAATTTCATTTGTGTAAATTGCTATGATTGCTAATTATCACATTTACATGTATTACGGTTATAAAGTTCAACAAATATCCAACTTTCGGGTGAATTTCGTTCAGAATTTGATACGTCTATAAAATAGATGCCAAATTTTACCTATTAAGCGTGTTACGTCTTAAATTCATCCTGTTCATTTCTGCTCCAACAACCAGATAGAAATACTTCTGATTGTATTTTGTTCAAAATTACGGTAGAAATATGAAAAGAATAAACAAATAGAAATAATAGATTTCATCCATATCATTCAAGGAGTTTTGAATTATTGTGCTCACAGACATATATAGCTCCCAAAATTTGTATCTCGAATTTAGGAAGGTATGAATTCTGAAGATTCAGCAAAATCTCAATTATGAATTTTTCGAGAAAAATTGCTTTTTCTTTGTATATTTTACTCACGAGAAAGAATAAAATTAATAAAATATATGCATATTTCCATTCTGTTAGACATGCAATGCGTATTTGTAAATATAAGTAAACAAAATTTATATAATTTTAATAAACAATTGAATTTAAAAAAAATCCAAATTTCTATAACAGTTTGTAGTTATATTAGTTTTAATATATTCCAGTTTTAAAGCAACACTATGACTATTTTGTGATGGACTTCAAAATTTTATTTGCTATCAGACGCTGAGGACGGAAAACGAGTTGGTACCTCCTCTCCAAATTACCTCATCAGCGAAAAGACGCTTGACCCCGATGGATTTAATGTGCACCAGATCCGCTTTCACAGTGGTTCTTCGTTGGAATCCGGTCGCGAACTAGAGACATTCCTGTCCCGAGTTAAGACTTTACCACCAGGCTATCACGACCTCGATAACGATGCTTAACTGTTGTGAAATAAAAATAAACTATCTAGCTAGTTGTGCTTTCCAATTATATTATTCACAAATATCCAGGAACATGGGTCTATTATCAACAATTCAAAAACTGCTTTTCCCTGACTCATACATATTAAGGTATCCGACTACGTTAAAAACACTGGTTATCGACCACATTGGAGATTTTTTTTCATTGTTATTTCTGGTAGTTCAGACTTTTCTCTATCAAAAACCTTTTGTCTTTTCTAGGAAAAGAAAATATTTACCTCTCATCCAGAGAAATTTCAAACAAATCATATTTTTCAAATCATACAAAATTTGTATTGAACTTCAGTTTTCTCAAAACTTTAATTTTCATAAAAATTCTCCATCTTTAACATATTTCAAAAAACTAATAAAGGTATTTACATAAAGATAAATTCCGTGTGTTTAAAATATTATGGGCAAGGAAATGAACCAAATGTTGTATAGATTATGCAATACTTTTTTCATTTATATGTGTTTTTAGAAAGCTTAAGTTGAAAACATATGGAAAAAATTGCATGTATACATTTATTTTTATCCATAACGTCTTTACATCTCAAAAGTTTTGTTAGATTTTGCTTCATTTCTTTCATCACTATATTCTATAACTTTTGTACAAAGAAAAGTAAAATAGCTGCCTTGCATTTTGGTGTAGAGTGCTAACCACTTTGATTAAATTTCATTAAAACCTACTACTATTTTATTTATATAATTTATATAATTTATAGTATTTTGAATTATAATTGGCATTACATCTAAAAACCATGGTTTTAAATAGTTTTTTAAAAATTTTACTTCGAAAGTAGTCGGACATCTTAAGTCAAGCAAAATGCAAAGATCTAATGTTTTGATAATATCAAGATTAATTCTGCCATCACTTCTTGCAAGAAAAATTCCTTTAAACCTAATTACATAATAGTCTTTCAGAATTTACCTCCATTTTTCTCTATATCTATAATAGTGATACTAAAATATAAAAAAACACCTAAAAAGGTTATTTTATAAACCCGCCTAAGGGACTTCCACTTTTAAATAGAGCTAGCAGACTTCACAGTTTGAAAAGATTTTACTTTCTCCATAAATTACTCTGCAAAAAAGGAATTAATCGAATTTTTTTTGAATAAAAATTTAGTAAACCTCAGCGAGAGATTCCCGCATACATCCTGATCCTAAAAGCTTTTATTCGGAATATTCCAATATTGAAAATATGAGAAAAGTAAACTACTTTATCGAGTCAGAAAAGATCGAAGGATGCCTTAAAATTTAACTTGCCTCCAGCACCCAGCAGAAATTCAAGAGTAAATGCTTGGCACGAAGAGTGTATGAGATTGAGAGCTTATTTGGAAGTATAAAGTAAAATATTATATCTGAAATCAGCATTGTAGTTGTTTTGTTGGGAAATATATTTGAATAGAGTAGGAAAAGGTTTAAAAATTAATAACTTAAGAGTGTGAATTTTTGCTAATTTGATTCATAAAAAAGAGATTTTTTACCCCATTTATTGATGTTTTCACATATGAGCACTGCATCTATTGAGTTATATTCCCTTATAAAATTAACGTCAACATAAAAGAATGCAATGCTGCGAAACTGTATGTATGGTAACTTGAAACAGTCAGAATAGAACTTATACATTATAGATTTGGTTTTCTTTAGTTATACTAACTTCTAGTTGTAAAGCAATACTAGAACTATTTTTAGAAGTAATTTTAAAACTGGATGAGATGGTGACATATGAGTTGTAACTCCATCTCCAAACTTCCAAACCACACCAACTGAGAGATATTTTGTCCCGACGGATTTAAAGTGCATCAGACCCGCTTGCACAACGGCTCTTAAATGGAATCTGTTCTCGAATCTGAAGAAATCAACCTTACCATAGGCCACCTTGACCCTGCACTTGTTAGAACTATTCGCCTTTGGGTAGCTGTTATACCTAGTACAATTGAAAAATGGTTACAACTTGAATTTCTTATTTACTTGAAAAACTCGATTTAATTCCAATTATTTCCTTCAATTAAATGTATTTAAATTATGTCCCAAACTAATGATAAGCGAACAATTTTTAAAGCCTTTAATTCGGGTAAAGGTTTAATTGTTTGCAATGTCTTTCTTTACTTACACAAAAGAGGAATGTTAATGTGTGCGCGTCTTTAGGCGCTCTGCGGGTTAGACCTTTTGACTAAACAGTGCCAAACTCAATACATACAATTCACCATGGTGGAAAAGAATAAGCACCTTTGGGAGATAATATTTTTTTAATTTTTTTTTTTTTAATATGTTGCTATTTTTCCAATATTCCAGTTCGAAGTTGATTTTTACATTATCCTAAAATACACACACAACTTAACAAAATTAACACAAAATTGACACACACACATGTATATGTGTGCGTGTGTATCTTTTTAATGACATCAGTATTTTGTAACATATAAATTAAATTTCTATGTTTGCTCAATATTTAAAAATATTTCAACCATATTTCCTAACAATTTATTTCCCACAACCTTCGCTACAAAAGTATTTTTTACTTGACGCAAGGGAACGCTATGTTTATACAAGGAAAATTAATTTTTATAAACTTTTTATCATCAAGTTCACAAAAACTAAACTCTTACTGAATAAACTAAAGACAGAAAAGTATAATGTTCAACATACGGATGTAAGAAATAAAGTAAATATGAAATATCTTTTTTAAATACGCAAATACACCCAACTTATTAGATATCTTTATTATTGATTTATAACTTTGCTGTATTTAAGACATATATGGTTTGTATATATGTGTGTGATGATAAATTACTAAATATTTATTTATTACTTATGTACTATTTATTAAAGCTATTAAATATTAAAAACTATTTTTGTGACTATTAATTCTCTAGTATTTATTAAACCTATTAAATATTAAAAATGAATTTTTGTTGCCCTTTTCAGCTTAAAAATGATATTTTTCATACTTCATATTGCTCTCATAATTTGATTCGGATTTTCCTTTTTATCTTCAAATTAATCCTTTCGTTGTCCTGTCCTCTGCGAAAATTTCTGTTTTCCGTAGCATTAGAACAAGCAAAATTAAAAACTCAAACAGTTAAACGTTTATAAAGCACTTTAAAAGTTTTAAAGTTTTAAAATGTAGAACGCTTGAAGCGCGTTACGACTTCTCTGCAGAAGTTTCACTTGTCCGCATTAAACGAGTTGCAAATGACAAAGAGGTGAAAGTTTCAGTGCATAGAAATGTTAAACATGTAGAGAAGATGCATGAAATTATAAATAAAATATTTACTTTAACAGGAAAAGTCTTTATTTGTGAATTCCTCCTTTTTGTATTACAGTTCATTTCGAATATACGAGTCTTCGCTGTGTTTACTAAATTACCTCTTCGATTTTGCTGACATTTGGATCTGTGGAAAAACAATGTAACAAATCGATTCTCATCCATCGTCTGGTGCTTTCTGTAACTGCCATTGTTCATTTCATCTTTGACATCCATGAACATCCATTAAGAAGTTTCTTACACAAATGGAGGATAACGATTAGATCAGCGTCTTTTATTTCACTAGTGAAAGGTACTCCTTTTTGTGTTCATCTTTCTATCTTTTGCTATAGAATTCCAATTCTTTTTTCATCAGCAATGGCTAGATAGGACAACTTGCGGGTCTAACTAAAGGATGTTGTAAGTTTAAATCTCATTACATTCATTTTCTCATACTATTTTGACAAGGTCATTTATTATCAAGGTCGTTGAATCATTTTTTTAATGGCATAGACATGTCAACTTGTGTGACTTACTGAAGGATATTGTAAGTTTAAAATTAAATTCAGCTTCTCAAACTATTTTGGCAAGGTATTTATTTAATTCTTTATCTAATCTCTTGCAAATTCACCGTTTTGTAAAATACAAATTGGTTATAATAATACTTCTCAATAAATATCATCCTACAACTCAAATGGGTGAACGGATTGCGATGAAATATGGTATACATAATATACATGTGATGCGTTCAAGGAATTTCGAGAAAAAAAAGTTCCAAATTTTTCACCAGAGGACATTTTTTCTCGAAAAACAATAAACTTAGAACAATATACGATGAAAACGAAATACAGAAACAATATTGAATACTTTCATACAACATTTATTGAATACTTTCTGATTCCTTTGTCATTGAAGCATGGTTTTTTTTTGTCGTGTCCATGTTTCCACGGAAAGGGGATGCAGTAGCTTCTGAGGGTAAAGACCCCTGAGCACCCAGAGGGCAGAAGTCTGACTTGTAGCTCATTGAAGCACGTTAAGGAAGACAAATAAAAGTAAAGAAAAAAATATCAGTTCGCTGTTTGAGAAAAAAAGTTCCGTTTGTAGGAATAGGAACAGATTATGCATAAGGTGAGTAGTTGTTAATCATATCCAGAATGATGTAGGGAAAAGTGCCCTATGGGACCATCCATTCTCATTCACCCGAAAAATTTTACGTTGGTGGACAATATGTTCAACAGCAGAACGAACTAATCAGCTGTGATAATTCGGACATGAAGCGTTATGGAGTTTCCAGATTTTTCTTTTCATTACTCATAATTTTTGTTCTGGATTAATATTGTTTTATTATGACGTTTTGGTCGATTATTAAATTTAATGTTTTTCTGTAAAATTTGCGATCTGGTGAACATTTTGAAATTGTTTTTAAAATTCCGTGAACACGTCTTGTGTATATCCTCAATACCAAGTTTTGTGGCAATCCGTTCACCCGTATTCGTTGTAGGTCGCTGTTTATAGGATAAATTTAATTGTAACCCCCTCCTGTACATTTTGTATTGATCATATTCTGTCTCTGACACTGACACTATTATGGTCTATTTCTAAAACTGACGAGCAGGCTAGGAAATTTTTAATAGATTTCTCTGATAAAACACATGCAAATTTCTTAAGCGTACACGAAATTGTAATTAGCAGTTTACATGAATTGAATTGCCTCTCGTGCATTCATGTAATATTATGGAATACAAAGGCCGCGGTGGCCTGGTGGTAAAGTCTCGACTTCGGAACCGACGGGTTACAGTTTCAAGGCCAGATTCCGCCATGTAAGTGGGTCTGGTACACGTCAAATCCGTCGCGACCAAAAGACCTTCCACTGGTGTGGTGTGGAAGTTTAGAGAGGGAGGTGCCAGCTCAGGTGTCATCATCATCTGACCGCGGTTGAAAATGATGAAGTCCGTCCTAAAATAGCCCTAGTGTTGCTTCAAAACGGGACGTTAAAATAACTAAACTACGGAATACACAAGAAAACCAGGTTTTAGCTTTGATGTAATTATTATGTTGTTAATAGCTGTAGTGAATTATCGTATGTACGTTAGGATAGTAAGAAAGGCATGTAAAAATACAAATGAAAAAATATATATTCAGTATTGGTCTAAATTATGGACACTTTTGAAAATTTTTATGTTTTTTAACTTTATATGCTTATAGAAAATGTATAATTTCGCAATGCAAAATTCTTACGAATCATTTTAAAGAGAATGTAATGCTGATTTCAATACAAAAAGCAGAATTCGTGTATTTGCAATACAAAAAAGTAGAGTGGCAATAAGTATTGATATGCGTTACATGCTGATATAGTGAGTCCTCAGTATACTTAGTAAGGGAACCTTAATTTTTATTGCAGCTTCACACTAATGTTTCATTGAGCTGACAAGAGTTTTAAGCTCTTCCTTCGTTATTGCATGATACCAGGAAACAGTTATAACCTCCATTAATTATCATTTATTTGATGAAAGCTTCACATATACAAGAATTTTCAAACAATGCCATTAGTTCTTAATAATTTTGAGGTCAGGAATATTTTCTGGCTATTAAAACTATTCAATGAGTTTTGTACTAAACCATTCTTCCGATATTTTAGTGTGTAGCAAGGAGATGAATTCTGCTGAAAAATAAATGGTCCCTTTTTAGGAAATAGATCACTGATGGAAGGCGTAAGTTTTGGCTCTAGAATAGTGTCAGTGTATTTTCTTGTATTTAATGCTTTATCGATAACACGAAGGAGACTAATATCGTCAGCTAACATGCATGGTCAAATCATAATACTAAGTTCTTCCTAATTGCCGGAATGTGGTCAGAAGGTAGCTCTTCGCCTATTTTATATCTTAAAATTTTTTGTCAATTTTACAATATATTTGTTTTATCACTACATATAACTTGTGACCACTGATTATCTGTCCAATTCATGTATTCATTTGCCAGTTGTAACGTTTTTATTTGCAGCTGTAAATCGAGATAAGGATTTTTTTCCATTCAATTCTATTCCTTAGTCCAAATCTAATAATTATCTCTTGATTCTTCTAGAACTGACATAAATGTCAGAATCATTCAAATGGCTGCTGATTCTTCTATCTTGCAGACTCAGTTTTTTAAAAATATTTTTTTACATCATCTAATATGATGCATTTTTTCAGCCCTTCAATGCTCTGATTTTTATTGTGTTTGTCTCCTGATATTGTAAACAAAATTTTGGGACTCCAGATGTAGTCACAGAACCATCCACCTATCTTGCAACTTCAGCATAAAAAAAGATCACATTCATGTAAAACAGCAAGGTCTTTTTCTTGGTAACCATTGCATCTTTTTTTTTATCTCATTGCGTGCTGGCGAAATATTAGATACATTTCCGAAAATTCCACCTGTACATTAAAAAGTTCAACAAAACTTCTAACTCACGATCTAGTTACATGAAAACGGTCTTCCTTCAACAGAAAAAAAGCAAATAATGACTTGTTTCAACTTTAAAAATGATGTGAGCTTGTTCTAGCAGTTAATGGTATTTGATTGTTTCCTAGAATAAGAAGAGTGATTTGTCAGGCACATTAAAGATTACAATCAACTTCATCATTGTCTTTTGTATTCAGATTAAAATAAAATATTTTTTTGTTTTGTTTGGAAGATATTTGAATTTTGCAACAAAATCAGTATTAAATTCTCTTTAAAATTATTTGTACGAGTTTGCATTTTGTGATATGTAATATTTTCTATAAATTTACAAATTTAGAAAACATAATGATTCTCAAAAGTGTCCACAATTTTAAACATCATTGCAAAACATATAATTAAAAAGATGTTTAATTATCTGAAAAATGCATTGGGTATCAAAAACAGATGCCTATAATCTTAGTGATATTTTAGCTACAAAAATGCACTGTGTAAAGGAAAAAAAGCAGGCGACTCAAAACAGAGGTTGATAGTATAAATGGATCTGTATGTAGTATAATTTCAACACTGTGTAAATACTTTTAAGGAAACTGGGAGAAAATTTTAACAAGCTCGGTAACAAATAGCATTACTTTTTTCGAAAAGAAAACAGAAATGAATAAAATACTCAACACAGATGCAGCAACAAATCGTTATTTGCTACACAAAGCGCTCAAAGAGAACTCGCTGGAGATCAACACTCCTAAGAGAGAATTCACTCGACTACAGGCTCTATCTCTCTGGTTTCGTAGTTTCTGTAGCATGGGAATGAAACTTGTACAAAGAAAATATTTTGTTTTCTTACAGAGATATCGCTGAAATTTCAGTTGTTTGGAGGATTTCAGTTTTTGTCACCCAATTCGGACTCAAGATAGACAAATGATCGCAATTTTTTTTAAAAAAAATCAAAGTGTGGGATTATTGACTTGGAGCAGCCATCGAAATACCCAGAAAACTCTTTTCCTTGAAATTAACTGTACTGTAAGGCTGTATCCCGAATTCTTAATAAAAACCCTCTTTCCTTCTCGTAATAGATAAAATATCATGAATGCTCGTTGTGCCTTATTCCTTGCTAAAGGATTTATTAAGGTTGAGAATAATCCATGTTATCGATTTATAAATTTAAAAAATTACAAAAGAGTATGAGTGAAAATCAAGAAGAGCATGAATTTTTTTTTACATAGAATAAATTCTTTTCTTCGTAGACAGGTAAGTGCAGAGAAACAGAATTACAGATTCACAATAATATTGTGTTTTCTCTTGTAATAAATAACACATAATTTATATTCGTTACACCTCATTCTTTGGCAAAGGATTTATTAAAGCTGAAAATAATCGATAGTTTCTATTTATAATTTAAAATAAAGTACAAAATTATATGAAAGAAAAATCAACATTTGTTTTTCTTTTTGCAGATTGTTAAAAGTGTAGGGGAGCCCAACTGCATATTTTGTAATAATACTGTGTTTTCTTTTGCAATACATAAAATATGATATCTACCCGTTATACCTTTTTCTGTGAGGAAAAATTTAATTAAAGCTAAGAATAATGTGTACTTTCTATTCACAATATTAAGAAACATCAAAACATGTCAACAAAACAATAAAAAAGTACTTTCTTTACGTAGAATATAATTTTTATTTCTTCTTGGAAATTAAAGAGACAATGATTATTTGAAGAAGGCTTTCAATATTTTTCAATTAAATAGGGAATAGCAGTATATTTCAAAATGCTATAAAAACGAATATTCTTATTCATCATTCTATCTACCGTATTCCACTGATACTAGGAAGGGATTCTACACATTTAATTCTGCAAACATTTTTATTTTCCTCAAAATAATTTTTTGTAAGAGGAATTTTAGATGGATGAATAGAAAAATCTGCATCCAAAGATTTTTCAAACCGAATTTATGCCGAGTAGTAAAGCTTTTTGTAAATCTTTTCATTTGCTATTCGTCCAATCTTTCCGCGCTCATTTAATTCCGATTTCAATCTTAAGCCTGGGCGGAGAATAAAGAGTCAGAAAGCAATTCGTTCTAAAAATAATTCAGTTACTTCTATTTTTCTGTCAAACGGAATACCGTGAAAAAGCTCACGGTCAATATAACTTCATTTAAATCTGATCTAAAAAATCTTTTACTCCAAAGACCCGAGTGATTTTCGAGGGTGAAAAACACGACGATATATCCATCTCAACAACATTCTTTGTCCCAAATGATTTTACCATAGCTACCACCAGTATTTTCTTCCAGGTTTCTTTCTTTGAGGAGCTACAAACTTAAAGAAATAATATTAAAAAAATGTATATAAACCTATGACTTCTAGCACGTGTCATCACCGATCTCAAGTTTCCATAGCAACCGATGTCACTCACTGGGAACAAAAATGCTGTCTTCTCCAATAACGCTCCCAGTTTGTTTGGGAGAAAGAAAGGAAGAAAAAATAATAATAACAAATGCGCCAAAACAAATTTTGTTTTTCCAGGGGAGAGAGATATATACTTCCTGATTCGTTGCCCGCGGCATTTTTTGGGGCTCACATACGGAGAGATGAAAAGACAAAGCACGAAAATGGATTTATTTGTTTTCATTTTTTGTTGCAAGAGATTTTTCAGGAAAGTTCTGACTTTTTGCCTAGGATATGTCAAGTGGCTTTTGTTGAGTATCGTTACAATAGGATTTCCGTTGAGAAACTTGGCTTGAAGTTTTAGATCAAAATACATTGAATGCCTTTTAAGAGAGAATAAATTCCGGCCTGTCCATAATCCATGATATCTGAAAATGACAACACCATGAAAGTTTTGTGGCGTGTTTGAGCTGTAAGTTTAAATAGTTCTGACTGCAGTTCTTATGTTATTATAACTTATGTATTTATTTGAAGACAGTTTAATTTCAAACGCAAATTATTCGAATTTAAGCGGAATAATGCCTTATATATGAAATGAAATTTGTTTCATTTTATGAAGGCCTTTTTATAGCTTAAAAATATATGCGGTATGAATTCATGAAGTCAAAGATCATAGTTTTCTAACTGATTTTTTTAAATTATAGATATCTAAAAAAGAATGTTGTAAGTAGTAAGGATTTTTATCCCTTCACTCTGAGCATGAGAAAATTCTATAAAACCTTGTCCATGTTATCTTATAAACAAGATAAATAGAATAGTTTTATTTGGGCTTTAACTTTCTTCGAAAAATAATAGAAATGGAAAAATCTCGGACGAGCTCTTAAAGGGTCCATCTACATCAAAAGAAACGGAAATGGCGATGAAAGAGAGGTGAAATTTTCATTTTGATGCATATTTGTAAACATTGAAGATAGTAAGTTAAATACAAATAGCCAAATTAGTGCCTCATTAAGACGAATAACTTTTGTACTGAAAGTTTTTCGATAACTGCAATATTTTAGAAGTTTGGGGCTAAAATTAATTTTCAAGTTGCAGGTTTTTCTCTTTCCAATATCAAAAATTTATGATGTCGGATGGTAACTTAGATGCAAAGAATCTAGCTTTGAAGAATTTTAATATTGAAATTTTAAATGTGTTAATACAAGGATTAGACTTATTGTTTATGGTTTTAAACAAAGAAGTGTTTTGGAGGGGGGGAGTATGTCAAAATTTCAACATAAAATTCAGATTTCAGACTGCTGTTTTGCTTGAATATAACAATTAAAAGAGAAAACGTGAATGTTGCATGGATTTGATTTTAATCTCTGCTTGAAAAAAAACCTCGTGTAAAAATAAGTTGGAAAAAGTAAAGATTTTTCGAATTCAATGTAGCTATATACTTCACAATATATTAATTAGTATAACTATCTTCGATGTGTTTAAAATTCTTAGAAATACACATAATATGGAAGAATTTGACCTGCAATTTGGCTTGATTTACTATAATGTTGCTTTGTAAACAGTTTTATGTTTGTTGCACTTTAAAATCCTAAACAAATTTGGTAAAAAGGGTTTATTAAAGAAACAAATATAATGTGTATAAAAGTAGACTCCTTATTTCTTTATTTTCTACGCTTCATTCGTTATGAAATATATGGACTTTCAAAACAATGTGTGTGTTTTTTTCGAATTCAGTGCTTGATTGCTCCACTATTATGAAGTCAAAACTAATTTATTTATTAATAACTAAGCTTTGGAAAACATAAAATAAAGCATTTTCATTAAAAACATAAAGTGTGCAACATTTCAAATATCTAATGCATAAAGAAATTAGTGACCAAACAATTAATATATTTTATCAGCAAACATAATTATAAATATTGTTCTTTCTTATATTTAAAACTCTTTGCAAACTAAATATCTTAAATATGTTTTTATATTTTAAAACCTATATGATTTTGTCTTTTTATATGATTTTTTAAAACCTATATGATAATTAGATTCTTTATTAATCCTTTAAGATACAATTATAGGTGTTTTTTATAGACCATGTTTTTTAAGTATTTTACATACGGGGCAAAGAATTCAAAAATGGATTTCCTCTAGTAAATCCCAACAAATTAATCAATCAGTTTAACAAGTATGAAACAAGTCAAGTGTTTAAAAAATACCAAAATTGGGATATCTTTTTTTTTAAAAAAATATTACCTATACTTTTTACAATATTGATTGTCTTTATTAAAATATTTGATTTTTAATTTTAAATCACTTGATTCCCAACAAATCAATCAAACAATTTAGAAATATAAAACAAGTCAAGTGGCTACTAAATAAAAAATAATGTAATCTTTCTTAAAAATTTTATTAACAATATTTTTTACATTTTATGCATCGTCATTGATTTTTTTAAATTTAGATTTTAAATCACTTGAATTATAATGTATGACTTTTACATAAAAAAATAAAGAAGCATAGGGCGTAAGCAAAGAAGCTGAATCTATAAATATTATTTAGTGTTGTGTATCTAAAACTGTACTAGTAACTTTAGTCATGTCTCAGCTTTAGTCCAGAGAGTTCTTGATTCGGAGCCTGGTTGCAATAAATATTCACCTAGTATGTTGCCCTGCTGTCCCTTAAATCTAATGACGTGGAATAAACACTCTCCCTCCACTTGATGTGGTTGCTAGGAAAAGGATCCTTGTTATCAAAAAGCGATTCAAAATACATCCGTCGCTAAATAGCTTTAGTGCTGCTTTTTAATAGGAAGTTAATATATCTAGTTTAAAATAGATCCGTCATATGATTTTGAAAAACTATGTACACCTGGCATTGTTTAAATCATTTCTGCTAACTAAAGTTAGCCAAATTGATTATAATTTTATTTTTAGTTTTCAGTGGAATTTCGAATGATTGGATTTAAAAATAGCTTTATATTCTAGTTCAGTGATCGTTCAATATAAATTTGCCTTTTATTAAAAGGATATGTGAATTATCTGATATATTTTGAGATCTATAATATTTAAAGATAAAAGATCGCCTTTACTCATTTTATTTAAAATTCTTTTATGTTTTAAGATTTTAGAACTTAATATGAAAAAAAAAATTAAACGGTTTAACGAAATTCATACAAAAGCCTTCCGTTTTATGAAATGGGAAAATTAAATTTTAACACTTTTATTAATATTTAATATTCAATTATTTCCAAATGAATTGCAAAATTTTACTGCTCACTTTCCTTTCCAGAAATTTCTAGAATCTATTTTAGCTAAGACATATCTTTTCGAAATTCAATCTTAATGAACAATTTAATATTTTATGTAGTAAGAAAGGTAATTTCAAAACTCTAAAAATAGAAACGAACAATCGTGTTTTTCAATTCTTAAAAATTCACCAAGAAATTTATAAAAGGGAATTGGTTCGATGCTTTACTTTTAAATTTAATTAAACTCTAATATATTTTTTCAATTGTTTTCAAATTTAGAAGAAGATTGGATTTTCCGTAAAAGGTGGAATGAAATGGAACAAGAGGAAAGTAACGTTTCATCTCAAACAGTATCAAGATATTTGAAAACACATTTGATAGAAACGGATTTATTACTTTATTAATATTTTTATCGCTTTCCGTTTTACAAATAATCTTTAGGAAACATGTTCTTAAAAAGAATCAACTCTTACGGATCTAGATAGTTTTTTGTGGCATAATAGGAGCTTATTCCAATCACTATGATCATTAATCATTTTTTTTCAGTAAAGTCAGCTCCATACGAAAGATTTTAAACATTATTATGTTTATGTCATCAATACCGTCAACTCAAACAAATAATTCATGGGGAGTAGAAATATATTTAATAATTCCCTCGACAAGATTGTTAAGAAATGAAGTTGGTCATTTGTCAGTTAAGATTTAATCAGTACTTTGTAAAGATGTATGTTTTTTTGGCGTATATTCATCGAGAGTGTGCAAAGTATTGTAATTTATTTATATATTATGATGGGCCTGAATTTCATTTTTTGTTTAGAATGAAAAGACTTTTTTTATTTAGATAATTTATACGGCAATATAGCAGTTTATATTAATCAGTAAGGTGATTCAACTTTTGCTCAGTAAGTTCAATGCAGTATGTAAGGTACAACATACAATACAAGATTATATTTCTAACATTAATACAGCCAATTCTAACAAATCCTCTATGTCGAGTAGAAATATATTTAATAGCACCTTCGACAATATTGTTAAGAACTGCAGTTGATAATTTGTCATAATTAAGATCGTATCAGTACTTTATAAACATATTACTGGCGTATATTTATTGAAGATGTACGAAATATAGTCATTTTTATATATTACAGCACTTTCGCATTTTAGTTTGTGTTTGAGAACTTCAGACCATGCGTATTACAAAGTTTAAGGGCAAAAAAGAAACATAATTTAAAAATATATTTATGTTGATTAATCTAATGTCGGTCGTATCGAAGCAACCATTTCCTAAAAATGTTAATATTTGGAGCATAGAATACTTTTCAGTCATTTTCCAATAAACAGAAATTTAAAAATTGCTTTCGACATGAATTAGTTGCGTATTTTCAAGATAAAAATGAAAAAAATTCTGGACTATTTAACTGAAGATCGGGTTCTTCAAGCTAATTTAGAACATTTGACTACTCTAATTAAATATCATGATTATTAACCTTTCTAGAAAGCTAATAAAAGGACATATTAGGGAATTTTGTGAAGAAACTTTTAACACTTTGTTGCAATTATCCATTGGCAATTAACAAGAAATTTTCCAACAATAAAGCTTGTTTTCTACATTCTTTCTAATATCTTCGAGCACACTTTCACGAACTGGAACTTTTATATTATTAAAACGCTAACTAATGATCAGGCTGTTCACTATTTTTCAATAAAAATGAGCAAATTAAAGCAATAAGAATATCTCAAAAACAATGAAAAATGAATTGTAGAATCTTTAAGAACCTGTGATAGCAATTTTCCAAGACATTCGATCATTCCATCTCAACCCCTCCCTCCCCTAGAGCTTAATCGGATAATTAATAATCCTTAATTAGGCTTTTAAAGTAACAACATAATCAATATATGTCACTACAGATAAAAAATCTAGAAATGCAACCATAGATTCATTTATCAATATTTAAATTAAAATGCTTTTAAAATAATAATAATAATTTTGAGCTGATATGAATTTTTTATAAAAATTTATGGGCGAATTAAAAAATAAAACTTTTTTCTTTTTTCTTTTGGGGAGGATTTCAGCTTTAAATCATTATTTAAGAGTTGAAATTATTAACTTTAAACTATCGAAAACTTTAGAAAAGATTCCATTCGATGACTTCAGATAATATACCCATCATTTAAGTTTTTTTTTATGTGACCACTAATCAGATTAAAAATCAATGTTTTTAAAGGTGCATTCTTTAAAAAAATTTGCATGTTAAAAGTATGTCAATGTGATATACACAAGAAATTATTCATATAATTATATTTATTTTTTCACTGTTAACAACAAATGCTTTTGCCATAAGTGAAACAATTTTAAATGTAATAATGCACTTTTAAAATTCAATTAGCGCCTCAATGAATGAATTTGTTTAAGCCTATTTAATTATTATTTCAACCCAAAAACGCTTTTAAAATAACAACATAATCAATATATCAATATATGTCACTACGGATAAAAAATCTAGAAATGCAGCCATTGATTCACTTATCAATATTTATATAAATGTTTTTTAAAATAAGATAATAATAATTTTGTGCTGTTATGAATTTTTTATAAAAATTTACAGCGTATGAAAAAAAAATAAAGCTTTCTTCTTTCTTCTTTTCGGGAGGATTTTAAAAATAATTAATTAATTAGATAAAGCATTCATTTGGGAGCATTTAATAAAATTTCAACCCATATCAAATGTTAAAAAAATGCTTGAAATATTGAAGTGTGACCAACGAATTTTTCTTTGTAATTATCGTAAATTTACTTAAATTAAACAAACCATCACTGAATGTCAGGGATTTAAAATTCATTTTTCAATAAAATCCAGCCAACAACACCAAAATCATTCCAGAACCGCAAACTGTCCTTAATGAGATTCAAATTATCATCTAGAACACCCAGGTAAATCTTCCAGAGGATAACCTGAGATAGCGATTTTCCAAGACATTCGATCGTTCCATCTCAACCCCTCCTTCCCCTAGAGCTTAATCGAATGATTGCCCAACTCTGCAGAATGCAGAAGAGCAGCTTCCTTTGACATTTCAGTTCCTTCTTTTAAAGAGAAGTAATATTAAAAGGTGTGGATTAAAAGAAGCTGACGCCTCGTGTTTTATTTCTGCTATCAACTGCACTCCATTCCAATTTTCGAACCTCTCTACCCACCTACTCCCTACCTTTCTCCTTCCCCTTCCGTTCGGCTCAAAGAAGAAGGGAGAGGGAGAGGGGGAATGAAATGGTGCATGAAATCGTCTGGGGCTGGCAGCATCGAGTTGAGTAGAGGAGGTCTCTTAATAAACTTGTTGGCGACGAATTTTGGTTATTTTGTTTTGCTTAAATTCTATTTTGTTAAGTCGGTGGCGTTGCTTTCCACGTTCATCTGAAGGTGAAGAGGGTTACTAGGATTTTGTTTTTCTTTATTTCTGCATTAGAAAAATATAACTACTGACGGATCTATAAATTGTGAAAAAAAAGAAGAGGAAGCTTTATTTATTTTAGCTTTAAAAGATAGGATTTATCCGTAGTAGGTGATAAATAAATTTGAATTAATGAAGGCCAATCCTTATGGGACGTATATAAGCTGTATTAATATAATTTTTTATAATGAGTATAAAAAAAATCATAAAATATTAAGGATAAGAATCAAATTTTTTAAAATTTATTCTAGAAACTGGATAGTACAGCTCATGCAACTTCGGACGTTAAGACTTCAGTTACAAGTTTTTTGCTCTCTCTTTTCGATTTTTCTATATTTGTTTCTAACTGGAAATTGGATTATCTATCCTATTAAATAATTTCTCGTTTTTTACAAATAATATAGAATTTTATGTGTAATATAGGATTTTTCTGTAAGATAATTGTGACTACAAAGAATATCACTGTATGACATTTTTATAAAAAAAATTGCAGTTTGGTGTTATGAGATATCACAGTATGATGAAAATGGTCCTAATATTTTTAAAAATCAACCATTTAATCAATTTAGTTCAATTAATTTCAATTTATTTGTGCAAATTTTTGCTACAATGAAAAAAAATGTTTTTAGCAAGAGATTTTATTATAATTTTTCTGTCTGAGATTTTTTAATTAGATTTTTATGCACCTTTTTAATATGAATGAAATAAATCTGCATTTGGTTAGTTATCTGTGAATAAACTTGGGTTCATTTGTGCTAAGAAAATACTTATTTTATTTAACGTTCGTGAAGATTAAACTGACTCCACAACAAACATATCTAAATTCGAAAACGGAAGTTGCAATAAAGAAGTCGAAACACTGATAATCGAAATAAGAAAAATCTCATAAAATAACTCTGATTTACAAAAGAACAATAAAAGACCGATAAAAAATATACAAAAATAATCGATAAAAAAATTTGTTTTAACACAACTCAGCGACTTTTGTATAATCAATTTTTATTAAATCAATGTAAAAAAAAGCTTTTTTTTAATTACAAAAACTACATTTTTTTTCCAGAGAATGTGTAATTTTTAAATGCACATATGTATACACAATGCATTTTTCTACAAACTAAACACTTTATATAAAAACATGAAAATGAATCTTATTAAGAATAAATGGTACTTTTTACTTTATTTATTTTTGAAAAAAAATACCATTTTTTGAAATTCTTATAACAACTAAACAATTGAAATTAATCTACCAGCCCAGATTCTCTATTAGGACTTACAATGCCGCTTGAAATATAACGAAGCTTTTAAGATTGTAAGTTGAATCGCAACAATTGACCAATCATCAATGTATTTATTTATATTTTAAGATATTTAGTAACTAAAAATATAAATGAATATATCCACTATTTATCATAAAATCTGAATGGATGTAATATTAAGGGCCAAAGTTAGGATACTGTTATTTATAATTACATTATTATTATACAGCGTTGATAGATGGCCTTATTCTGTAGAGATGGGATTGCCAAGAGACCATAGGAAATTTAATATGAAATTTTACTTTAGTATATGCAATAATATGAATACAATTTAATTAAAAGTAAATAAATTCCCCTTAAACTTATGTTGTTGTAGTTTCCGCTTCACTGAATTTTATTTTCACTCATTTAATTAATTTAATATCACATTTTAATGCAGAGCTTTAAATATCTCATCAAAATAATAATTAGATTAGATTAGATTAAATTGAATTGTAATAAATAATTATATTAGATTCTATTTTATAGGATAATAAATTTACTTCATAATAATAAAATTGTAGCATTAGATTTAAAAGATATAATATGCTTTTGTAAAAAGTTGTTTAATAATGTAATCCTAAAAACTGCTAAAAATTCGACGCTCTACTATCAAAGATCATAGGAGGTTAATTATTTATCTGTTTTGTATTCGTCTGGGTTTGATTTCATCAACCGTCGTAACGTTGTTTTATGAGTAATAACTTTTTACATTACTTATTTACCTAAAGGCATCAATTTGAATGTGTTATCATATTAATAAAAGCGAAAGTGAAAACTTTTAATTGAATTAATATTTGAAAATTTTAATTTTATTATCATAACATAAACAGAAATTAAAAACTGATATATTAAACTGAAACTGGATATTGATTTGAATTTTATCATTACTTCAAACAGTATCTTATAAGTTGTATTTTAAAATATAGTTTTCGAAATTTATTTTAAATTTTTGGAAAAAAATCTGCTGAAATGAAATCCGTGTCATTAAAAACGTTTTTAAAAAAATAAAAAGGTTTTTATACAAAATTATTCTTTTGAATTTTTAAGGAAATTTTTACTTCAAATAATTTTTACTTAAAATATCTAATTAACATTTTGAAAAAAGTTTCTTTTAAGAAGAACAGTTAACTGAGAAGTCTACGTGCTAAATATATTAGCGTTAGGTCAAAATATCATGTTTAGAAAGTTGTATACATTCCGTATGTTAAGACATCTCTAATTATATAATTACCAAAAATATATCAGCCTATAAGCACTATCATGTTAATATTTACTAATTAATTCGAAAACACCGTGAACATTTAACAAAAAGTTAATGCTTTAGCGTTGTCGGAAGAAATCGAGTTTGCTGATATTAGCTTTATTTTGAAAAATAGGGTCACTACCTTTTCACTTGAGACTAAAATAATTCAATTATAATTTTGGAAAATATACATGAAAAATATGCAATACAAAATATATTTAAATTCCAAATTATTCAAATCATTATAAAAAAACATTAATTCATCTTGGTCGCTATGAAATTATATGTCATTAAGGAAAAGTTATTATTATTTATATAATAATAACTTTCCGAAGTATATACTCATTGAATAATTTTTTTAATAACATGAAGACTAACATAAAAAATACTGTTCTTATAGTTTAGAACAGTATATTGCAAAATATCTTTAAGTACTAATGGCCTATGAATTCTGCGTTATGATTTTACTGTTATTAAATTCTCAGCACTTTCGAATAGTGGCACTTACAGAGAGCTTATTAGAGTTAATAGGAAAACATCTCACTACTCATTTTTAAATATCAGCATTGTAGCAAACATTTCAAAAAATTTGACAGCATGTTGAGGTCATGTGTTAGCTCCACTCACAAGAGCCAATAGTCAGTTCAGAAATTCGCATACAAAGATTACACTTATTAAGAAAATTCATCGTCTACGCTTTGCGTAATCTGCCTCCAGATGTCTATGACTTTAGATCTCAACAAATGGTTCAGATATTTCCTAGATATAGGATCTACTTCTCCTTTCCCATGATATCTGTCATTTGCAGGGCAGAGATGAGCCCTATAGTGATGCACAAGGACCTGGCTAGCTGGCACGAATCTTTCCTCTGCTCCAGGTAAAAGCTCCCATACATGATGAACCCCTGCCATCACAACTTCATTTGTTTTAACAATGTATTTTGTGCGCACAAGAAAAGGATATATCCAGCTTTCCCTTCTGACACTATTCTGTGTGATGAATGGTAGGATATAATCCGGCAAAACATCCTGTCTGTACTCAGAGCAGAAGACAGAACTCCTAAAGACAAAACTACCAGTCCTCCTGCCAGTTTTTTCGTGGGAAAACAGTAATTCTTCGATATTCATAACATGCCTCGGAGTTATAAATTCATCTAAATCCACAATTGCAATGTAAGAATTGCTTCCCATATGTCTGTAAATGCAATCATTGATGCTGGCAATTTGCCCCAAGGACCACATGTCCTTGATTTCGAACGGTAAATTCCATGGAAGTAATTGGACAGAATAACTAAAATGTTTTAAATGATTTATTAATTTCCAAATTATTTCAGTTGAATCGTGGTTGTAAAATGTGAAGTGAGTTGCCCCTAGAGCTTCATAATAAGCTATAAATTCAACAATTCGAAAGGTGTTTGTATAATTAAATAGTGGCCGCACACAAACACCCATAGTAAATGATGATTTGTTCTTAAGTTGGTGAACTTTCATCCAGTTTAGCTTTGATTGCCATGCCTTGCTCCATTCTGAAGGTACTAAAGATACCATTGAAGGTGGTTGCTTGTTTGATGAATTGCAGAATACATAAACAGCCCTACTTTCGTTGAAATGGTGTTCCATTAGAATTTCATGAGTAGATTCCACTTCTTCAATCACACCTGTAGCATCTTCAAGCAACAAGCATTTCAAACTAGGTAAACTGCGGTTACCAATCTTTGCACCCGCAATAATTCGAACAAATGACACGTTTGGAAACCTGATATCCCAATATGAAGCATAGGAATAAACACCATCGGTTACTTGATGCCAGTCGTCAACATATTCCTCATTCACAAATTTGTACACAAATTGGTTTCTGAGATTTATAGTTTCTTTTCTGATTTTGCCACTAAACAATTTGATGGCAGGATCGTGCATCCAGTTTCTTGTTGCAACATAACCATGGAAATTCAAAATGTATGTGAATTCTTGAGTAATGCAGATGATAAAAATGAGAAAAATGAAGCAAGAGAGGCATGAAAGGCGAGAAAATAAGCACTGAGCGATTAGAGGACTCCACGTTTTACTGCTACCATTCAGATTGTTACTTGATCGTTGCAAAGAAGACTCATATTGAACAATGGCCTGGAAAAAAAGATAAATACATAAATACCTTCATTATCTATAATATTTCATTCTAGTTATGTAATAATTTATAAATATGTAAGATCCCTGATTATACAAATAAAAAAATGATTTATACAGTTTTAATCAAAATATATCAGAAATTTATTTTTCGAAATAACTTGTGATACTTAGTTACACATTCATTTATTCTATAGAACGATTACTGACAAGTCCTTTAATCACCATATACTTACATAAATATATAAACTCTATAAATATATTTTAAATTATGGTTCAATATATTTATCGAAATAATTACTACGACAATATATTATTCACTTAACATTCATATGGTTATGAAGTTATTAAATCTGACTTGAAAATTTAAATTCTCTCACCTCATTTAATATCGTTTTAAAATCAGAATAAAATTCGACAATCAAATTTAAAAAATTGTGTTGAAGCAATGATAAATATCGTGAAATAAATGGTTATAATTATAAAAACCATTTAATATTTAGTCAATCATATAATAAAAAATTTATTATATGTGATTCGCTGTAACGGAAATATCAAAATCAGTTAATTTACAGAATCTCCAAAGGACGTGTCGGCTGTGTATCAAGAACTATAAATGATATGCAATAAAAAATATTTCCACCGAAACAGGAATATCCATTAAATATTAGAGATTGTGAAGATACTATGTCCAAATACTATGCTCAAATGTTAAAGAGCATGATGAATAAAAACCCTGTCGAATAATTGTCAAGGATAAAAAAAAGAAACAAACAAAACGCTACATAATTCCAAACACACTAAAAGACATGTGAGACAACTCACTTTCCTCCAAATAAGGATCCCGGGGGGCACCTTGTAATTGAGGATGAGATGCTTCCAGTATGGTGGTTGGATCTCACCAAAAGAGTGGGTGCAATAATGGGTGGGGGATCTGACCCTCCGATGATGGGACATACTCCCTACGGGGTGGGTTGTACCGTAGCAGATGATGACCATTAGGACTCAACTACAGTTCCAATTTGTGTTACTGTAGCGGCGGTCTAGTCATTCAGTTTTACGTGGTTTATCCGTGTACCTTCGGGCCAGTCGGAGGTCAGTTATATGATTTCACCCAAATAGGTGTGTTAAGTAAATATTAGAGACCCTAAAGAACATATTTGCCAAATAGAAAATTCAGCTAAGTTTGAAGAAATGTAAGGAACATTTAGTTAAACTTTTCGATACAATTCTAGAGTCAACTAAGTGTCAAAAATGTTACACAGTTCAAATAGACGAATCGATTAAATATCCTTAACTGCTCTATGTTAAATTTTTCTTAATATTTTCTTAATTTAGCTTTCCTTGATTCAGGAGAGTTTATTTTTTATTTGTTGACGCGGATCACTCTCCCGAAGGCGGGGTGGGACGCCTAGTAACTGAGAATGAGAAACCACCTGTATGTTGATAGCATTCCGTCACTCTTGAAAGTTGAGTATGCTGACTGGTTCTTGTCGCCTTTGAGAATATAAGAAGGAGTGGGGATGATTACCTCGGATCGATGACAGGAAGGAAGAGTTGTATTGTGGTCGGTGGTGGCCCTTACAGCAGAACCACAGTTCATAATAGTGTTTGCTTCGCGACGGTATGTCTATTTAAGTTTTACCATGCGCCTTCGGACGGGTTGCATTAGTCAGCATCTGATTACAGTCACGGTTCGTTCAAAGATCTGCAGAATTCTAGAATCTTTCTGAATATTTTTGAAAAAAAAAATTCTTTTTGAAGGATTTTTTTTCTTATTTTTCTGCTTTCAAAATACAATTCTTTTTATCCCTTCTGGAATCGGATGGTCAACAAAAATAGAGAAAAACAATTATAAAGTTAAAAAGGAAAGAAATGAAATAACAAGTAACAGAAATTCAAATTCTGGAGAATCATTGCGCTCCCCATGAAAGCCGTCTGCGTATATAATCGATTGATTGACTTGAAGAATAAAGCAACCTTTCTCTCTGTTAATTTTAAGACATTTCAGCTGCAATCAAAACTGACCAACTTTGAGCACCAATAATTATTTAGGTTTTTTCTTCTTGGAAGTTTATGAATTTTAGTTTTGATTTGCTTTGATTGGATATATTTTATTGAATACTCATTTGCATTTGTTGAAAATTACTCTACAATAAGCAAATAAATAAAGTAAATTTCTAAAACATTATTAAAAAGAAACTTGTATAAAACGCAAATCAATATTGCCTATTACATGTAAAGCAAACTATGAATATTGCAGACAATTTATTGTGCATTTTTTAATACTTATTTTCAGGCGAGCATTAACGAGCTAACCTAGAAAAAACACGGATGGAGATGTGTCGGATAATGATGCTTGATAATAAGTCTATTAATTTATCAATTGACTATCCAAATTATTTTCTTTTGCCAAAAATTCAATAAATTTATATCATAGCTTAGTTAACCCTACTTGAAATGTTGCAAACACCATTTAAATGTTTGAAATTTGGAATCTTATAAATTGAGTAAGTATATTCAATATCTTTTGAAAAATCTTTGCAACATTGCTAATGACAAACACAAGGCCCTGATGATACATTCTGTCTTCTTATACATTTCTAAATACTAATTAATCTTTTAAATTTATTTAAATAATCATTAGTTTAACCATTTTAATATTGTCTTTTAAACGTCTAAGGTCAAACCCTGCTAAATAGTTCGTATGAGATATGACTAGGAATTTTAATGCACATCTTGACGATAAAGAATGTTATTTTTCGTCTTATCACGATATAAAAAATGACAAATAGGTTAGATAACATCTGGAGTTTTTGTTTTATCTGAATAAAATTCAATAGAGAATCCACTGCATTATCTGATTATTATCTCATTCATTCATCCCTGTTATTTCATAAAAGATTGCTTGTGTAAATTAATTCCTCTCCAAACATTTTTTAGATAACACTAGTGGTATCAATGCAAGTTAATCGCAATTATGCATTCTGAACTAAGACATCTGCTCTTTAGGATTGTTTTCACACCGTAGATGTTTTTATATGTTTACATATTACTCTATCAGAAGCGAAGACGATAGCTGATGATTATAATGTATGGTAAGCAGCAGAATCATTGCTTAATTTTGTACGAAAAAAAACCCACTTTTATTTCTTATATTTCCTATGTATAATTTTCTCAACATCAACAATTCAATAATATACCTTCATATTTTTACTTAAATGAGATTAATTGAGAATGTTTCCTGTGAAATGCTCAAAAGAAAAAAAATGTTTGGCACAAAAGGCATGATTTCCTATATTTCAATATAATTGAGAGTTTAAATATTTTTTGCCAAAATTACAAGAAATGATTGCAACAATAAAAATTTATGGCTAATTAAGAATTTGAAATCATTAATTCAGGAAATGCAGAGCACTACCAAAATTAAGAATGTAAAAAGAAATGTTGAATTGTTGTCCAATAATAATTTAGAAATTATAAAAATGCAATGTGTGTATACTTCATACATAAGCCAACATTAGAACACAGAATGGATTTACTATCATATTTTTACTACCTTTTAATTTCAGTATGAAATCAATGTCTCTCATTAAGATGCGCGAATGAAAAATCTATACATTACACATGACACATTACATCTTGTTGCTTAAAAGAACTCACATAATATTCTAGTTTATAAAAAGAATTACACCAGTAGAATATGCGACTTTCTGAGTATGCTCAGTAGACACTTTCATTTCATCTCATTTCTTTTGTCAATGTGTTCGTCTTTAATATTTCAGTCATTTTGATTGATTAAGTTGGAAATTATGATTGGCTTGTAGTAATGTTTTGTGCTAATAACTATTTATGAATTTATATCGATGTTTATTTTTAAAGATTAAGCGATTCTAATTTTTTTCATCTATTTCTAACAAAAATTTATTTATTGTTAAGTATTATTTAAATTCTGATCAGTTAGTTAATCAATATAACATAATATTAAGGAAAACTCATACTAACTGCGTAGAAAAATCTGCACGGTACATCATTACGTCCAAACAAATAGATTGTTAAATGATTCTAATATAAAACCACGTACACTAGCTTAAAGTAACCTTAGCCTTAAATCTACTTTGAAAGAAAAAATAACCAACGTCTTTCTTCATTAAATTAAAAAAAAACAAGAAAAAGTTTAAGAAAGAAAAAGAAGTTTAAAAAGAAAAATATTGAATGTCATGGCAATTTATTTCTACCTGTAAGATATATAGAGATTCAATGATTTTCTTTATATGATGCAAAGATAAATACTTCAACTTATCATAAACTTCAGAAGTCATAATCTATTAATAATAATTATATCGAAACCAACTGCTCAAAAGAGAAAAAAAATATCTCGCCATCTCTGGGATTTAATTTTAGGCTCAAGGTTTATATTTGAAATATATGTGTTTAACAACATCAGAAATCTTACTCACTAAAAATATAAATCAAGGACAAAGATGCAGATAGAAAACCGTAAGTCTAACTAAAATTTATGATATCCTATAACAACAACAAAACGTAATCAAAATTTATGATAACAAAGGAACAACAAGAAAACTTAAGTATCTTTAAAATATACCCAAGATCCATGCATTTTTGAATGCAACAACAATTTTACGATCCTTTCCTATCCAAAGCGAAATCAAGTAAAAGCAGAGTAAAAGTCATAAAAAATCATTGGAGCCCTTCTGTATGAAAACACCTCACCTGCATCGTCCAGCATAAAATTCCCTGCAGGTTTCCTGATGTTGTGTTTTCATACCCGCATCCTAACACATCTGCACCAGGAGCTGTATTTTTGACTATGTTTTAATGGCATGCAGCGACGAACTGAACCCGTGCGGTCGGGAAGTCCTTTGTTCATCTTATTTAAAAGGTTTTTCCCAGAAGTGGTAGTTTTTACACTTCTGTCGCAGGGTGAATATCCTGATTTCTGCTGTGTTGTCAACTAGTGGAAAACAGAGCACTCGTGTGAAAAATTTGACATTTAACCTTGGATTTGCCTTATTAATTACCGTCCCATTATGAAATTAAATGAGCACTGTTTAGAATAAAAGTTTTAATTTCGAACTGAAATCTGACGATGAGGATGGTTCCTGAGTTTCGACTTTTTTTTCTTCCACAAGGCAGATAATCATAGTAACATGGTACTCAAACTGTTGTCAGAATTGGAAAATTCTCATTTCGAATCGTGAAGAACGAAATAAAACCACCGATTATCTGCCGCAAATGTGGATCTAATACATGTTAAATGTGACTCCGCAAAGCAAACAGTTTCCAAGTTTCTTTAGTTTAGTTTAGTTACATTAACTAGGGATATTTTGGGACGGAATCGTAATTTTGAACTGGCACAATCCTCTTCAAACCTCCGCATCACACCAACAGGAAGACATATGGCCCCAATGGAATTAATGTGCACAAGATCCTAGTACACTATTGTTCTTTGGTGAAAGCAGGTTTCTAACCGTCTGAATGACTTTCTAAAAATAACTTTTTAAAAATGAATTTAAGAGTTTAAAAATTACTTTAAAACTCGTAAATTCCAAAAATTTTAAAATTTCGGAACTAGATATAGGATTTCTTTTACTACCAAGGATTGTTAAATACATACTTATATTAGTGTTTTCAAATGTTTTTCAAAATTCCAGTGCTTTATTGTTATTATTATTATTATTTATTTTCTCCAGAAGTTGATGTAAATAATTCGCACTATCGACAGCTGATATATCATATTCACTATAAAATTAGCATTGAAAACCAAATAATTTCCTTTTTTATATTAAGCATTTTCAAAATAAATTTGACATAGAATTCTTATGACGTTGGACATTTGACAATGAAAACTTTTGAAGGATGTTCAAATCCAGCCTAAGTAGATCTGTATTTCTTATATTTAGGGGAAAGAGGTATGCAATGAAAATTAAATTACAGAAATGTTTTTTTTAAAGATCTATAGAATTTTTACATGTAATAAAGCACTACATCAATCTTCTTCAAATCATTAATGTTTTTATTGAAAATAACCTATGAACATTTTTTTAGACATTAAATTCTAATAAAGAAAAATAAGTATTCAATGGACCAAATATTTTTCTATTTAAACAATAAGAAGTGAAAATGAAATTAATAACAATTGTAATTTTGATATTTTGAAATTCAAAAAAAGGAAATAATACTTTAGTTTTCAAATCAATCATCTATTGCGTAACCAATACGTGTCCATGGGCTACCTCAAAATCAACCTCTATCTGCATTTATCTTTCTTGTTGAGTATTGCGACTTGAAGCGTTTTATTAGTTTTCGATGATTTTTAGAGTAAAAAAGTAATTAAAAGTATCGAATAAGTATATTCGATTAAAAAGAAAAAGTCACTTTTAAGAAATAACTTCAATATTCCTTTAAAATCTGAACATGTTCGTAGTATAGACATGTAGACTCGTAGTATAGACATATTTTAACCGTATCTCTGGGTTTAAGACTATTCAAAATTAGTAATAGGATGTCAATATTTAAAATAAACGTTAACACTTTTTAAAAATTGGTATTTATTAGCGTAAATTTAAGCAAATTATTATAAAACTTCAAATTGGTTACGCCAAAATAAAATTATTCTCATTTTAAAAATACTTATACGAAAATAAATTACATAGTGTTCTCTAGGGAATGAATTACAATCGTTTGGTTCTGATAATAAATATAAGTTTTACCACCAATGGAACGCTTATTATAAAATGTTTAGTAAATTTATGACATTATTATTAAAACAATAGGCTGTACATTAAAAACCATTCTGTCGATCGGAATTATTTCAGTTCATTCCCTAGAAATTAGTATAAAGACAAAGTCTATCCAATTTCCTAGCAATATGATAATTATATTTTGAGTTATTTAATTTGAAGTGAACAACAAATTAGTAAAACTCAGTTTTAAGAAAAATGTATCTAAACAATTATGAGAACTCAATCTCACTGGAAACAGATTAATTTTTTTTGTTTCAATGCCACATTCAAAAAATTGTAGGCAAAAATCTCTGATGCCTAAACAGTCTAATTTCAGTAGTTCTTCAAAAATTAATGCTAAAAAAACATTCGTTCCCACAACTAAGGTTAATATCGTATTACCGGTACTTCACAATATATAAAACATAATTTGTTTAAGTTTTATTGGTAGACATTTAGAATTACTCTGAAAAACATTTTTGTGACCTTAATTTTGGACATGAGTGTATTTGTAATTCAAATGACCAGAAATCTATTTATACAGCATAAATCGTCGTATGATTATTTTATCTAACCCATCACTTTCATAATTATCATGTTTCATTTCGCAATGCCCTGAAATGAATCCAGAATTTTTTTTGAATGAATATCGTTAGAACTTTTAAAGAGAAACTAATTCTAAGTGCACTGTTACGTTTCGAATGATCACGGTCACGTTTTTATTTGAGTACTCTTTCCTGTACGTCTTTATAATTTTCATTTTCTAAGCATGGCATCGAATAGTGAGTCTTTCTGAAATTTTATTTTGCAAGGATTTATACCAATCGTTGTGTTTCGGATTTTTTTTTTTTTTGCCCTATTTTATGTCTTACTCTCTGAAATTAATTCAAACATCATTTATCATTATTATGTCATAATGAATAAATTGAAAAGGTAAACGTTAATTCTGATACTCATTTGATTTTTAAAACGAATAAAAATATATACTATTAAGTTGAAAGTTTTGTTTATTCATAAGTTACGCCACAAAGATAGATAGACTTTGTCCTTTTTTTTCTTTCCTAAAATAAGATTGTTCTCAAGGGGAAATACACGTAATAAATTTAAATTCCTAATAAAAGCATTTAAATGTTTTTGGATTAATAGGCTCATAAAAAGAATAATTTTTATGACTATATTTACTTTACACACTTTTTATGTGTCCCCCCCTCCCGCCGCCCCCAAAAATTCCCTGATAATATTATGCAAGATGACATGTTCTATTTGTTCTGTTTCTTGCTTGTTTGTATATCAAACTGTATTTTTTAAAAGAGAAGATAAATCTTCTTTTGACATCCGTAAACCGATTTCCTAGCATTAAATTTAAGCCTTTCTTCTTACTTTGTATAAATACGATCATTATGTGCTTTAAAACTGACAAAGAAACTTAATCTCATATAAAGGCTTATAAGCTGCTTTTCAAACATAACAGGCATCAAAAATGTCTAATGCGTTTCTGATGGCTTGTTATAACATATTTTTTCAATTTTCAAATGAATAAATTCGAATCTTTAATCATAACTTTAGAGGTATAAAACTAGTTCGAAAAAGTAGGAAATGAAACAAATAATGGATTTCAGATGGATAAATATAATTTTTGAAACCTAGTTTTGTACAATCTTGACTTTTAAATAGCAGATAGAAGAATATAATGCTCAGAAATCTATTTTTATACAATATAGACAATTAAATAATAGACTGATAAATATAAATTTTTTGCTTGAAACCTAACTTTAATGAATACAGTCAGATAAAAAGCAGATTGACGAATATGATGTTTTGAAATCTAGTTTCGTACACTATAGACAATTAAATAACAGGCAGATAAATACAAAGCTTTTGTTTGAAATCTAGCTTCATTTAATATAGACATTTACATAATAGATAATTTAATAGGATGTTTTGAAATCTAGTTTTATATAGTGTAGACAATTAAGCAAATACATTGTTATGAACCTGTAATTTTGCTTTCCCGCTCACAGTAATATCATCATAAGAAAGGCTGATCTATGCCGGTGACTACTGCCGGATTCACGCCGGTGATCCCAGATCTTGGCGATAATCTTGGAAACCATTTATTTGCATTAAAAATTTGGCGACAAAACGGGTAATACGCAAAACTTTGAGAATTTTCCCGATCCATCCATTAGGAACTGAGATAAGTCCAGAATGCTCCTTATCCGTTCAGAATCAGGAAAAGATTCTGGTTTCAGACTGCAAACCTTTTTTCGCCCCGCCTCCCGGAGCTATAAAAGGCTGGCAATCTGAAGCTGGTATAGTCGATCGAGTAGATTTGAACTGAGAGGTCTTGAATTGGTTGTGGAAGAGGAGTCCTGAAAGGAGGAGTCGCCGAGCAATGAAGGAGAGCTTATTACTCTGTGCCGTATTCGGTCGAGGCCTGTGTCGTGTGTCGTAGTTCATTGTGTCGTCGCGTGAACTGAGAAGACCTGACCTGAGAAGTAGCCGGCAGTGAAAGCGAGAAGAGACCGAGCTCCAAGGTGCTGAATCCTGTCTGGCCGCTTTGTATGCTGAGGACGCTGTCGCCCCGGAATTACTGCGTGTAGACTACTGTTGTTATTGTGGGTTACTGTCTGTTATAGAGTGCTGCTGTGTTTGTCTCGGCTGTATATAGTTGTTTTCTGTAAATATTTGGGATCGTTGTGCTGTCCTGTCTTTGTCTTGTAATTAAATGCCGTCTGATTGTGTCCTATTAAAGGACTCTTCCCGGCCGAACCCGATAGGAAAGCACATAAGGAAAATACGTAACCTTATTTACGAACTAGGGAACCAATTGCATGTTGATAAATTTTGAATTACTATTGCTAGTTGCACTTAAATTGGTGAAGTTTAGTTTAGTTACATTTAACGTCCTGTTTTGGAGCAACACTGTTGAGTTGGTGAAATTTGCCATGCTAATTTGAATACAACATAATCTAGGGTTCTCTAAATTTCTTGTAATACAATCAATAAATTTGTGAAAAATGCAAATAAGAAGATCTTTGTTAGCATTTTCAATTTTTGTAACTTTTTATGAAAGAAGCTAAATCTAAAAATGCAACTGTCATGCTCTGTACACTATTTTTGGTAGGTAATTAAAGTATGCAAGGATTCAACAGAAATAAAAACAGCATAAAAACGCAGAGTGGATTTTATAACTTATCTTGATTTATATATTCTTTCTCTCAATCTTTTTTTCTTCTTTTTTGCAAATAAAAAATAAAATAAAAGCTTTGGCGACGAATTTAACTATTTGGAGGGGAGATCATACTGATTTTGTAATTGCGAGATAAGATTAGGGTTTAAATGGTTTACCAAACCCGATTTTAAAAAACCGGTTTTTAAAAGTACATAGTTCACATATGAAAACCAATTCTTAAATCAGAAAAACCAGTTTTCCAGAGCTCCTAGATATTCCTCTACTTCAAAATAATAATAACAATTTGAACTTTATCGGTTGAGATCGATTCGTCTAGCAATTGAAGCCTCATGGCATTGAGATGCCAATTTATTAACAATTGAAGGCATATTTGAATTTCAGCTAAATGAACTAAAATATTTATGCACTGAAATAAGTTTGAAATTATCATATGCTTTGGAAGAACGAATTCAAGAAAGATAATACGTTGAATAAGCAACTCCTTTCTATATATGCAAAATCCACAAAACATGTCTGGTTGAGCGAAGAAATCTAGTGTACTTTATTTAGCTTCAAAAACCGAAATTATTAAGTTATGTGAAAAGATATTGTCTAGAATATTTCCAAATTTTTATCTGGAAATCGTTTATGATGAAGAGCAAATCGAAGAAACTACTCATCAGAGCAATACTTTTTAAAAAGAAGCCATGTAAAAAACAAAACTTGAAGATACTGAAGGAAAACTTATAAATCCAAAGACATAAAACGATGAATTTTCATTATTTGAGGCACCAAATAAAAGAATAAAAATCTTAGATCCTTTGTAATTTGATGCCATAAAAACTATAAAACCAAGCTATGCAACTAATGAAACCTGTTTTTTAAAAAGTTGGGTTTTGTTTAAATCCTAGTGTGAACGAATTAGATCAGCATTCTGTGTAGTTAGCTTATTTCGATATTTGCAATAAATGGTGAACTACAATAAACAATTTAATTTTCATTTATAATCATGCTAATAAACTATTACGAGATACTATTATAAAATGTAAAAATAAAAGCAAATACAACTGGAGTTTTCTTTCCAAAACTTTCTCGCATACTCTCTCATAAAGGTACAATTCTTGAGAAGACCAAACATGGTTACAATATATAAACCTTTTCCATTAATATAACAGGAATTTAACGGATATTCCTAGGAGAGTTATAAAGAGTTTAATTTCTGACATGGAGTTAATAGTATCCAAAAATCAAATTTGTGTTTGAGATTCATTTGAAACAAAAATTTGACACAAAGCATAAACTCCCATACCAAATATAATATATTTTAATCATTTAGTCATCCTTGAGTTATCATGTTTATATGTTTCTGAAAGTACAGACCGACATACCGTCAATCTCTTGTTCGGTTTGGCTCAAGATTTGATATCTACAATATAGGTTTCAAATGTATATATCGAATTTTTTTCCACCTAGCTCTATTCTTTTATCACAGAAAATTATATTCGAACTGCCAAAGAATCAGATTTCTTCTTAACGGATCTTGTTCACAATTTGTTAGCAATATATAGATCTTGTAAAAATACCGAATAACAAATTTTATTCGTCTAGATCAGTGATGGGGAAACTACGGCCCGCGGGCCAAGTCCGGCCCGCGGAAAGGTTTAATCCGGCCCGCGGAAAGGTTTAATCCGGCCCGTTTAAGAGTGCCGTCGTGAGAATGTTTGAACGCATTCTTACTTCGTAATGTGACGACCCGCATAAAAACTACCTGCGGCGATATTCAAAACACAATAGTATTCTGGACAAATCCATCCGACCCAAACAGCTGACTCCTCTTCGCTCGAAACTTCCAGACACTCTCGCATTTTCGATTCATTGTTCTGTTTTTCCGAAAGAATCGCAAAACTCCAATTCCCGAACAATCCTTGCAGGTAGGTATAAATACAAGCGAGGCCGCCCGAAGATTAGTTAGCGACTTAGTCGCAAGAGCATTAGTTAGTAGTAAGCTTTCGTCAATTGCGTTTTTGTGTGTTATTCTCCGTAGTAGGTAACGTCTAAAATGGATGTTAAAAAAAGAAAAGTGGATTCAGAATGTCGATTTTTTAAAGAAGAATGGACGTGGAAATATTTCTTTACTTTATTTAAAGAAAAACCTGTGTGCTTACTTTGCAATACAACTGTTGCAGTTTTAAAAGAGTATAACATTCAACGCCATTTCAAGAGCAAACATGAAAACCACTCCTATTCATCGTTAAGTGAATAGGTGAAAAAAATTAAATCGAAAGATTTAATAAAAAATTTATCAAGTCAACAACAATTATTTCAGAGATATTTTTACAACAATTATTTCAGCAATTATTTATAAACTTCGTTTACCTATTGATAAGTTATGTAATGTAACTACAGATGGTGCTCCTAATATGGTTGGAATCAATCAAGGATTTGTTGGGAAATTTAATTCTAAGTATCCGGAAAATGATGTTGTTTTTTCGCATTGCCTTATACATCAGGATGCTCTCTGTAAATCGGCTTTAGATATTGACCATATACTTAATATTGTTGTAAAACTAGTAAATATGATTCGTTTCAGAGGATTATTACATCGCCAGTTTCAACAGTTTTTGGAGTCCGTACATGTTGAGCATTCCGATATCCTGTATTATTCAAAAGTTCGTTGGTTAAGTGCTGGAAAAGTATTTGAAAGAATTTGGGATTTAAAAGACGGTATTGAGAATTTTCTTCTTGATAAAGACATTTATAATCAATTTGACGTCCTAGAAAACGAAACGTGGCTTTCTGATTTCGCTTTTTTCACAGACCTCCTCGTACACATCCACTTAATCTCAAATTGCAAGGGAAAAATCAGTTTCTTCACGATGTTTGGCAATACCTGAAGAGTTTCAAATTACAGTTATTATTATTTGCTAATCAGATCTCTAAATTTGATTTTTCTCATTTTCCAAGAATACAATCTTTAAAATTCACTATATCAAACAATAAGATTAAAAAATATGAAAATATGAGTTTAGTATTTTTGTGACTCCATTCAATGTTAATTACGAAGAAGTTGATGCAAAATTTCAACTTGAGTTAATAGAACTGAACTGTAATACTCTCCTGAAACAAACTTTTCATACAGTACCATTACTAGAATTTTATAAAAATTTAAGTCCAGATAATTTCCCAAATCTAATTACTCATGCAATGAAGATAATGACAATGTTCGGCTCATCTTATATATGCGAACAAATCTTTTCAACATTGAAGCTTAGAAAAACTTCTTTAAGAAACAGAATTACAGATGAGCACCTTTCATCAGTTATAAGAATTTCTGCTTCGCAAATGGAGCCGGACTATGATGAAATTTTGATAAAACAGTCTCAATTTCATTTTTCTCATGCACCATCAACCAGTAATGACACCAGAAAATAAAGTGATAATACTTCACATCAAGAACTACACTAAATTCATTTTATATTTTGTGCTTATAATTTTCTTACCTTTTGCTTTTTTACTATTAAGATAATAAGTGTATGTTATAATATATGTATATGTTTGTAGAACACATAAATTTTTTAAAGATTAAGTACTATTCTTTGGCCCTCTACGATCGTCTAGTTATTAGAAATGGCCCGTCTTAAAAAAAGTTTCCCCACCACTGGTCTAGATCAAAGAATTTTTTATTTACGTTTATCAAAACCCTATAAAAGGACAATGTCTAAAAATGTTTTTTTTTTAATTCAACAAGGTATAAAAGATATTTGTCAAAATATCGAGTTCACATTTTTTAAGATCAGGAATTTTTTCTCTATTATACTAATGTGAAAAAATTAAAAGCACATTTGCGTAACTTTAAAGAAAATTAACAGAAATTTTGATGAATTGAATCCTTAGTAGTACATATATATTGTAAAATGTTACATAACACTAAACGTTATTCGCAATATTGTTGAATATAGAATTTTAGACGGAACTCATGAAAAGGAAGTCTATCCCTTTGTGCATGTGTTGGGGCACAAGACAGTTAAAAGAGAAAATAACTAGATAGACGAAATTGAGTATATGAATTTAACATCAGATTTATAAATATGTATGGGATTCTTGCAATATCTTTATTTTTTATAACTGTAAAACACTAGTGAAGTATTTTAGCATATAATTTATAAAGCACAATCACAGACAAGTGTAGGAATTCGATCTTAATCAGTAAACGAGAGGAAATGCTGTTTCAAAATTCATAATCACCTGTTTTCAATGCACAAAAATACAAAAGAAGAAAACACACCGTATTTTACAAATATACAAAAAAGATAAGGGTTTTTCATCCAGTTGTGTTAAAAAATCCTTAATGGTGGGCCTTCTTAGCTCAAAAATTTTACTACACCCTTCTTCAGATGTTTTAAGAGAACCACAGTTTCTTAATTGTTTTCTTCTTCATACGTTTAACAACTTTCTTTTAAATTTTTACTTTATAACTTATCGTTTATACTATTACATATATTGTATGATTTTTCTCTAGATATATAGAAATGATCAATAGAAATTTATTAAATATAAATAAACCTATAAAGCACATATGCGTCCCATGGAATCAGTAAAGAATTTTATCATTAGATGTTGTTGTTTCCATTGGCACTTTTCATTTTCACGAAGTCAGCAATTTTAAGCATAAATTAGCGTCTCTTGTTTTACTAGCACCAACTAGGGATAAGAGTACGCCTTAGCTATTCACACATCACATTCACCTTCCACTACATCTTTTTAAGGGGATGTGGGCCCGAACCGGGACGCCCAGATCGCGGAGAAGACGTGCTACCCTTATGCCAGGAAGCCGGATTATCATCAGTTAAACTTTTTAATAAAATTCCATATTTGACAGAAAATATTTTGTTTCAAAAACATATTAAATTAAAGTTCTGTTTCATGAAATAAAAAATCTGATAAGAGAAATAATTTTTTTAACATTTTTTGTTATATATGTCTACTTGATTTTTTCCCTCCCAAAAGTTGATGATATATCTTCTTTTTTTGTACATTTTTGTTAGTAGATAAACCTATTTTGGAATACTTCAAATAAAAGATAAAATATATGAAATTTTCTACTTTATATTTTATATATTTTCATATTCGAAGGGATGAAGTTTTTTTGTCTTGCCATTGATCTCTCATTAAGCTATGAAAAACCGAAATGTCATCCATGAAAACTACCTTTGAAACAGATGTTAAAAAGACCCCGGAAGAAGAGAACACACAAAAACGTAACCCAAAACCACACCCAGCGAAGCGTGCTTCATAATTGGCAGTTTTGGTGACAATAACATAGTCTTAAAAGAATAATCATTTATAGTGTGGTTACCTTGACTACCGTTCGCCGAGTCCACGGGCGGTTTATAGGGTGAACGGCATGCTTGGTTGGCTGACTTTTGTCTATTAAATGCAATATGACTCTGTATACCTTTAAAATTCTGTGTTTCGTTTGTAAAGTTATGTCCAGCATGTGCTTATGTTTGTTTCCAAACTAAGCGTTAAATTAAAAAAAAAAAAATACGGAAAGCCAGTTCTTTTAGGAAAAAATAATAAGCGTATATGGATTCACACACCTGGAACTAATTGGTCTTAACCTCTTTTATTTTTTGCTTAAGAAATTCGTACGCTCTTGAAGGTGAAATTCTGAAAATAAATTCGTTGTACAGCCGTTTTTACATTTTTCCGTTAAAAATTAAAACAATATTTTTTAAAAATTTAAGAAAAAAAAATACTATTGACTTAAGAATTGAATAGAAACATGTTGATGTCGTATAAAATAAAATTAATTCAGTAAAGGTAAAGAAGGAATGTAGATTTATTCTAATAATTACTTAACACTGGATACATTACAAAAAATAATTTTTTTAACTTAATAATTAATTAAATCATCATTTAGTCGAAAGCCAAATTTTAAACCGAAGTCTAAAGTTTTCATCGATAAAGATTTAATCAATTATTAAGTTTTCTAGTTTATCATTTCTTCTATCAATTATTTCTGTGAGCAGATGCTGTTCGAAGACATTGAAGAAGACTTTTCATTTTGAAGTTCGCTTTATTCCATCTCCGGAGATAGGCATACATATTTATTTACAAGCAGCTTGGACTAGAAGAATTGACTGGAAAAGAGGAAGAAATTACTTTTCCCTTGTTTTATATAGAATATTTTGAGAGGGAAAATATCATTTATAGTGCCAATGTATTATTAAGATTCCCAGAGGGATTTCTGAGTACGTGACCTTCAAAGCTGGAAAACACAGGGATCTTTAAAAAGAATGTGCTTATAGCATATTTTTCTAGCCTTTCACGCGCTAAAAAAACTTTATAAATTAATTTGGATTTAAATTAAATGTTAAAATATAATAAATCCTATTATCATTATAATTAAATATCATTTTTAAGTTCGCATTAATCCATCGCAAAAGGAGAGGAAACAAATTATCCCTTTCTTCTATAACATGAGGTACTGATAGGGAAAATATTTGTTTACAGTACAAATACAATGAGATTTCAACAGGGATTTCCCCAAATGTCCTTCTGATAAAGAAAACACAGGGATCTTTTCAAAAAGAATTTGCTCGCTGTACATTTTTCTACCCCTCACAAGGAGTATGAGAACGCTTCAGCTTATAGCAGATTCAGCAATTTTATAAATCTTCTGTTGAATGGGGTCAGGTGTGGGGGTCAGAATTAAAGTGGTATGAGGAATGGGGAAAAGTAGAATGGGATCAGGAAATAAGGGAATATTCTAGAAAGAAGTTAACATGGGCTAAATTGAGCTAAAAATTAAAAATGAATTGGTTAAATTAAATCTATTATAATTTGGGTATTTCATGTTTAACTAATTACCAAATGGTAGCTTAAAACTATATTTTATTTTGTTTCTGATTCAAATTTGCTAGATTAAAATGTGCTTAATAATGTGCATTTCTATTACCTAAATTTTTGTGAATCATAATGATATTTAACAACTTCTTTTAGATTAAAATAATGTCTTAAAAATAGCCAGAAAATTCATTTTGACCAACTAAATATTTTTAAATAGGAAGCATTTAATATTTCAATTTAAAATTACAATAATTTATCGACTATAATTTTTGTAATTTTGAATAGAATTTTTATAATAAGACCCTAAAAGCCACTGGCATTTCCGACTAAGCAGATGACAATGCTGTCTAGGGCCCCTCAAAACAAGATTAATTTTTAAGAATTCATAAGCCTAGTATCATTATAAATAAAGTACAAAAAATAAAAATTCTATGATTATTAATAATTTGTAACAAAGTTAACATTAGGCACCGTCCAGGATAATCGGTCAAATTCCTGTGAATTCCTACTCTTGTGAAAAAAATTGGTCAATTTGTTTAAAATGGGTTTTAAATTCCTTACATTTTTAAGCTTTTATTTTTCATTAAGTTTTTCGGTTTTTGTAAATTAGGGTTCTAAACTACTTTTTTCTTTCTCAGTAATTTACAACCCCATAGATCATAGGTTCCCAGCCTTTTTTGAACTGGCGCCCCATTCTCTAGTGAATATTTCAATACCACCCCCCTACCTCTCCAGAGAAATAACAGCGTACATCATGCATGGTGAAAACAAGAATTAAATATTTAAAAAATTAATCATAGATAGAATATTATTGGAAGTGAAACGCTACTGAATGTCTTCTTTATTTAAAAAAGTTTCAGCTCACCTATCACAAGGACAGACAGGGTTCCTTGTTAATTTATGATACGAATTAATTCATAATAAACTATTGCTTTCTAAATAAATAAATTGACAGTTTCAGAGAACAGTCAAAGCGCATACTTAATTATATTAAAAAGTATTTTTATTAAAACTTAGACATCGAATTTCGGAGTCTTTTTTTAGACAATATTCTCATGCTCCTCCGTGCCATATCGATTCCCCCTAATTCTCTCTGGGTATTTTACCGCCCCTGTAAAAACCTCAAACGCCCACAAAGGGGGCGTTATCACCCACATTGGGAACCTATACCCTAGATCCTCCAATTGACATGTTATCTACAAGAAAAAAAAAATTTTTAAGAATGTGCCTTCACTTAAAAATTATAGTTAAATATCATTTTTTTAATTATTTTTTTTGCGATTTCCAACAGTTTTCAAAGTTCCTGTATTTTTGCGATTTTTCCTTACTAAATGTCGCTTCGGACCTCATGTTATATGGTGATTCTGTACTCTTGATGCTTAGTATCACCTCCTCTGTATTTGTTGAAGAATTCGGCAACGCCCTGTATATACTGCTTTTAGTTATTATTTTAGTAGACAAATATTTATAAGTACAGCGTTATAAAGCAAAAAAATCATGAATCATAATGTCACAGGCATTTTAACAAATAGACTAAGATTTTTCTAAAAAATAGTCTTAAGAAATTAAGTATGATGATTAAATTTAAAATGAATTGTAATATGAAACTAAATAGACTCATATATTGACAGAAGGTCACATAATGCGCATTATCCCATCTGTGATTAGTATGATATATAAATATGTCAATGTTAAAAATTCTGAATGGAATTATTCTTAATTCCATGTCGCATATGTCGAAAAATGAAAAATATATATATATAATAAATTTCAGTGCTGCGTAAAAACCTGTATATACTGCTTTTAATTATCCTTTTAATAAACAAATGTTTATAAGTAAAGCGTTATGTATAAATATCATTATGTTGAAATAATAAGAAATCATGAACCATAAAAATTATTGTCACATGCATTTCAACAATAGACTAAAAAAAAATTAGTTTTAAAATAAATCAGTAGTATGATGATTAAATTTAAAATGAATTGCAATATGAAATTAATAGACTATAAATAATATATTGACAGAAGGTATCATAATGCGCATTGTTCAATCTTTATTCAGTATAATATTTAAATTTGTCGATGTTAAAAATTCTGAATGGAGTTAATCTTAATTCCATGTCATTGCATGTATCGAAAAATGGAAAAAAAACTATGATAAATTTCACTGTTACGTGTCATGAGGATAATATTCATCTAAAAAATTCTTATTCTTGAATGTTTATTACATTAAGCACAATGATGGATTATCAATAAGATTTTTAGAAATAATTTCAGAAATACGTAAAACTAAAATACAGTGTTATTGTATAACAAAGAGAACCGTTCATGTCTTTTTCTATATGGATTTATCGTTCTAACGGCGGTTTCGGTTCAAATTTGATACAAGTTAGTTCAATAAATTGTCCAGATTCCCATTATAATATTTTTTGTTATTTAACTAAATACTAAAATAAAAAATACTAAAACGAGAAAATTTATTCAAATCTTGACGTCTAAATTCTTGAGCATGATAATATTTTCTTTTTCGGTACTTCGTATTCGAGAAAATAGGGTTTAGTTTAGTTATATTAATGCCCCGTTATAAAGCAATGCAGGGACTATTTCGGGACTTACCTCGTGATTTTGGACCCCGCGGTCAGATGGCGATTGAAAAAATAAGTCGAGATTCTTTAATACAATTTGGAATTCATTCATTTATAAAAGAATTGATATTTAAAAAACTAAATATTTGAAAAGAGAGATGTATAATGTTATTTTCTCGTTTGTGCTAAATATATATCACAATAAATATACTCGTTTACATAACATACAATTAAAAAAACTGTTATCTGTTACAAGCGCTAAACTGATACTTGATATATCAATATAAATAAAAATGATTGTTTGTCTGTATGTCTCTTGTCTATAAGCGCTGTCATACCGCTCATCCGATTCCGATAAAACTTCGATAACATATTGCTTGTACTTACGCGAAGTTTATAGGTATAATACAATCATCTAAAGTATAAAAATATTTTCAGTTCTACTTATCGCATCTATTAACCAAGGATTAACCAAAAAATAACTCGCAAAGGAGATGCAACAAATTCAGTAAAGATGGTAAATTCTAACTAGACGTCATAATTTCGTAGCTATTGTACGTAAATGCAATGTAAGGCTTTCTCTGAGGTCATAGTAATTTTAGAACGTGAGAGAGAAAGTTTTAGGGTAATTAATCCTATAGATTTGAAATTTTAACTAACCATTTATAAAATTTAAGCATTTTTGCCGTAACTTCCGAAAATGTTAGAAACTTCCGAATGATTACAAATAATTTTGCACCATCTTAGTTTTCAAAAAATTATCTTTTCAATTATATTAAAGATTTTATAGAATAAATATATTTTCTATGTTTAATCAATTTTAAAAGAAAATATTTTATTCACATTTTCTATTATTAAACTTGAGAATTTCGAACTTATATTAAACGATACAATAAATAGTTTTTTCTTTACCATTATGAAAGAACACTAAGCTTTACAATTTTTCCAAAAATGCAGAAATCTAATGTATAAAAAGGAATATTTGTTCGTAGAATAGAATAATAAAAACAGGATAAATACAATATATGCTTCTCGTTTATATATGCGTTAATTTCAATAAATGTATTGTCGAGAAGAAAATAAATATCATTTTTAATTAAAAACGATGACTATTTCAAATTCCAAACGATTATTTCTTCTGCGGCAGAACGCTTCGGGAACCAGCTAGTATTTTATATTTCAAATATATAGGTAACTTTCTGTTTGGAACTGTGATATATCCATTTCATTTGGAAAAAAAAATCTTCGCCATCAGTTGATGTGAATACGTAGCTCATAGTATGACCAGCGAAAAAAAAAGTAATAAACATAAATATTTTTCTCTATCCGAAAGTTTTTTTTTTTCTTCGCCCTGAAACTGCACGAATTCAGCCGTGAAGCGTTTTACACTTCGGAACTCAAAAGTAAATTTGTCCGAAATGCCCACGAGGGAAAAAGACCACTTCACAAAAAATCTGCACGTCATTGTTGATATTTCTGACAGATGTTCCCACTCTATTGGGAGCATAAAACCAACCGGCCGAAACACAGCCGGCTATTTTGATCTCGTTCGATACGCGTGAACAAAACAAAGCAGAAATAAAAATTAGTATTCTCAATTAAACGCCCTATTAATTAATGAAGGGACGTTGAAGTATGTATCAATGGATATTGGAAATTGTATTGCTGTTTTAAAATAATTGGAAGTGACATTTAATGAAATTGAATAATGCTACTATATAGAATGAAATAATTGTTATATGATGATGTCTTGTCGGTGTTTCCACGGAAAGAGGGTGCAGTAGCTTCTGAGAGTAAGAAGCCCTGTGCACCCAGAGGGCAGAAGTCGGACTTCTAGCTGAGATGAAGGTGACACACACATTCGCTTGCATAACCCCTTTTTACAGGGAGGCACATTCATGCATCTCACAGATAGAACACAGAACAACCACGCGCGAACCGGGACTCGAACCCAGGACGCCCAGATTACGGAGAAGACACTCTACCCCTGCAGTTATATGATAAAATGCACATTTGACACATTATTGATTTTTATAACAATATAAAGATTTGTTCAAAAATAGAATGTAACTCAAATTAGGGGAATTTGAAGTTACATTTATTATCTTGTTGCAAAAAAAAATCTTGTTCGTTTGGTACCAGAAAGATTATAACTCCAATCGTTACTTCTCGCGTTAGCTTAAGAGCGAGAGACCGCGAACTGTTTGTCATATTAATTTGTTGCAGCGTAAAGGTACCTACTGGTGCTGTCCTTCGGTTTTCTGCAAAACATGAATAATTGGGGCTACTTTCTTTTTCCAGTAACCCTGCAATTGTCAATTTGTAATCTAATATGCAAAAAGGAATTCTTGTGTGTTCGTATTTTATGTGTTGCCGTACCGTTCATCGATTGCGATAAAACTTTACATATTTATTGTTTGTACTTGCGCGATGGATGTGTTGCGAGTAAAGTAAAATTATTAGCAGTTATTTTAACAAAATACAATTGTCTAACAAATTGCGTCGTGTCTTTTTATTATTCAAACTTATTTTAAAATTGACAATCGACAAAAGACAAACAGTAAACGGCAAGCCTCACATGTCATTCGAACTTAATCGCACATATACCAAACATTTTCATTACTATCTTCGTCGCCAATGAAGATGAGTGAACTGAAATCGAATTATTAAATATTTAAGCTCGAATTTTTTACTTTTTGTTAATTAATATTCATTTATACAAGATATCATCATTCAGCATGAACATTATTTTTCTGACAATTAGATGAACTGCAGATATTATTCAGAGCTTATTTCACACCTGCAATTATTATTATCGATGCCGATCATGGTAACTTATATGTAATGAAAATTTTCCTGTAAAAACAGCAATTTTTCAATTTATGAGTCAGACAGCTAAGAAGTTTAATTGTTTTTGATGAAGACTGAAAAACAAAAACAAAAAAAGAAAGAAAAGAAGACGAAGAAGAAAAAGAAATCTACTGCCTCAAATTTCAAAGTATCTTGTGATAGCATTGTTTTTTTTAAGTTATTATTTGTCTTAATTATGTCATTAATCAGTTTAAACTGATCTGAAAGAATCTGTATCTCTATGAATTCTTCTTTTTCTCTCTCCCTCTGTATGTATGCATTCACACACACACACACACACACACACACACACACACACACACACACACACACACACACACACACTCACACACACATATATATATATAATATATATAATCAAAGCTATGCAATGAAAGCCGACTCAAAAATAAAACAATGACAAGTCGTCAATTGCTTTCTCATTTTGTGACTTCCACAATTTTTTGCCTTCAAATCGCTTCAAAAACCTCAAGTCAAAACAACATCATATTCTTAAGGAATAATAATATTAAAAAGTAACAGAACTCTGAAAAAAAAAACCGAAGCAAAACTTAGGTGAAAACAGAAATTGACGAGAAAAAACTGAAACCGTTATTTATGTTTTGAAATTCTACGAAACAACAACAGGTTAATGAGCATAATCCGAAGAAGATCATTAACTAATTAATCAGTTAACAAATTAACGACTCTCTACGGGATTTTTTTTTTTGCTTGTTTTCTCACTTCACATTTTTCTTCATATTCTATTTCTACTTAAAATAAAGTTTAATAAAAGGAATAAAGCGTTGGCCCTCTGCAAGCTTAACTGTTTGACCTTGAGCTCAAAACATTGCATAGATATAATTTGGAAGGTAGAAATATGCACGTTAAAGCGATTATCTTTGCAATTTCAATCAGAATATTAATTAATTAAAAATTAAGAACGATTTAGGTGCTTTTTCACTATTTATATTGCAACACAAAAACGATTATCATACCAACGATCTTTAATTTCATCATCAATGGTGGTTTAAATCGTTTTATGATTGTTAAAAATCATTAAACAATCTTAAATTTCCAAATAGTTAACGGAATTAACTTATTATTAAATTAAATTAATTAATCATTAACAGATCACAAAAATGCAGACTTTCCGACGGTCAACTCCATGAATGGAGACATAAATTATAAATGAAATTCCAAAATTTTGATTTTCACACTCAAATAGGTCGAACTTTCTTAATGAAGACAAACGAATAAAACAAAAAACATAATCCTTCTATAATTATTCCTCCTAAAATTTCGGCCATGAAATCTTGATGGTAAGGTCCCGGCTTCGAAACTAAAGGGCTTCAGGTTTAAGACCCGATTTCACCGCAGAACCGTCATATAAGCTTGTCTGTGGCACTTTAATCCATTGGGGCAAAACGCCCACACTCTGGTGTGTTGTGGAGGTTTGGAGATAGGTTTACCAACTCTGGTCACCTGCCCTCAGCTCAAAGCTACGAGGTTCGCCCTAAAATATTATTAGTTTTGCTTTGAAGCGGGATGTTAATGTAGCCAAATTGAACTTATTCAAGGCTCAAAATTTATATATTGTATAAATTTTAATTGTATAATATAAATATAAATTTATGTTGTAATAAAATTTATATTACTATGAACACGTAGAATGATACACTGATTTCACATGGCTTACTCTTCTAGCCAACATAAATTTAGCATTATTTGTTTAATATTTTGAAGAAATGTCAACAACTACAAAGAAGCTAATTTGTGTAATCATTCATAAACCATTTATTTTTCTAATGTAAAAGGTAATAATTTTGGCTCGAAAATACAGTCATTCGTTGCACATTAAATCTAATATTTTGAGGTAATTAGGATATATGCTAACGCTGCACAAAATAGTTCTAACATTGTGAAGACTGCATAGGTCCACATTTCATACTTGGAGTGTTTGGAAACATTGCAAAAGGCGCTCGCTTACATGTCATAAACATAAATAAAATTATTTTTGGATGTTTTATGTTGAATTAATTTTCTTCATATTATTTTAGTACCGATGGTAATATTGAAAAATTTAAAAACCTTGAAAAGTCACTCGAATTATGTATTTTTAGTAATCTTGACTTCCTTGGTCGCCAATGACTCGCATGGCATTCAGTGTGTTAACTTGAGAATCGGTGAAGTTAAATCTCAAGTCAAAGTTCGAGGTTGACAATGTCTTGAATATTTAATTAATCATTAATAGATGCAGACAAAAATCAGACAGATCATTACAAAAATGCAAACTTTCAGACGGTCAACTCCTTCAATGGAGACATAAATGATGAATGTAATTCCAAAAATTTGTTTTTCACACTCAGATAGGTAGAACTTTTTTTAATTAACTAGGCTGGATAATTTTTAAAAAATCAATAAAAACAATGCATATTTACGAAACTAAATGATGCATATTTTTTAAAAATAAAAATTTAGATGAATTATCTTATGATAATGGAACAGTGATATATTAAATTTCTAAAATTTTCCTAACCTAATTTCTTTCACATCATTGTAATATATGTATTAAATGGCTTTGATATAATGAATTAAAAAAATTATCTTTTTATGATGTGGTATGAAACTATAACGCCAAATAAAAGAAACTAAAAAGCAACCTGTTTTTGTTTTTTCAAGCTTTTGTTTAAAAAAAAAATTTGCTTCAACCTTTCCGTGTTCTTTTTGTTCCTCCTACATGAAAGCAGGTGTTTTACAAGCCAACAAGCGTCACCCCATGTGAGCAGACGACGAATAGAACAAAAACAAACACGACTGTTGTTCCATTGAGCTTGATTTTTCGGAAGACGCCAGGAATGTCAAGGGTAGCTGGTCAAGCGCAGCGACATTTAAATATCATAAAGAATGCGGGTCAGGAGCAGGGGTGAGCCCGGTTGAGCATTCGGTCATCTCATCTTCAATGTGCAAGATTAAACGAATGCAATCGAAATGGATTTGGAAATGCTCTTTTTGGATTTTCAGCTGAAACATGGTTTATAAAAGGTAGTACTACTAAATCTATTTAATGAAATGGCACAAATTCTTTGTAAAACTATTTATCAGAATATTTATTATTTACTACCATTAATATTTCTAATTTTATCTTGTTATTTATGATTTTATAATGTTAATACAAAAAAATACCTGAAAATTTCCTATTTTTCAATTTTGATAATGCATAATCTGTGACGTAAACTTTAAAAACACCTTAGTTTCTTCAATTCCTGCAGTTAGTTCTCACTCTCTCTCTCTATATATATATGTATATATCTTGTTCAGATTTTCAATCTTTAATAAAATATTTTTTATTCGTCCACTCAAGTTCAAACACATTTTTTAAACTTGTACTGGCACTTAATGCTAATAGTTTTTTTTCTCAAATATTTATTCATTAAGGAAATTTAATTAATATTTAATATTCTAAATAGAGTTTTAGCAGTTTTTAATGCCAGTTCAATTCTTACGAAAATCAAAAATTTTTTATACTTAAAATATTTTTGACAATCGTTTAATAAAAAGTAACTAAAATAATTTTTTTTTTGTTGTAAGTAGAAATTAAATTAATTTAGTTATTTGTAATATATACTTAAAATTTTTTATGCTTTATAAGTAAGCTCTCTTTGCAAGTTTAAAAGAGAATATATAGTATTGAAATTCATAGATTGGTTAAATAGTTTTCATTTTTTTTTACATTTGTTTTTCTGTTATTATTTTTTAACTAACTCTTTATTGGTGTTTAGAGCATCAGACATCTTGTTACAGACATAAAAGTTATCGTTCATAAAAGAATTTTGCAGAAAATATCTACATACTTCGAATAAATATTAGATGAATGGTTACTAAGATATATTGAAATTTTGAACTTTTTAATAGTTTATACAAATGAAGCAATTTGCTGATTAAGGAAAGTATTTAAATTATGTACTATTTTGTTCATGCTATAAGGGAATTAATTATAATTTTTTAATATTTAATTAATTAATGTAAGAAATTTATGAATTTGTAATTCATTTATAAATCAGTGTGGAATAAAGAAATAAATAAAACATCAATATAACGAAAAATAACACATACAAAAATGTAACCGAATTTAGAAGACAAAATAGTAAATTTATTATATAATACTCGAAATATATTAGGGAAAAAATTTAAAAAATTTGAATTAAAACTATAATTATAATTAAAATAATAATATAAGTTATATCAAATAGAATTATAATTAAATAAAGTATAGAAAATAATTGTATCTTAAAGTAAATTGTCAAATCTCTAAAATCTCTAAAAGTCTAAAATCTCTAAAGTCTGTTTCCAATAAACTCTGCCTAATACAAGTGAAGGTTATTTGTCTACCTTTTGGATTACAAATAATCAAATGAAATGATATATTCGCAGAACAGATTGTTCAGTGTATAGACCTTAGAGCTGCCTTATTTGACACAAGTACATTTTGCATGCTGATAAGATGGACACTTCAAAGACTTGTTTTATTATATTTAATTAGAATTGACCATTTTTTTCTTTCTTTTATTCGAAGTAAAGAGAAAGTATTGTAATCGTCATAAAATTCGAAAATTTGAATAATGTCCCCCTTTTATGTCTTCCTAACTTTGAAAAACATATTTTTGGCAGTATATCCCTCTATCTATGACTAAGGTAACTGAAAAAAATTTCAGTTCGACAGATGAAATTTTGTAAAATGTTTATGCAGTAAATTTGTAAATTTCTGTCTAATTTTGGGCAAAATCTCTTTGGTAGAAGTCTGTTTAACCATCTGTTCGAACATGGTTAAACATGTGTTAACAATAGTTATAAAACGAAGAGAGAGAGAGATAAAATTTGGTTCAGACATTTAGCTTTTAATAGCTTTCATACCTATCTAATTTTGTGGTTTTTAATATCCAACAAGGGCTTGGAGGTTTGTTGATCTCTAACTTCAGCGGTATGAAAACGGCGATAATTTCAAAACGCGCCTACTTAACAATATCAAATTTCGTATGTGATTATAGTTGTAGTTCAGCTTCAAATTTTGGTTTGGTTGCATCTAAAGCCTAAATTCGATAACCTCGATATTATTAACTGCATTACAGGGATTGCCATATAAAATGATAGATTCTGTAAAAAATGTAAGCCAAATGTAAATTTTTGATACTATTCTAAACCAGTGACATATAAGTTATCTGCCTTATCCAATATCCCCAATTCTTTGTGGGTGGTGGGATCATAACATTTTTATTACATAGAATGTGAGAAAGTTTCTAAAAAATCCCACCCATATGGGAGAATGTAGATTATTATGATCTGTACAGAAAGCAACATGAATTATGTTTTCAGAAACAGTTCTTTAATAATCACATTCACATACTGGACAAGCACAAAAACAAGACAACATTCACGCTCGCAGCTCAACAGTATAGTAAAACATATCATTCTAATTACATTATCATTCTAATAACACATATCATTCTAATTATAGCATTGTGGGATGGTATATGAATGGCTTAATTAGACATCGCCATTTAGTATCCAGAAAAAAATAAAAGTAAAAATGGTGGTAAAAATTCATATGATCTTACACATGAAATTAGGCGCTTGCAATCCCACCAGCATAGGAGGGGCTATAGAATTTTGTTTTCATGGATACGGCTCATGTCGGCATAACAAGTAATGAACAGGCAGACCCTGCTGCCAAAGTTGCTAATAGATTTAGTTCTCTGTCTCTTCATTATATCGATATTAAGAGCGCATTACATAAGTGGGTGCTAAGGATTCGGCAAAATGACTGGAATCGAGAAGTAAATAATAAATTCCATCGTGTAAAACCATATATTACGCCATGGACTTCATCTTTCAACCACAAATTTGATGTAGCTCTGACTCGACTGCGTATCGGCCATTCAAGTATGACACACAGACACTTACTGTTCAAAGAATCTTCATTTATATGCGGCTCATGCAATGTTCCACTGACTGTACGCCATGTTTTAATTGAATGTTCTGATTTTTATAGAGACCATGTGAATTTTTTTAACTCCTCTGATTTTAAATTGCCTTTCCTTTTAGGGGAAAAACCTCACAGAAATTTATTCTCATTTTTAAAGAAAATCGGAATTTTTAGTGTAATTTAAATTTACTCATACTTTTACTTACTGTTATATCAGATTTTTGAGACGAATTTTATGGTATTCAATTGAAAAACTCAATAATTGAACTGCGTCTTCGTTGTAGTATAGACTAGAAAATGATCTTGAGCTAGAAAATTACCATACCCTATCTTTAGTATCCAAAAGAGAAGACAAGAGTAATGTAACTGCAGTGGTTTTGGTTATAACCTTCTAAGAAGTTAGTCATAAAAATCTACTTTTAATACATTTTATCCTTTCAGAGATACTAGTTTAAGTTCTGTAGAGGACCTTGTATTAAATTTAAAATAAAATAATATCGACGCGCTATCGCCTCGTAATTCAGCTAAGATCAATAACACAATCAACACTTGTATCCACGAGGTCACGACATGTAGTTGAAAATGTCTTTTTGAAGTAGAGGGAATTAGTTGGTTTGCTTATCTTTCCCTCCTTTTTCCTTGCCCTGAATATAGTCAAAACATGACTCTTGCGTCAATAATCGTGACAAACCAACCCCTGTTTTTCCCATTAAGGACACTCAAGGTCATTTTAGAAACTGGAAGATACTTGCTATTGATTTCTATATTTTCCTTTCTTCTTAGTCAAATAGTTCCCCATTCTCTGCAGGAAAAATGATTTTTCCCCCTCGAAATCTTTAAGCTTACAGTAAATTAGATTTAAAATGATTTTTTTTTTTTTACTATTTTTCAGTCATCTTCAAATATATTTTACGCTAAAATACTTCGTTTGAATTTTAGGATGGTAACTTAGTTATCTTTCCATTTAAAATTACTCTACGTCACTTTCTATAGGATTTTCTTAAATTTTTATACCTGTTTCAAATTATATGTTCAAACAGGAATATATTTAAAAAAAACATTTTTCAGAACAAAAAAATGCAATATTTCAAATAGAGCAGAATATATAATAAAATATAATTAATAAAACAATTTTTGATTTTTTTTAGTTCACATAAATGATTTCTTTTATAAACTCATTAATCTTAAAAACATTTTCTTATTTTCTTAATTATCTTTTAACTAATACCTTCTATAAGCTTGAATTATTGAAATTATTTTATTACTAATTTTTTTCCTTTATATTCATGACATTTTTGCTTAAATTTAAAGGGATTTTCAATTAATTACAATGATGAAGCAAGAAGTTACAAATAAATATTTTTAAAAACAGTGAATAACTCTGAATTGCCTGGATAATTGAATAGATCATTTATAGTAATGTCAAAAATATTTAAAAACTCCGAGGTTCAATTTCATTATGGTAATTTCATTCTTGATTTCATTATTGATTTTGGAACTGAATATATTATTTTAAAATATTAAACGTTTTTAAAATTTTCTATCTTATTTTATGATAATTTTTTATCTAAATCTTCAGTGTATCGACTTTTTATCTCAAAAATAATAGTTCATTATATTCCTGTATTTCAATTAGAAATTTAGTCTTTGGTTTTAATTTCAGATTATTAGTTAAATATCAAACAACTACAACTATTACAAATAATCTGAATATTATCTTTTTTTTTATAATTGAATCGCTATAATTAATAATATGGGATTTATTTATAGATGATCGATGAAGGTGTTTATTAATTAATAAAATAATAATATTGCAAATAAAATAAAATATAACACATTTAAAAATTTATAACCAACTTTAAAACGACAATTTAACAGGAAATTAAATGCTACGATAAATTTCACGCTCTGATTTTGAATTGTTGGCAATTATGTTGGAATTTTTTATTAATTTAGTTTTCTGGATTTTTGAAGAAAAATTGCAATCACCTGTTATGCGAGGAAATTTGTCTAATTATTTTTATCATGTGAAACATGATGTTTTCCATTTTGGAGCAAATGTGAAAGCAACAACTTGTTTCAGCCACAGAATGTGTAAGCAACAAATTGGAATCATCCTTTTATCCTTTTTTTTAAAATTTGGTTTAGTTTGAAGTACACTTCCACTGTATAGCTTTTGAATTATCTATCGTCTGCTGTTGTAATATTTTCGTTGAAAGTCACAGTGTTAATGTCTAACTCGCGCAACGTTTTTTAAAAAATAAAACAAACAAGTTAAAATATTGTTTGTTTAATTGATAATGATTGTTGATTCAGGTATAATTTCAATAAATTAAATAGTGTTTTTAAAAATATGCATAAAAGTGTTTTTAAAGTTTGATGCATTTGGCGTTTTATCGCCAACTAATTTTACAACTTGATTTCCAATTATCCATTCTCTGAATTCTTACAAATAGTCTTAATTCATTTAAATAATTAACCAATTTTAATCGGTTTGAAACAATCACGAGATTATCAAATTACGCATGCTTCGATATTTAAAAAAACGATGGATTTCTTTCATCTCGAAATCGGTCAAGAACCAAACTTTGTAACAAAAATTCCGTAGTGACAACGCTGATAGCTCACAAAGCTGCTAGACAGGTTTCATCTGGAGAGAGGCTTCTTATAGCTTAGCTCTACTGTCTCTCTAGACGGCAGACTACTACTCTCTATCTTCTCGCTTCATCTGCCGACTCTCTACTTCAATTCTAGACTTCTTCAAGACTATTCTGCTCACGACGACACGACACAATACTGTCTGTCCACGTCAAGAACTCTGCTAGATGATCGTCTGTGTTTATTGCGGGTGTAACAGAAACAGACTTTGGTAGGGATGATCCATTTTGAATGGGTTGAATTGGATGGAAGTCTGGGGGCTTATTCTTTTTCTTGGCTTCAATCTGAAGTAACAAAAAAAATTTGTTGCTCATTCGTATTCTCGCTTTAGTCACAGTTGCAGTTTAAATTCGCTTAACTCACTTCTTTTATATTTTATTAATCTTTTCTTTGGTAATATTAATTGCATTTCCCTATTTAATTTTTTTCTTAAATTTTGATATCCTCTAAAATGCCTTTTTGATTTAAGAAAGAGGAGACTTTAAAATCACAAGTATGCAAAATTGCGCATAATGTTGCAGAGTTTTGCTCCGAAAAAGCTGCAGCAAAATCTTTTAAAGTTCCTCTTCCACAAGCAATGAAAAGAGCTTTGAAATTACTTTGTAATTAAAAATTCGGATTCCGTTACTCTATATAAAAATATTTAGAGATTAGAAAGATTTAATTTATTTTCTGGAATTGAATGAATATATAGAGTAAAATATAAAATATATATGAATATAAAAAGTAATTATTAAAGTTTTATATTAAATATTTAATATTTAATTATATTAAATATTATTCGGCTATATAATGGTATGTAGAAAATACTATATTATAGGTAGTCCATTTCTTATTTTTTTTCAATAAAAAAATATACTTTTAGTATTCAGTCTTGTTTTCTCACTTTATGTTGTTACAATAGCTTTCCTTCATAGATATGATTCCAATAATCTAAAAATTAATTAACGAGTATTTAATGAGATTTCTTCTACTCAGATGCACTGATTGTGATAGTAAAACAGTGGCAGCTAAGTATTCTCAAACGGCATTGAGGGATTTTGAATAGAAATGGGAAGGACATTAGGAGTGAAGAATTATCAACTCCGAAATGATAAAATGTGTGCAGGAATTAGTGAATCCTTTATTGCTCACGACTATTGATATGCATGGAAAAGAAAAGCTTATTTATCACTCTATTAATTAAATTGACAGTTCGTAAGAAAAAGTTTTTTTTTTATTTTTGAAATAATTATATTTCTTTTTGAAGCCGGGGAAACGAATAAATGGTAATTCAGAATACAGAACTTTTATCATGTTTTTCGGAGAATAATGTACTAAAAAATATACTAATGTACTAATAAATCGATGCTGGGTTTATTTGGTTGGACTCTTTTAAATACGGAACATCAAGCGCGTGCCAACCTTTAAATTCAAAATACTTTTACATAAAAACTTTTCAAAATTAATTATACTGTAGAAAGCCGGTGCATATTGAAAATAAGTTATAACAATGTTTAATTTTTAAAAATCTAGAAATTGATAGTGTGGTAATCATTAATTTTGTATTTCGGGAAATAGCATATATATAAAAAAATAAATACAAATCTGGGAAGGTTTCAAGCCTATTTAACTATGAACATTTTACTTTTTAACAGAATAAAAGCAACTTTTAATAAAAATTATGAAATAATTACAATTAATTATGTTATTGATTTTATGTTAAATTTGACGCGTTTGTTACAGGGAAGTTGGTATTAATAACTGATATGAATTGAAAACAATTGAAATGAAGGCGATTAATTTTTTATCATGATGATTTTATTTCTTAATTTTTTCTTCTTGTGCAATCATTAGACATACAAACAATTACTCAGTTTTTCTATTTGATTTGCTTTATTCTTTGTATATTTACAATAGAAATATCGGATATTTTCAATATTCCAAGTATGCAAATAATTTTCACCTTTGTGAATTTTTTAAAAATTTGTTTTCGAAAATTAAATACAATAATACATAATATCGCCAGTTAGGTGGTAAACGTGCCAACGTAAGAAACTTGAATGAATGTCTACCTCTGCGAAATTAACTATCCCCATAGTAACCAGTTTATATAATACCCGCCTTAAACATAGACGATCTTCTAGCAGAATTTTTGTCGTAAACAGACCGTACACGACGACGAAAGGATACGGCACACAGCAATTCAGCACTCCGTTGTTGCTTCGGTATTCTCTCAGTTATTCCTGATTCACAACTACGCGATTCATGGTCAACAGTTTGTTGCCTACACATTTTTGAGGTCTCATAAACCTCAAGCCAAAAAAGCCAATGCTGGTAAAAGCTGGTCGACCTTTTAAAAACGCATCTTCTTTCTATGAAGCATGCATACATAATGCAATAATGCATACATACATAATACAATACTGATAAAAGCAGGCGATACAAAATATATGCAATCAAAAACTACTGACGAATATTGCCATGTATGCTTTATTCATTGCATACGCAAAATAGAGCTTCAATTATTTGTTGCCCTCAATTGTTCAGATGAAAGAAAACCGGATCATGTTTTCACATGTTAAAAATACACTTGTAGTCATAACATCACACAGCAATTGTGCATTTCAATCAACTTTGTGCTTTGCAATCACAGCTTTTATAGTTCTCGGGAGGCGTGGTTAGAAGCTTCTGGACCAATTAAGGCTTATCTGGACACATCTCAGTTCCTAATGAACGGTTAGAGAACATTCTCAACGTTTTGAGTATTATCCATATTTTCGTCAGGCTCTGGGAACACTGAAATCAGTCCTTTCCATAAAGAACCTGTTCGTGTTGATATGCAAAACGTTCGTAATTTTAACTTTAAAATAATAATGTTCTCACATGATCACCTGAAATTTGCGATAGTGGATTTTATTTTTAAAATTTTATTTCAATATTATTTTTTAATTCATCGAATCATTATTTTTGATTGAAATTCTCTTTTAAAAATGTTGTTCCTTTTTGAGATCTCGATGAATGAAAGTGGCTGCTTTGGCGATTTTTCAATTGAAAAGATCTTGTGATTCCTCTCGAAAATTGAAGATGTTGTCGTCTCAAGGAAAAAGCTGTTCTTAGCAGAAACAAGTAAATCGGATATTTGAACTCTGCTTACGCACTCATAAGAGTGGAGGATTCCTGAAATAAAATTTCCTCTCTTCACCTGTCAATCAACTTAAATAGGAAGCTGCAGTCAGCAAATAACGTAGACGCGCCAATTTAGTTCCAAAATAAGATTTCTCAAATACTAGAATGTTCAGATTATGTTCTTAAAAATAATAAAAATTCTTTTACCGTGACATGATTTTTTTTAATGTGGGGATTTTCTATATGTCTTGTATTGAGCTCTATCCACTATATTTTGTATCTGACCACTTTAGTCGTTTGTCAACGTTTCAATTGAACGATGTTCAGATAAATACATATTTGTAAAAGGAAAAATAAATAGCGCAAAGCAAAATAAATGTACAATGAATTTTAGAATATCAGTGATTCAGAGAGAGAGTATGTGTGTGTGAGTGTGAGTGTGTTCATTATTTTATGACGTATAAATAATTACTGCTTAATTTCATTTTTCTGTGCTTATCTTTGAGTAATAAAATCGTAAGCTAATGTTACTCAATGAAGTGTTTGTTGTCACTTTAGTGTCTATATACACTGATGGAAAAAAAATCTCAACACCAAGAAAAAATTATTGTACCGTAATGAAATTTTAGGAATACATTTGTCTAGATAACATATTTAATTGATTAAAGTTTCAAGATCACAGGTAGAGAAGAGCCATTTCAAATGTGAAATGTTGGTACATTAGTAACCGGTGTAACCGCCAGAATTTTGAATGCAAGCATGCAAACGTGCATGCATTGTGTCGTACAGGTGTCGGATATCAGTTTGTGATATGGAGTCCCATGCCTGTTGCACTTGGGCGGTCAATGCAGGGACGGTTAATGCTGGTTGTGGATGACGCTGGAGTTGTCGTCCAATGATGTTCCATAAGTGCTCGATTGGAGAAAGATCTGGTGATCTAGCAGGCCAAGGCAACATCTCGACACTCTGTAGAGCATGTTGGGTTACAACAGCGGTATGAGGATGAGCGTTATCCTGTTGGAAAACACCCCCTTGAATGCTGTTCATGAATGGCAGCACAACAGGTTTATCACTAGACTGACGTACAAATTTGCAGTCAGGGTGCGTGGGATAACCACGAAAGTGCTCCTGCTGTCATACGAAATTACTCCCCAAACCATAACTCCAGGAGCCCTATGTGTCTAGGCCGCAGACAGGTCACTAGCATTCATTCACCTGGCCTCCTTCTAACCAACAAACGGCTATCACTGCAACCAAGGCAGAACCGGCTTTCATCAGAAAACACAACAGATCTCCACTCCGTCCTCCAATGAGATCTAGCTTGACACCACTCACGTCGCAAACGGCAGTGATTTGGAGTCAGTGGAATGCACTGTGCAGGGCTTCTGGCTCGGAGCTGTCCTTGAAGTAACCGATTTGTAACAGTTCGTTGTGTCACTGAAGTGCCAACTGCAGCTCGAATTTCAGCTGCAGACTAGTACGATTAGCCACAGCCATACGCCGAATACGACGTCTTCTCTCTCATTAGTACCACGTGGCTGCCCGGAATCTGGTCTTCTTGAGGCAGTACCTTCCCTTGACCACTGCCGCCAATACTCATGCACAGTGGATACATTCCTGCCAAGCCTTTCAGCAATATCGCGGAAAGAAAACCCACCTTCTCGTAGCCCTACAACACGACCACATTCAAGCTCAGTGAGCTGTTGATAATGGCTTCTTCGTTTTCTCAGAGGCATCCTTGACTAACATTAACCCACCATGTCAAATCTCAACTGTAAATAACGATTACGAACCTTACAGCGCTTATTTAAAGCAAACCTCATTTGCATGTATATAGTGTCGCTACTAGCGCCACACTTACGCGCGTAGCTCGAAATTTGAATCGACGTCATCTTTCAGATGTATAGACACGCCTACCAAATTTCGTTTATCTAGCACAGCTCCTTCCTAATGATAGGATTTTTTTTCCATCACTGTATTTGCGTGTGTTTGCAAACATATTTCAGCCATAACTTGACCGAATAATAGAAACTTTAAAAATTTCAAAGCCTACTGTTTGTTTTATTACCGTAGACATAATTTACATAGAAATTTTAAAGTTGAAAAAAATAAAGTTAATTTTCACCTTTTATTCATCTGGTTATTATTATTTGGTGATCCATTATCTAATAACTGAAGAAGAATGAAAATTTTGCCATGAATATGTAAGGCTAAAAATAGTTTTAATGGCAATCGAGTTTTAATAAGCATTTTGTATATTCTGGTTCACTACTGATATAATTTGTTTTATGCGCAAGATTATACCATCCTCAATTCATGTAGTAATCACTTTTTGAAAAAATGAATCAATAGATTTTTTCAAAGTTTTTCTATGGCGTGCTTGCTTCAGAATTAAAATTTCACTTTCATACTATTCAAATAGACGCTATTCTCTAATGAATTTTGTAGTTTTAGTCCTCGAAATTGCTTTTAAAAAAATTATTTATTACGACTTTTGAATGCTTAAAACCTTAAGCTTTGAATGCCTTACAGCTGTACATAATTTATTTATTTTAAAAAGCGTGTTTTCTGAAACCTATGACATATCTGCATTCAATTTTATCACCTTTAAAATATTCTTTTGCATTTTCTTTATGGATGGGCTTTATTAGCTTCTTCAATATTAGCTTCTTCAATATTAGCTTTTTGACTTAATTTCAAAGAATAAATTCATGGAAATGAAAATCGTTTCATGTACTTTGGAGCATTGTGAGGTTTGAAATTTAAAAAGAACTTTTCTTTTTACTCTAACGATGAAGACGCTTCAATTTCATCATTTTTCAGAAAGATGAATCTATATTCAGACAGCTCTGTTCTTAATCATTTCGAGTGTGCTTTACAAATCTTATTTATCTCCCAAACCAATCTCGCAACAAATTTGTACCCCTTACTATGCAATAATATGAATAGTAAAACTTCCGAGAGGGATTCTTTACTTTTCCTATTGTGGGTATTTTGATACATGCAAAACTTCACATTGGGACTAAGAAGAGCATGAAAAATCTTGGGATACGATATCTTTCATCACTCTATAGAAATTCCTCTAGCATAGTTCTCTCCGTGTTCTATGTATGTTCCTCATCAGTGTTCTATGTATGTTCCTC
>JAPMOQ010030274.1:1637259-1663635 GCA_026543055.1 Argiope trifasciata | reverse complement strand
GAATTTTAGAACAGGCTGCAATAGTTTAAACGTTATCTGAAAGTGTCCAATTCGTCGAGAGTTAACATGCTTAAGAAAATTTCGAATGCTTAATGTTGTTTAATACAATTTAATGCGATACTTCCCACTTTGTTTTTTTATGAAGTATGAACTGCTTTTCAATGTGTTTATTCAAAAATGTATCATAAAAATCAATGACGAATGATATTTCTTTCATATAAATACTATATCGACTTTGAAACAACAATCTAGATTTTGGTAAACGAATTATTTTACATGAATATAACGATTTGCATTAAACAAAATAATCTTGGTTTCATTGGTTTTTGTTTTATTTCTTTTTGATTCGTTTGTTTAATTCAGTAAGTTTGAACACTGAAATGTATGTTACTTAAATATAGGAACTTTAAAAAAATGGTTGTTTCTTAAGTACAATTAAATGATGTTAAAAGCATTGAAATGATTTGTAAGATGGGAATAGTTATAAAGACAAATCTTGAAATGAAGTAAGTAGTAAGAAAATATTTCAATTACGAATGTTAATTTTCCGTGCTATATAAGTTTTTTTTTTTAAATTCTAGAGTAGAACACCTTTACAAACAAACACCTTTACAAATTTAAACTTTTCTATTTATCATTGTAGATTTAATTTCAATGTTGTTACATCAAAAAAAATCTGCACTGATAAAGATAAATTATTTGTCCATTACATGGCTTTGCATTTTGCATATGAAATATTGTAAGAACACGGTGCATAAAATAAGTAGCTTACTAAATCAGAAGCATATTAATATTTTGCTAACTGATCATTTTTATCTGCGAAAATTTGTAGGTGATATTAGCTGAATTCAAATTTAATTTTCTTCTAGTCGCACTATTTACTAAACCCTAATACAAATCTATAGATAAAATATAAAACAGAATTTAAAAAAATATTTACATTAATGTACGTAGTAACAAATTTACATTTATATATGCAGTATATGTTCTTCAGAAACTTTAATTTTTTTATAGATCGTTCGTGTATGTAAAATAAGTCCTTAACAATAGTATTGAATGAAGTTCTGGTAATATACCCTTGAACAATATAAACCTACACCTTTGTTGAAATTTTTACTGATTAGCTAAGCGTTTTTTAACCATATTTTAAACAATGTTATTATTTCCAATTTCAGAAGAATTCATGGCCATTTTAAACCTTCCAGGGACCCTGTGATAATGCAAATCTCGAAACAACCTATTCCATACCCTCCAAATTTTTTACTGATTTTAATTTAATTTCTATTAAGCAATTTTAAGTTGTAAATTTTGAAGATTGAAGTCTCAAGTCCCTTTTTAAAAGGTCAATATAAAATTTCGCGAGCAAATGAATTTAGAACATTAATTTCTTTATTTAAAAAAATAAAGTCAGATGTCTATTATTACACTGCATGAGAAACTATTGCTGTAAAATTAAAGAAATTTTTAAAGTGATGTTTATTTTCTTCATAATTATATAACATTCACTTCCGTTTCTCTAATATTTCAAAACTAAACTGCTTTCAAATGAATTATCGTTACATTGATATACAGGTTCATTATCTAAGCAGTTCTAGGTATGAAATATGAGATAAACTGAGGTTCTAGATTCAATTTTAATTATCTCGTTGAAAAATAAAAATTTATGGGAAAAAACCACAATTCAACAAAATAGATTTCAAGTTTTTAATTTACACTGCAGAATAAGGATTTTTCTCCAGTATTCCTCAATTTTGTAGACTATTATTTCATTTCCCCTAAATTAATTTAATTTCTTATTTAATTTTTAGTTTGAGAAGAATTTTTCTTTGTTACTTTTTAGACTAATCCATTTTTGTTAAGATTGTCATTTACTGAGACATATTTAAATTTCTTCATTCATCTAGAATATTATGTTAACTTATCTGCATATGCATTTTGCAATTAATATTTATCATAAGTGTTCTTTATAAGCTCCTTATGCATTCCACTTTCAAAATTTACAGCGTCAATGAGAAAAAAAGAAAAAGAAAAAAAAAGAGAGAATACAGCGTTTCAAAATTACCTCAATTTGTAACAATATCAAAAAAGACAAAACAAATCACACTGAGAATGCTTAAAAATGATATTTAATCTATTGCAACAGTATAAAAATCAAATAAATAGTAAATGCGGGATAAGTTTAAAAAATAGTTTTAAAAAAATGCTTTCTTACATATTATTATTTCATTTTCGGTTGTAAGGTTCTACTAAAATATCCCTAATTTTAATTCTAATTCATAAAATAAAATAAAGACTGTTTTAGGAACAAATAACGAACTACCAGATAACATACGCAAAGATATACAAAGGGGGGATGGAAAAAATGGATTTTTAACACGGAAGCATATGCTTTAAATTTGACAGATATCTCCGAATTTTTCGTTTAAAATTATTCAAAAATTAGTGAAAATAAAGTGAAGAATATTCAGACTTTAATCTAAAAATTTTAATTCATAAAATAAGATTTTCTTCCAAGAATAAAAGTGAATGTATATAATGCATCTTTCAGTCTATTTAAAACATAGACCATCGTGCGTAGAGGTACTAAATTTAACACAAGTATATTTGGGAGAAAAAAAAATTCAGTGTGTTTAAAAATATTAACACAAAAAATACGTTATCTCTAATGTAAATTATCTTAAAAATTTTAATAAAAATCATTAATTTTATTGATTTATTAGTTTTTAAGTTGCGTATTTTTATTCTGCAAAAAGAATACAGATTTTGGATAAGCATGTATATTTTATAGTCAAGATCTTCCGTTTATATTTTCTTATGTAAAGATAAAGTTTTCATATAAAGGAGAATATTAGATTTTTAAATATAAGATAAGATGCATTTTTATTGCTATATCAGGTTTATTAAGTTATTTATTTCATTTGTATATGAATTATGTATTTGATTCCCAGAAGTTCAAAAGCTTTGAACAGATTTAATTTCAAATAGTAGGAAATTTATTATTGTTAACTTATCTTATTGACTTATGTGCTATTAATCATTTGTACATTGAAATGATCAACTTCTCTTAAAACAATTAGAATCGTTTGTGATGGTAATAATTAAGTTTAGGTGTAATTTTTTAGAATGGAATCTCTATTTTACATTTTTTTAAATTAATTGATTTTTATTTGAGAACTATATTTAGCATACTTAGACTGTGAATGAATAATTCAGAGAATTCAAGCGTAATAATGCAAGCGTTCTTGATGTATTTAGTCGTATACTTTAAATTTACCACCTTTGTCGCCCGGTTAGTATTCAACACTCTTACGCTGCTTTTTTTACCTTTAGTGTGCTCTGCACTTGCCCCATTTTCTGTATATTTTTTAAGTATAATATCTCTCTCTCTCTCTCTTTATATATATATATATATATATATATATATATATATATATATTCTGAACAATAAGGTAAAAGACATGATGAAATATTCCTACGTACGGTTTTTTATACATATTTTTTGAATCTTAAAATGCTGTAATTTTAAAATGCTTATAACGAAAATAAAGTCAATATTTCTTTTATTTTTTGATGAATTACATTTTTTTTAAATCCCATTTCTACCCTCTAAAGTAAATATTTTCCAAATTTCAGAGATAAACGGCATGGTGTGTATAGAGTCAGCATATCTCGTACACATAGAGACAAAAAGTTTTTTTTTTATGTTTACGCATCAAGACTCAGTTAAAACGCCAATACCCTTTCCCGCCAAATGCTCTAGCCAACAGATAATATGTATTCTAGGCCAGGACGACAGTGACACTTGATTTGACGGTATTTAGACAATTTCCGTTGAATGAAGACTTGCAAAATATCGGCAAGACTTCATATGAAGACTTACCGGTAATGGTATATAGACAATTTTGAAAATACTTTGGGGATGAATCAGCGAAAAATTTGCTTTATTTATGGATATTCATCAAAATTTCTGGATTAAATATATTACCGAATATAATACAGTTTCAATTATGCCTTGCATACCAGAAAATAAAAAAAAATGTCTATAATGTTGATTCCTTTTTAATCAGAATGAGAACCATGGTTGAAAAATAATTTATAAATGCAAAGAAAAATGTCAGTTCCTATTCCCTCCTGAAGCTTAAGGACCAAATGTATACCACCATCCATCTTATTAAAGTAAAAAGAAACAATTGTCTCATGAATGTGTAAGACAAGGCATGCTTTTATTTTAGATGTCACTGGTATGTTCTGACTGTAACATCAGACGGGTTATCTTTCTAAAATATTTGTTAAATTTCATTTTCGACCAATGATTGCTTCTGCAGCCTGTAAGTTTGAAAAATATACAATAGAATCAAAACTCATAGCATTAAATAAATTAACATTTAAACTAAGAATCTAACTTTAGGAATTATAACATTGTCTTCTAATAAAACTTTTTAAAATCATATGTTAATATGATTTAAAGAGAGAGAGATTTTTACAACCTTATACAAATGGTAAAATTCCTATCGTCTGAAAGGCTTACTGATAACACATATGGTTTTGAAATTTTTTCACAAAACATTTAAAAATTTTGTCTCGTACTAATATGCTTAAAAAAGCATCAAATATGCTAGGGATTAATATTGGGTTACTGCATAGTTATTAGGAGCTCTTAAACACTATTTACTATGAAAAAGAATGCATAAAAATTCAACATTAAAATTTTTAAATGATTTTACGCTGAGCATAGTCACCTCTATTTCAGTAACCATAACGATGATTGAATGGTCCACATTGAAGTTGTCGGGCAGTATTCGAGTTGAAAAGCTTTCACCTCCTTCCACCACTGCCAAAAGTACCTGGTCGTCCAAAACCGAGGGTTGACTTCTTCCTGTCTTATCTTTCAAGATTATGTCTTCAAATTTGAAGCTAGCAAGCCATTCCCTGCATCGACTTTTGGCTGATTGTGCTTTCTCTATGAACTCATATGATCGTGAAATGACTCTGCTGCTTTCTACCCTTTCTCAAAGTGGTACAACATAATATGACGAATACGAAAAAGATTACCGACACACATTTTTACAACCTAAAACAATATTTTCATTCATAAATTTATAGAATATTGTAAATTTAATTAAAATATAGCACGACAAAGAAACGCTTGATATTTATGCAACAACCCTAGATTATTTGCTGAACACTTATCAATAGGAAAGAATTAAATAGCAAAAGCACTTAAATTTTTTTGAAAAACTAAAGCATGAAATTCTATGATTAAATAAAAATTTAATATTTTAATCAGTATCGTGAACATTGCTTATCTCCTTTCTTTGCCGTATAAGAATGAAAATACGAGTGATATGTTTGCATTTATTATCATGAGTTCTATTGAGCTGAAACTGGGCTTTAATATGGAAGGAAAAAAAGACTCGTTCCTTTCCAGAAAAACCAATCTTTCTTTCTAAAAACGATGAGTTTCCACTACGTATGCTACAAGAATTTTTATAAATCCATCTTATGAAAGGGCTCTTACGCTATCATTTTTTTTAATATTCCATCTAGAACTGGATATTCAGCGCTTCCAATCGTGTAGTCAAAATAACCAAAAAGCATTTTATAATGGAAAAGTTCAATCTTTTTCTAACCCAACATCTCGTCAAGATGACATTAGAGGAAATCAGTATTTCCTTCCATTTCTATTTCTATTTTAGCAAGAGAAATATGTGATGAAATAAAGCAACATATACAGAATGGTCAGCGAATAAGCCCTGATTTCAAAATTAAATATCTCTACAACAAAGATCGATAGAATTATGCGATAAACTGTACGTTTATTAGCAAAACTGTAAAATTGCTGCGAAAAAGTTTAAAAATTTAGTTACGAAAATTGTTTGCAGATGGAGCTCTCATCACAATGCCCATAGACGCTTTTAGTGTGATGTCAAAAATGGGAAATGACTCCCGATCTGACTCTTTGTGCCTTCTTTCTGTGGGGACCATTGAAAGACACTGTCTATAGAAACAGTCTGGCCCCTCTAGATGAGCTTGAATTGTTGATTGGTGTTGCATGTGATTCCATTTCCGTTGAGACACTGCAAGACGTGATGTCAAATTTTATTGTTCGATTACGCCATTTCATTGCTTCGAACGGTGAACATTTTGAAACAATTGTATTTTGATTGCAAAGACCGCATCACTTTGTTGAAAAAAAATTTTTTTGTAAGACTCCTTTCAGATAAAGAGTTCTTAGCGCAGAGTGCCATCTGTTAACGATTTTTGTAACTAAATTTTCTAACTTTTGTACATTATTTTTACAGTTATCTATCACCCTGTATATCTAACCATGATGATGTTATTTTCTATGTTGGAGCATGTTACATAACTTTGCAGATAAATGGTAGAAAAGAAGAATGAATTTAACTTTAAATTATTTTTCCACATATTATTATAGAATTATGCTATCAACGCTTAATATATATTTTTTTGCATATATTCTGAAATATTATTGATTGTTGAGCTGGCTTCCTGGCACAGAAATAGCATCTTTTTCCAGTTTAAGGCATGGTTGTTCTTCGTCTATGTTCAATCTGTGAGGTGTGTGAATGACCCCCTTTAAAAAGCGGTTGTGCAAGCGAATGTAACGCATGAAGTTGACAAGTCGTACTCTTGGTCATAGTTGGCGCTACTGAAAAAACAACAGACGTTCATCGCGACTTAAATCGTTGACAGGTAACTATCAGCGAGCTTGTAAAATGCCATAAGTCACAACAACATGATAGTAGAAGTCTCCGAAACTGTAATGGCAAGAAAAGTTTTTTTTTTCCGAGTTTTCCTTAATATGATCCTATGATAGTCAAAACTGGGATAACGAAAAGAAGGAATCTTAAAGGCTGACTTCTATTAAAGTAGGTTATATCTTTTTTGAAATGTAATTACGGTGTATCTCATCTTTCCCTTTTGTTAATGTATTTTGATGCGCAAGTATCAAGAAAAGAGATATATCAATAATCGTAAATATTTTCTGCGCTTACAGTTCAGTTATTATAGCAGAAAAGTTGTTATAGCCCTTTTGCTGCGTGCTAGAACGATACAGCAGCTATATTATCAAGATTTAAACTGTTTCTCTTATTCGCATACCTAATCTGAGATGCCATTATCACCTTGAAGACAGATATACTAATATATTCTATTCTGTCACCTTATAAGTGATAATGAGTGTTATTGTTGAAGAGGGAATATTACAGCAAATAATTCTAGAAATGAACAAAAAGAAAAGCAGTCGTATTTTCGAATAACTTTGTAAATAAGAAAAAGACCCTATTTCTTTGTTAAAATCCTCTTATTCAGAACATAACTAAACTAAACGAAAGCCACCTAGCGAGAAGTTTTAAATTCCTTCTGCTATTTATATAATGATAAATACTCTAATTATTAACTACTTTAAGTGTAAGAATACTCTAAGAGAACCTACTTGCATGAATTTGTTGATTCGAGGGAAGGGGATGGAGTTCTTGAACTCGATACTTTTAACTTCTGAACGAATACTGATTTAAAAGAGATCTATCTTATTACATTCAAATGCACCATGTGAGGACACCGTGAGCTGTTGACCTTTTAGGCTGGCTTCCTGGCATAGGAGTAGCGTCTACCCTATGATATGGCTATCCCGGATTCGAGTCCAGGACTGGGCATGGTTTTTCTTTTGTGTTCTATTGTGAAGTGTGTGAATGTGCCTCTGTAATCTATAAAATCTCTTAATCTGTAATGCAATCTGCAAAAAGGGGTGTGTGAGAGTGAATGTGATGCATGAAGTCGTGCTCTTGGCCCTAATTGACACTTCTGAAAAAGAAGAGACAATTATTTGTCAGTGATTTTAGCTCAATCGGCTTAAATTGCTGACAAATAACTGTCAGCGGGCTTGGAAAGTGCCATAAGTCAGAACAACAACAACATTCAAATGCTTACTTTAACTTTTGGCAAGTAAGAATAAACATCCTGGTACGTTTTTATAATCAAAATCAAGTTTTGATCTCCCTGACAATTATTTGTTAGCAATTTAAGATCAATCGACTTAAATTGCTGACAAACAACTCTCAGCGGTCTTGTAACGTGCCATAAGTCAGAACAACAACATTCAAATGCTTATTTTAAATACGGCATTATCATTTGGCAAGTAGGAATAAATATCCTGATATGTTTTTATTATCAAAATCAAGTTCTGATCTCCTACAACAAAAACTGTCTTTCTACCCTTTCTTTGAAACCAGATCCATGATACCCATAAACTATGTATATCCATCCAATGGTACTCCATAAATTATGTACTCTGAAATTGCTCTGAGTATATCGACTTTTTTCATTGCGTGCTTGTCATGGCTTGGTCATGATGGATGGTAGAAAAAAACCCATGAATTTATTTTTTTGTTTTCAAATAAGGTAAAGAGAAGAAAAACTCTTCGGTTTTATGAAAAAAAAAAAGCATAATCATACAAAATAAGTCAAAATCAGATTTCCTAGTTTCCTGTCGACACACCAACAAATCCTCATTGGTTGAGACGTAATATGAGAAATATTTTCAAAAAAGATAAAGCTACTTTTTCTTCACCTGGAAAATAAATTCTAGGTGCAGCATTTTAGGGAAGTGACTCGAGGCCTGTAATCCGTTTTTGTCAGATTTTTTCCTTCCGATCCAATTGGTCCGATCTTTTTGACAGGTGTAGAAGTTCGCGTGACCATTTTGGGGGACATAATCTATAGAAAAATGAAATGAATTTTTCCTGTTTAAATGGAAGGATAAAAAAGATTTATCCTATATTTATTTTAAGGCAACTAGATGAGTATAAATAAAATAAAGATGGCAGTAAGAAGGATCAAACTAATAAGCTTTAAAGCTTAGAGAACGATGAGTATAAAACTTGTTTAATGGTATGAATCAGATTTTGCAAACGACAAAATTTGAGACTAGTTGGCATTTTATTGTAGACTAGCTGGTACCGGAGCGTTCCTGCCGCCGAAAAATATATTAAGTGCAATCAATCAATAATTTGGCAATGTTTTATCGAAATAGGATAAACGATTCGACAGTAAATAGAATAAGAACAAACAAATATCATTTTTTTATATATTAGATTTGTTTTTAGAATTATGAAAATTGGTATTCTTTCAGAATGGTAACGACAGAAACTATTTCTTGTATCTAGTTACTCTTTTAATACTTGTATAGAAAGGGTAACGACAGAAACTATTTCTTGTATCGAGTTACTCTTTTAATACTTGTATAGACAGGGTAACGACAGAAACTATTTCTTGTATCTAGTTACTCTTTTAATACTTGTATAGAATTCACAAATTTAATTTTAGAAAATGCGATTAAAATATTTTGTTTTTAATCTTTCTTTAATACAGTTGAAACGATAAGTTTTTTAAATTAAGATGGTGCTAAATTTTTTGTGTTTGCTGTGAAAAAAGCTAAAATTTAATTAAAATATAAAATTCTCAGGGTTGATCTCCCCAAAACTTTATCGTATAATCTGTAATAACGTTGTTACCTCTGATAATTACTTTCATGAGATTTACGTACTATAGATACAAAATATTGGCTTTTTGCTTGGATTTGACATTTTTACAGAATCTATTGTCTCCTCGGTGAGTTATTTGGAGAGTATTCCTTGGTAAATAGATGCGGTTAAAATTCAAATTTTATTTTTTGATTTTAGATAATTGCACTATGCCTATATCCATCCCGTAGTCGTAAGCAATAAACTGACCAAGTTTAATCTCAATTTGGATGAACAGTTTAGGAAGGCATAAGAGACATACAGACAAGCATTCATTTTTATTTATATAGATGAGTACGTTGAGGAAATTTTTATGAAAACAATATTTTTATAAATACGAGCTGCTTTTTTCAAATTTTTGGGATCATATAACAGAACAGAGGCCAATACAATTCAATTCAGAATGAATGATGTGATATTTCAGCAGTGAGGGAAAAGCTTTTCGCAATTCATAATGAAGTAATCATTTTTGGATAAGTACATATATTCGTTTTATTTTTTCCAAGGGGAGCATGATTTATACGTGAATAAAAGTGACGAAACACGTCTGTTTATATTGAAACACAAGAGAAAGAATATGTGAACTTTTCTCCGATTGGTTTTAATAAGAGGTCCTTATAGGAATTTCTTAACGTATTATTAGAGAACTTATTATTGAGTATAAAACTTGTTTAATGATATGATTTAATAATGATCAGAGTTCTTCAAACGGCAAAATTCAGGAAATATTTCAATGGTTGGGGAAATTTTTATGAAAACAATATTTATATTTTTCCTTTTCGAACACTTTGAATGATGTTCCACAAGAATTTTATCTTCCCTTTCTAATCCCAATGTTACATCAGCAAATGCTGTAACTTGATTTATACATACTGTTTAAATATTTATGGTGGCAACTGACAGCACTGGACAAAATTCGATTTGAATGACAGACATAACCCAACTTTTATTTCGAATCTTGTGTAGTCAGGTTACTTTCTTACTACTTAAATTTCGCATCTGATGCTCGCCAACTGAGAATCATGTCTTCATGTAAATAATTATATACCTGAATCTTCATGTAAATAGTTATATATATGGATTTGTTGCGAATAAAGTTATTATTTTTTTAAAAATCGACTCATAAAGATGGATAAGTAAACCTTACACAGTACATGTCTCCCATATCTGGTGACCCGGATGTGATAGGAACTCAAATTTTCTGATGAAATAATTCAAACATTTTTCAGAAGACTGAATATGTATCACTTAATTGCTTCAATACAAACTCTCTGCTGAAATCACCTTACAATATAGTTTAATTTACAAGGTGGCCAGAAATAAAACACCCCTACTCTGACCTCCATGGATATCGAACTACTCAGTGTAAAGACTCAAAATTTTGTACACATACTATTCAAAATATGGGGAAACGGATTTCACGAAAAAAAAAATTAGTTCCTGAAATCACCGATAGGTGGCGCTGCACAACTGGAACTATGATCAAAAGACACAAATAATAATAAAAATTAAAATGTTTATGCGGAATGGAATGCTTCCATGCTTCCTTTTTAATTTTTCTGCCCCTTATGGAAAATAAAAATAGTAAAGAAGCTAGAACTCCCGTTGTAACTGCAATTTCATACTGTAACCAGAAAAATTTGCATAAAGCATGGTTAGAAGCCATGTTCTGGGTATAAAAGAAGTTAAAAGGTGGGGAATGTCATTCTTATTAGTGATGGCTGTCACGCTGCCAGAACGCGCTTTGCTTGTGAAGTTGTTTTACGAGAATAAAGGAAATGCTCCAGCAGCACTTCGAGAGTTTCGCCGACTTAAGGATTTGCGTAAGGAACCATTGCTTCCACAAGCTCTCAGGAGAATGATCGCTCGATTCGAGGAAACTGGACATCTTGGAGTTCAGCCTGGTCGAGGACGCAAACCGGTTCGTTCAGATGTCGTTGAAGATGTTGCCACCGGTATTGTTGAACAGTCATTGGATAATGTTTTAGGCTGCAGTAGTGCACGTGCAGTGTCACGACACTTGGGTGTTCCCTATAGCACAGTGTGGAACGTACTCAGAAAAATGGTGCATTGTTTCCCGTACAAAATCCGCCCTAATCAACAATTGCTGGCCACAGACAGGGAGATGCGACTGACCTTTGCATTGACATTTCTTGCTAGAGTTGAAGTGGATGCATCGTGGCCGTGGCAGATTCTGTGGAGCGATGAGGCCCATTTCCACCTCAGTGGAACAGTGAACACCCATAACTGTCGCATATGGGACACGACAAACCCCCGTACCTTCCAAGAGATTCCACTCCACTCACCGAAAGTTACAGTCTGGTGTGGATTCACAGCCACATTCATCCTTGGACCGTTCTTTTTCGAAGAGGTTACTTCCAATGGCCTTGAGACATGTACCGTGACGGCCAACAGGTACAAAAGGATGCTCGAAACATTTGTTGTACCCCATTTGCAGCAGCGCCAATGCCTTGACACCATTACTTTTATGCAAGATGGAGCACCTCCACACATTGGACTCCCTGTGCAACAGTTTCTTCGCCAACATTTCACCACTGACAGAATAATCAGTCGCGCGTTTCCGACAACTTGGCCATCTCGTTCACCGGATCTTAATCCGTGTGATTTTTGGCTTTGGGGACACTTAAAAAACCTTGTTTATCGAGAACGTCTGATAACCTTGGCAGATTTGAAAGAGAGTATCAGTCTGCATGTGAGAAGCATCTCAGATGACCAGTTACGATCCGCAGTTGAACAAGCTGTCCACAGACTTCACATTTTACATCTTCAGGAAGGGAACCATATTGAGCAGCATTCCCTGCATCGATAACGTCCTTGTTTCATGTATGCTTGGTACTTTCAAATAAAATGTGTTTAAAACGTGTTTTTGTGTCTTTTCAGCATACGTCCAGTGGTACAGCGCCACCTATCGGTGATTTCTGGAACTAAATTTTTTTTTCGTGAAATCCGTTTCCCCATTTTTTGAATAGTATGTCCACAAATTTTCAAGCCTTTACACTGAGTAGTTCGATATCCAGGGAGGTCAGAGTAGGGGTGTTTTATTTCTGGCCACCCGGTATATCCAAACTTTATTATTTTGTTAATAATGACTAGATTTATTGTTAATAATAGAATGTAACTATAAGCAACTCTACGAATGTCTAAAAAATAACCACAAATCTTATGCCTAAATATTATTTTAAAAATGAATTATCTTAATGAATAATAAGAATTCTCTGATTTTATAGCAGAAATCCACATTTCAAAATATCAGTCTCAAGTAATACCGGGTGCGTCGGAGAAACTTGCTTATTTGAAAGGTCAATAAAAACAAAAATACTTCAGATATTGTTTTAGTTATTTTTTTATTTGAGAATACTGTATCCCAATTTTTTTCAAACAGTTTTGAAAATGACATCGGTTAAATGGCGACTTCCATTGCGCATACAGTGTTTGAGTAGATTTTTGAAGTTCGTATGCACTCTTCGTAGCATATCAATTGGTATGTTGGCAATGGCGTCGCAAATGTTGTTCTTCAGGTGAGCTATTGTCCGTGGTTGATCGACATAAACCAAGGATTTCAAAGTGAACCTCGTTACTGAAAAAAACGGTCGCGTCTTCAGGCAGGTTGTCAAGTAGCATTTCACATGCATTTAATTTAGAGTTTTTATGAACCTTTTGATGGTCCATAGGACTCTTTTCTCAATTTTTCGTATTGATGTAGTGACTGACGATTATCATTTAAATGTCCCCAGATACAAAGACAGATCGTGTTCATTCATTTTGGGTTTTGCTTATAATCCGCTAACTCTTACTGAATTAACAAACCTTTTTTCCAGTCTTTCAATTGATCCTTTGACAGGCCTTCTGTCATCCCACATATGTAATTTCTATTTTTTTTTTTTTTTTTTTTTTTGGTAATGGAGAGAAACAAGAATAAGTATTCACCGCCAGTTGTTACAAATCATCTCTAAATTACTTGAAAAGAGAAAATGCAGATTTTAAGGGTTTGTTGCAAAAAAAGGTAGCTCCAATAATTCAAGTTTGCAGAAAGCCTTAAAAAACGTCTGAAAAATTTAAATTACAATGAAATAGACAGATCCATCGCTTGAGTAAAACGAGAACTAAGATTGGAAATCTTAGTTCTTGAAATGTTTTCACACCAAATGAACAAGGAATTTTTTTGCCACTTGATAGAGCATGTAACTCTAAATTTCCTCAAGTTGGAGCTACCTTCTTTTTGCAGCAAACCTTTAAACTCCGCATTTCCCCATCAAATCTCCATAATAGTAAGAATTACTCTTTTTTTTCCAAACATGGAAGATCAAGTTTTTATCGCTTTCAGGACAATTAAATTAAAATGCAAAATGTTATTTCTATACCAGCAGCAAATAAATTATTTAATAGAATAAATTCCATCTAAATTTACTATTCGGACTGACGTAGAAACTATTTTGAATTTAATTTATTGAAAGAAGAAAGCAAAGCGTTAAGGCACATTATTATAAAACATAAATTTGAAGAATATACACCAAATTTTGTTGATAAAGATCGTTGCACTTTTGAGGTATTTTATTCAACAAAAATATTTGTAAAAATGTATTTTACTAATTTTTAATTCAATTTGTCTTGTCTTAAATTATGTTTGTGACGATGAATTTGCAGTGGAATTTTTCTTCCCCTTTGTACATGCGTTGTTTATTTACTTGCCAGTTCTTAATGGCGTTGCAACTACAACAATTTCAGAGCTTTATTTGTTAGCTGATTATATTAATTAAATTTGGATTATATAGATGTGGCGGCATCTGCTGGTGAATTCGTGAATGATTAATTTCAAAATTTTATAACACTTACTATATTAAATCAGCAAACATATTTAAAAGTTAATAAGTGAAAATAGTAATAATAATAAAGTTTTAAAGACATTATAACTGTACACAAATTTCGAAATTTTGTTTATATCAAAAACACGAAAACTGAACAAGAAAATCGCAAAACTTCGAAGACACTTTGATACGATAACCAAAATACTGTAAATATCAAAAAGTAAACATCATGATTGTAGCTACAATAACTGCCGTCTTTTAAAAACTCCAGTAATTAAAAAATAATCTATGGAAAATTCTGATTTTTTTCAAAGATTATATAATTTTATATCATGAATGTATAATATTTTATTATTATTTTCTATTTAATTTTTAAAAAAGGAATATTTAGAACCGATTTATATTAAAATTATTGGAATAGCTAGCAATTCTTGAACTCTAAAACGAGGTGATTCCTCAAAATTATGAAATTGAAATTTTATAATTAAATGCAATAAAGTACCTTTTATATGATTTGCATAAATACGTACTTCACGGTTAAATGCTTTCCATCCCTTGATTGTAATCATTATAAATTACTTCTTTTATAAAATGCTAAGAGCTAGAAGTTTCTATTAAACGTCATTTTGTTTTTTTCTAAAATTTGTCAATTTTCTCAGTAATTTTTCTCTCTTTTACTATCTTCTTGTCCTAAGAGCACAACTTTGTCCTGTAAGGCAGAGTTCCCCCCCCCTTCCATGATATTTCCAAACAAAAGATGCCATAACAATAGGACATCTAGAAACATCCTATGCCTGGAGGTAGGGAATGGACAAAAGAAGTGTCAGTACATTGTCACTTCTTTGGACTAGTCTATCTGATAAGTCCGTCATTGTTCAATCTCTGTGTCTTTGAGTTTCCCTCTTTTTCATTATAGTGCAACTCTGGCTATTTTTGAAAAATTTGAAATGTCTTGAAAACTGTGACTAAAAATATGTGCTTTGTCTTTTTTCATTTTCGTTTAATTACATTTCCGCTTAAAATTAATGGCTATAAAAATGGAACGTATAGGTCAGCAGGTAAATTCAAAAACATTTAAAGATCTTAAAATTTAAAAAAATCACTCGATGTTGCATCTTATTTTGATTAAATCCAAATTCATTTTTGTAGTATTATGCCTCTAGAAATGTAGTCTTTCTCTTTTGTACTCCAAATGCAATTTTGTAGTATTATGGCTCTGGAAATGTAGTCTCTTTTGTTCTTTAAATGCACTTTTTGTAGTATTTAGACTCTGGAAATGTAGTCTCTCTCTCGTTTCTACTTCAAATGCATTTTGGTAGTGTTTAGGCTTTTTTAGTGTTTGAAACAATTGGTCCGATGAGCTAAATGCCAACTTGATTAGATGAATGCAAAATGACAGAGTCATTTCACAATTTTTTATTACTGATGAATTAATGGAAGACAAATTGACCAATAAAAGCAAGTGATGAAGAAGAATATATGTATTAAAAAAATAAATGCTTCGAAAATTAAAAATGCTCCTTTTTTATGCTTAAAAAAAAAAGGAAAAATTTATTTTATTTGCCAAGATGCATGTAAAAAGGAATTCAACAAGGTTATTCTATTTAAAATGCAGTATAAAAAAACAGTCAGTATGTCATATTAGAGACCTTTTTAAGCATACGTTTACATGCGTGTAGATATGCATAAAACACAAAAAGCTCTCACACAAAATAAAATCATTATTTTTCTCATTTTGATTATAAATGTTTAATTTTAATATTTAAATATTGTTTTTGAGTAATATTTAAATATTGTTTTTGAATATATTATAATATGTAAGTATTTTTTAAAAAAATTATTACTTTTAGTTATTGCATTAGTTTGAAGACATGAAATTTGTAATAGTTTCTAAGATTTCAATTACATGTCTTTTCATTTTTACATCATTTTACCTCTGTCTCTTGAAAGATGTGTAAACTGTATTTTATTTACTATTTCTTTCTATTCTAAACTCTTCCTGCAAGAGAAGGAATCTTACTCAGAACATGACTTAATCATCTTGTGAAGTAAACGTGCTTTCCTACAGCAGTGAAAACTTTTCATCGTTTCCATGAATAATGTTTCCTTAATTGCCTTGCAGGCTCTAAAAGCATTTTAAGCAGGTTATCTGCACTTCCCAAAAGTCATTCGATGGTTCAGAATTATTAAGCGGTCTTCCCGTAATCCGATAATGAAGTTTAAAACATTTTCGGCCCCAAATCCGATGCATTTCGAAGATAATTTAATGGATATTTGGGAATTCATTTTATTATCCAGATTAGTTCAACACATTTCATGTCCCGGATATGAAATGAATTTAGACAGCCTTGCCATAATGTTATTCAATATTTAAGCTTTAATTTCTTTTCTGAGGTTTAACACTTTACTTTTTTTTAAAGTTTTAGATTTCAAAATTAAGCCGCTTTAATGCTGATTAAAACAATAAGAAAATTATTGATAAAATTAAATGTGGTTGTTTTCTTATTGTAAGAGCGAAAAAGCTAACGCATTAAATTTTTTGTGTTAAAATTATTTGAAATTTTAATACAAATCTTTTTGACATTTTCTTTGGGTATAAACAAATTATGACATGACTAAGATATTAAATGCCCGTTACTTTCACCTGCATTTAATATAAGAAAAGAAATGATCGTAATTAATAACTTCAATGGCTTATCACTTAAATCTAACCAGAGTAGGAATAATATTTTTGATGGGAGGGGTAAGCATGTCAATTTATTTTTATGCCTTTCAACTCAGAAACTCAAAAGCCGAAACAGCTAGATGATTAAGATTTGGTAACTGGTCTTCATACCAAAACTGTAAGCATATTTCACACTTTAGAAAAATATTTGCCGAATGATGTCTTTTAACTGCTTGTCCAATTTCGCATGAATAGGACAATGGCTTACCATAAGTTAGCCATAAGTTACAATGTTTAAGTTACATGGCTTAAATCAATGCTTAAGTAACAATGTCTTAAGTTACTTACCATAAGTGACAATGGCTTACCATAAGTTTGTCTTTAGAACTGTAAATTTGTCCCAAGAGGAGTACCTCATACTTGAGGATGAAAAGCTGCCGACATGGTAGTTAATTTCCCCTATCCCTTCGGGTCCCATCGATGACGGAACGTACTTCCTTAGGGAAGGATTGTAGCATGGTCTGTGATGGCAGTTCAACCAATGTTGTAGTTCCCGCCAGCGTTGTTGTCAGGGCAGTTCGGACAATCAAGTTTTTGCGTGTACCTTAGAGAGGGTTGAAGCAGTAAATCTATGACTTAAGAATTATAAATTTGTCCCTGATGTTGGGCTAAATTCCTTGACATATTGTCTGCCTACCAGTTCCGATGTTTGTTAATATATGATCTTAAAAGGATGAATTATTTTGCTTTCTTCTTTTTCGAATTAAACTGGCTATAAGGAAGATGTTCGAAATGAATTCTTGGCTCCTTTCACTGTACTAAAAATAAAATATGAGCGTTATGTAAATTAGGAAGCATCATTCTTATTAATATCGGATGAGAATTGATTTTTTTTATAAATTTAAATCCAGAAATGAGCCTTTCTAAAGTTGGTTATCAGTAATGCCAACAATAAAAGTAATGCCGTATTCCTTTGGTAAAAAAAAGAAGAAGAAAACACTGAACTAACTTTGAATATCTGAAAGTTATATTGTAGTTAGGAAACAAATCTTAAAAATACACAGTAATATAGTAATCACTAATATTATTATCGTACACATCTTGACTGTATTGCTATGGATTTCCACCTTTGGGCTCAATTTTGTGTAATGGGCGTATTGTGTGAGAACACAATCAGCAGGCCTCGACGACGTTTATTTACACGAAGACAGGACAGTACAAAGACGACAAATATTTACAGTCGAGACGATCACACAACAGCACACATCAACTACAGTAGTCCACAAGTAGAAATCCAGTAGTAACAACTTCCACAGCACACAAAGCGACCAGACAGAAATCAGCAGAAGAGAGAATCCTCGGAGCTTTACTCTACGGTCTCTCCAGATGGCTGAAACTTCTCACTGTTTCTCGCTTTAGTTGCATCCCTCAGCATATTACCACAAGTCTGACTACAAAGACTCGGCGCTGCTTCCACAATAGACAACAAGCACTAGCTCAGTTTAGCATTAGCTTGACTCCATCGTCGCTTCAGTATTCTCTCGATGATTTGTTACATGTCGGTTTGAATTGTAACAAATTTTATTCCAATTTTTGTACCAACTACCATTCACCACTACTACTCGCAGCTTCAGAATGCCGGTCTTTTATAGTTTCCCGGAGACGTGGCTAAAAGCTTCTTGATCAATCAGGCGTATATTGATTCCTAATGAATGGATCGACAAAATTCTCAATGTTTCGAGTATTATCCAATCTGTTTCCAAAGTCGCCCGATTCGTCTCCAAATCGCCAAATGGTCGCCAAGTTTGTCGCCAGGCTCTTAAATTCATAGTAATACGATGAAAGATAATTAAAGAATATTCAGAGTTTGATATTAAAAAGGAAATCTAATGAAATCGATTGTCCGCAGTCTCAATCTTCGAATCTAAGAGAGAAAACAAGGCTTCTTCTTTTATATATCAAATATTTTCTTGAGTATCTACTTTCTTGACCTGTTTGTGTAAGTCGGGTAATAAAAATATTTCATTAAGATGGCGTATAAAGAAATTATCAGCAATAAAATATCATCTCGAAAGAAAAGAGAAATTGATCTGCTTTCATATAAATTTTACGAGTATATGAATCTATTATTGAATGTATGTATTTGGTTTATCTGTTTTGATGATAAACGTTATCTTTTGTTATTAATAAAAGGAATAAAGCAAGGAAGAGAGGGATTTAGCTTTAAAGATAACCTGATGCCAATCTTTCTTAAATAATTCCAAGACCATATTAACGAAATCGCAGTTTCCTGTTTCGCGTTTTGAATTATTTGGTATTTATCAATAAAAATTTTAAAAATTTCATTAATGACATTGTATTATAATTAATTGAGTAATTATCTTTGATGGATTTACGTTCCTTTATGAAATATTAGAGCATCCTTACTTGAATGAAGATGTTACCAAATATTTTGAAAGGATATTTTATAGTAAACCTTTTCCGATATAAGACAGTTCGAGCAATGATACATTCGGAGTTTTATTTGAGATTTATATTTTGCCAGTAACCAAAATTTTCTTTAGAAATCATGATGTCAATTATTAATTTGAGCTCATTTGAAACATAAATCAAAATTAATTAAGAAGAAGAAAATTCCATGTCTTTCATTACTTGATTAGACTGCTTAGCGGTTTTCACGTAATGTCGTAATATAATACAATCTCATTTAACATGATTAAAAAGTTACTCGTCGTATGAAGGTATTTTAAAGACAATCCCATTTTACTTCCAAACTATTTGTGACTAGTCGCCTATAGTGACCAGTTGGTTCGGTGGAGGAAAATTTATATTTAATTTAAGTCAATTTTTTTAAAATATAACTTCATTTCTTTGATATAATAAATTATCAAACATCAAACTCTTGTTGCTTTAATAATTTTACTTCTATTCTTAGTTAATTTAATTGTATTAACTTCTCGCTTTAAAGCAACACTAGTTCAATTTTGAGATTGTAATAACTCATGATTTTGAACTGCTGTCAGATGACGAGGACAACACCTGTGCTGGTACACCTTCTCCAAACTTTCAAGTCATACCAATTGGAAAAAGTTTGACGCCGATGGATTTATCGTACATGCACCAGACATACTTACACAAAAACAATAAAGGATGTAAAAGACATTTTGCTAGAAAAAAATTTAGTTTTAAATGTCACCCCTAGAGGGCGTATTGTGAGCTATTTTATAATAAGAATTACAAATTAGCTTGGAATTAATCCAAGTCATTTGTCGATATGATGGCCACCAATGTCAGCTACCCTCTGAAATCTGAAAATGGAATGTTCAACAGTAGAGCGTAGTGTCTGCGTTGAAATATTGAACACTTGGCGGCAAATACTAGCTTTAAGATCAGGCAACGTCCTCGGGTTGTCACGGCCAACCTTACCTTTCAAATATCCCCAGAGCCAAAGGCATACTCAAAATTTCAGAATTTTCGGATGAATAGTTACAGCGATATGTAGCCCTGAGTAGGGTAACTTTAATTTGGGACATCCTGTACATATTGTACATAATCTGTATGCATACATAGTGGAAATTAGTCTCATAGCATGATAGTGTTATTAAAACGTAAATGTTTTGCTCATGTTTCTTCAAGTTTTTGCGAAATTGCAAATTCACTTTAAATTCTCCTTGTAAACTACACATACATATATTAACCTCCCTAGATTTCAACCATGAAAGATTAAAGCATTCGGTTATATATTTTATGAAACGACAAAAAGGATTTGATTTTTACATCGGGAATATAATCTGCTGTTGGATTTCACGCAAAAAAAGGACAAATTTTAAATTGTAATAACTAAAAAGACTTTCTGTTAAGGTTTGAAGTGGTATGAAATTCATTATTGTTGAATATTTTGAGAAATATTGTGAAAAAAAAAACGACTAATTTTTAATAAAAGTTTTAATTAAAAATTCTAAAAAAAGACGTATTGATTAGAAATGCAGATTTTCCACTTTCAATGGTATATTATACTTAAATTTCATAGCAATAGGTGAGACCATTTTGAGATAAAAACGGTCCTGCACATGGGGCGCAAACACAAATCACAGAGACATACTTCATTATCAATAGAGATAGATACTTCCTTTACCGTGAGATTTTCTATAATGCGCATTCAAAGTTGATTTTTGAACTATCTTGTATGAGAATAATTGCCTACTTAGCTATAAATAAAGTGAATTTATTCATAATTAGCTGGCATCCGGCATGTTGCTGCAGTAGAAGAAATAATCTTGAAATAGAATTTGAAATAGTTATCTTGTTTAATTAAGAAGGATAGGAAGAATATTTATTTTCTTGTCGGCAATGAATACATTCATTGAAATTGAAGGATATACAAAGGAGAAGGATAAATAGTAGTTATTCTACTTTTATCATTCCATTCTACAAACAAATATTCATTTTTATGTATTAGATTTGTGTATTCTTTTAGAATTGTAAAGTTTGGTGTTCTTTCAGAATGGTAATGAATGAAACTACTTATTGCATATCGGGATTTTTTTAATATTCGTTCATAATTTTCAAGTTTTATATTAGAAAAATGTGATTATGAATGAAATGTAATTAAATGAAAAATGTGATTTCAGCTCCAAAAGGACGATTGTTTGCACTGATAATTTTGTGAATGGAATTACCTTAAGATATTTTTGGTTTTAAAATATCGAGATAAATAAAAACGAATATGTCTCTTATGCGCTACTGTGCCTCTCATCCAATCGCGATAAAACTTTAGCAACTTATTACTTGCACTTACGGGATGGTTATAGGCATAGTAAAATTGTGTAATTTATATAAATAAAAATGAATGTTTGTCTGTATGTCTCTTATGCGCTGCCGTGCCTCTCATCCAATCGCGATAAAACTTTAGCAACTTATTGCTTGCACTTACGGAATGGTTACAGGCATAGAAAAATTGTGTAATTTATATAAATAAAAATGAATGTTTGTCTGTATGTCTCTTATGCGCTGCCGTGCCTCTCATCCAATCGCGATAAAACTTTAGCAACTTATTGCTTGCACTTAGGGATGGTTATAGGCATAGAAAAATTGTGTAATTTATATAAATAAAAATGAATGTTTGTCTTTATGTCTCTTATGCGCTGATGTGCCTCTTATCCGATCACGATAAAACTTTAGCAACTTATTGCTTGCATTTACGGGACGGTTATAGGCATAGAAAAATTGTGTAATTCATATAAATAAAAATGAATGTTTGTCTTTGTGTCTCTTATGCACTGCTGTGAATCTCATCTGATCACGATAAAACTCTGACTTGCACTTTAAATGCTCGAACTGAACCTAAAAGATCTTTGTTTTTCCCATAACCAGTTGTATGCTGGATGCTTACAAGTAAGACAGTCAAGAAATTTATTTGTTTCTGCTGAAGGCGGAAAAAAATACTGCCAACCATAAAGCTCTGAATAATAAAGTAAGAAAGAATAGAATAAATACTATTTACACATCTACTTTATATATCATTCAATTTCAAAGAACGTATTCATTTCCGCTGCGAAAATAAATGCTATTCTATTTTTTCTATAATTCCTAATTGAAGAAGATAGTTATTTTAAATTTCAAACGATATTTCCATTTTTTATGGTAACAACGAGCAGGATACTAGCTAGTTAATATATAAATGTTTATTTACAAATTTAAAAGTAGCAATAATGGTTATAACTTGAAGTTTTTCGTACGGTTCAGTTATTCTCTACCTGCGAAGTATCTTTTCTTTGTGGTATCTCGAAAAATATAAAAAAACCAAGTAGCTTAATTTTTACAGACTCGAAGTCTTAAAGTAAAATATCAAAAATAAATATTTGTTATGGATATTTTAGGAAAGTAATCTCCCCTCCTATCTCAATGAATAATTATCAAGAGTTTTAAATTTGAATAGAATAGTTACGTTATTTTATATAAAATAGATTTAAAAACAAAATACTTACATTTTTCAAGCAAAAAAAAATTCCATCTTTAATATATCTATAATCAGAAAACTATCATAACGTTTAGAATTTATTTGAAAAAGAAACCGAAAGTAAAATATTTAAACAAGCTCAAATAAAAGAGCAACAGGGAAATAGTTCTTAATGTAATCCCTGTTTAGTCTCTAAACACATACATTATTAATTTCGAAATGTTCATACAAAGCAGTTTAACACATATCAACATTAATTTAAAAAAAAAGCCAATTTGAATTTAGTTTGTAATTTAGGAAATGTTAAGATAAACAAATTACAATGACTTTTTATTCTCTTTTTTAATTATTTGTTCCAATGTTATGGAATGAATATGACTAGGGTTTGATACTCTAATGCAGGGATGGGGAAACTTTTTCGATCGCGGGCCAAAAATTGAAAAAATAAAGTTTGGCGGGCCAAGATGAATTTTTCTAAAATTTTAAAAACAATTTACAAGTATTACAATTTAATATATTAATAAGAGGAATGAAATTGCGATTTCATTTTTAAAAGTTCCTTACGTTGAGGTTCGAAGTGAGATGTACTGATTCTAAGGAACGAGGCTAAATGCTCATCTGTCAGTCTACTTCTGAAATAATTCTTTCTAAGGTTCATAGTTGAAAACACTTGTTCACATATATAAGATGAAGCAAACATAGCACGGATTTTCTGGGCATGAGATATTAAATTTGGGAAACTTACTTTCGATAATGATTTGTAAAGCTCTAACTTTGGCATATTTAGAAACAATTTCTTGAGATGATTGTTAGATTGCAACTCAATTAATTTAAGCTGAAAATCTGACCTCACTGCTTCACAGTTTACGTTGAATGGCATGGTAAAATTATCCAATTCTGCTTGAATATATTGAATTTCCATATGTCTGCTCCACAAGAAAAAGATAAAGCTTGTTGGCGCCAATCTACAGCTATAACTAACAAATAACTTCCGCTTTTAACACTTTACCGATTGAAAACTGCCTGCGTTTGTTATTTCCTTCAATTTATGTTTTGCAGAACAAAAATAGAGAATGTAAACAGATTACCAGCTCTTTGAAAAAAAGGAAGAAAAAATATAACATTCAAACAAAGTAGAAAAGGAGATGGATATATAATATATGAATATTTATTTTAATTTGCCTCTGACCGGCAAATTATAAGTCTATCCGCGGGCCGGATAGAACCTTCCGGCGGGCCGGAATTGGCCCGCGGGCCGTAGTTTCCCCATCCCTGCTCTAATGCAACTAAATTTTTTTCCAAAAATGTCCTGAACGTAGTTTTAATTGATTCTCTGAATAAATTAATAGGAGAATATATAAAAATATCCTCAAATGTAACGGATTTAATTATTCAACATTCATTCATTCTATATCAACAACAACATTGGATAAATAATATAAATGTATGAAAGAATCACATCAATTTTACAAATCATACGTACTTTCAGAAAGCGACAGAAAATAGATCAGTGTTCATTATTACCAATGTTTATTTATTTATGTCTTATTGCAATGTCTTGACTTGGATATTTTGTCCTTATCACTTGCTTCATATATGTGTGTATATATAATAATATCTCTAAGCCTAAATTAAATCCTAATTATTTTCCAAATTTTTACCTTTCCAAATTTTAGCCCTAATTAACTTCATTCCAAAACATTCTCGCATTTCCTATTTCAATTCGAACTTTTATATTTAACTAGTTGGTACTCGACACATTGCTGCCGCAGAAGAAAGAATTTTCGAAGCATCGTTTGAAATTAAAAATAGCTTTCTTCCTTAATTAGGAATGATAGAAAGAATAGCATTTATTTCCGCATCTGAAATGAATGATGTATAAAGTAGAAACGTAAATAATATTAATTCTATTTTTTTAACTTTATTATTTAATACTTTAGGGTTGGCAATATATTTTTTTTGTTTTTCCATCTTCAACAAAAACAAATATAACGATATTTCACACACACACACACACACACACACACACACATATATATATATATATATATATACACACCGTGAATGTCCGAAATTGGTGAAGTCAACGTATACCAAATACGTTAGAGAGAAAACAGAATATTTTATTATATTCTTATATGTTCAGACTATGACCACTATATGTCCACAATTACCGATATTCTCTGGTGGATGTGGAAACGGGATGCTGATGTCCACGGTGACGACACCATTGTGCGAATACAAGTCCCTAATATCGATCTGAGTCGTACAGATGACCGAAATATATTGTCGATTGTTGTTGGGATAGAAAACCCCGACTTTTATAAATCAGCAAACAAAAATGACTCCCTTAAGCAGCTTTAATCTGTTAGTAATTTGTGAAAAAAAGCTACTTTCCATAGATGAGATGTCTTCTCAAGATATGTCTCTGAGATAAGCAGTTACAGCTAATTTGGAAAGTAGAAGGCAAGGCTATACATACTGCCGTTACAAAAAGAAATGTTTCACAACTAAATGCAATTGTAAAAGTAAGGGACTCTTGTGTAATTCAAAGAGCCAAAATAGTTTAAATTGTGGTAACAAATAAGATAGAGAATATTTCAATCTCATACTTAAGTTTAATATTATAGCTTTAAATTTAATAGTTTAATTACTATAATTTAATTAGCTTTAAATTTACTAGTTTAGTTTGTATAGTTTATTAAGTTTAATTAGTATAGCTTTCTCCTATTTTGACATAGATCATTTGCACTATGTTTTAATAATAATGATTTAAAAACGTAACAGAAATGTGTTTTTTTTTCTAAATTCATCAGTTTATGGGGATTGTCAACATATAGAGGTGACAGTCCGATTATATAAGAATATAATAAATTGATATTCACCGTTGATTTTCGATATTCTCAAAATTTTGTCCTTTCACAGTAATATATATATATATATATATATACACTGAAGTGACAAAAGTCATGGGATAGCAATATGCAAATATACAGATGGCAGTAGTATCGCAGCGAAAAAGTATAAATGCGCAGTTCGTTTTCCAGAGCTTTCATTTGTGTTCAAGTTATTCATGTGAACAGGTTTTTCGTGATTTATGGCGGCACGACGAGAATTAACAGACTTTGAACGTGGAATGTTAGTTGGAGCTAGACGCAGGGGTCATTCCATTGCGGATATCGTTAGTGAATTCAACTTTCCGAGATCCACAGTATCAAGAGTGTGCTGAGAGTATGAAATTTCAGGCATCACATCCCATCATGGACAGTGCAGTGGGCGACCACCTGCACTTAACGACCGAGACCGCCGACGTCTGTGTAGAATGGTCAATGCTAATAGACACGCAACACTTCGTCAAATAACTGCAGGAATCAATGTGGGACG
>JAPMOQ010030274.1:1616847-1632259 GCA_026543055.1 Argiope trifasciata | reverse complement strand
AGAGAGTTTTGACTTAAACTTTGCTTTTAGCAGTTAAGATAGCTATTAAAAAGTAAAATCTATAAAAAGTAAAGTAGATACAAAAAAAAACACCTATTCTTTAATTTATAATTTCTCTCTTACAGGTAAATTACGACGAGAAGCAGCAATCACGAGTGATGGTGAATTATCTCCAATGCAATGGACTTCTCAGCCCTGAAGACCATTGCTTGGAGAGACTGTCTTGTGAATTCGGTGATCCGGCCAACGAAAAGGCGCCAGAACTCGAAAGGACGGTCACTTCAATGTAAGAATCTTGATTATATTGTTGCGTAGAGGAAGTTAATGTAGTAAAACTTGTCATACTCGCTAATCTCAGCTCGAAATTTTATTCAATCTACTAAACCTTGCATATGTTTTTATCCTCAAAAGGAAAGTCCTCGAATATTCCAGATTTAGAGAGGTGAAGGAATTATAAGAATATTCTACAACAAGTGTGGAATAACAAAAAGTAAATTAACAGCAAAACATTTTTAGGCAATTTGCCTGCTTTCAGATATGAACTGTCTCTTTCAATTCACACCATTCTATCACTAAGCCGTTCAGTCTGCGCCAATTTAGCACACATTTCATTACGATACTATTCAAAAGAAATTAAATAGTAGTTTGTTACTGAAAAGAACTAATCCTTGCTTAAATCAAAATTCATGAGATTTAAAATTTACTGGTTTTAATTTAAATGCTTGTTTTAATGCATTTTCAGCTCTGAATGAATTTGGTTTAAGCAACTATAAAATTCCTTACTTAAAAATATATATATATTGCCCATTCTTTTGTAACTTATTTGTAAATTAATAGCATATTTTCGGAAAAAATGATAAAAATGACAATGTCAGAATGTCAGTTTAATGAATAGCATGATTCCAGTCCTCCCATTTTCTTAAAACTGACTCATCTTATATCCATCTGATATCTCTTTCAAATTTTATTTCTAAACTTAACAAGCATTATTTGCTAACTAAACTTGACATTTCTGTCAGAAGTCAGAAGACGAATTTTAGTTAGCTCCACAACATTTTGGTCTCCAATTGGTGTAGAGTGGATTTTTGATTAGGAGGTGTCAGCACAGATATTGTCCTCATCATATGATCGCGTTTCAAAATTACGAGATTCATCCCAAAATAGCCTTAGTGCTGCTTTAAAGTGGGATAACTAAACCACTACTTTTTTAACATTTGCTATCCTCATTTTCAAGCTCGCTCCTTGTAGATAAATGTTTATGTATGTTTCAGTCTCCTTGGTCACATGCTGGGCAACGAATTCATCCCCAAACCTTTTAAGAAACGTCTCAAAGCTGCAGCTACCCACGGAAGACACAATTCTGGTAAATGCAGCAAATACTTCTGCCACTACGTCGATAATAATTGGGACTTCACTTCCACGTATCCTCAGACTTCGGGAGATTCAGAAGATATTGCTCACGGAGAACAAGAGATTCATCCTTCGTCACAAGGCTGATGTCACCATTATTCTTCATGGATATTTATGTTTAATATTTGAGTGATTTCGATTGAAAATTATTTCGATCTTCTAAGCTAAATCATTCGCAGAATTTCAAAACATGATTTATTTAAAATAATAGTAAGCATTTTTGATATTAATTAACTAAAGTTTTAAAAAAAAGAATTCAAAATTATGTAATCAACATTGATTAAAATGAAGGATTGACAATAATAGATTTCGAAAGAAATTTGGATTTTGCAATGAAATTTAGGGGGAAATGCAGATTAAATTTTTTTATTAGTTTGTTCATATATGATAAGGAGATAAAAAACCTATATACATAATGAACTACTAAATTACCATCTTAATATTTTCACTACAAACATGACCTTGAAATAGCATTCTTCCGTTCAAATCTACAAAAAGACCTTAAATTATATTGCATTAGACTAATATAGGGTAATGCAATATAATTTAAGCCTATTTTTTTTAAATGAATAATTTAAAATGTTAAACATTATCTCTAAAGATAGCCTCGTCTTGCATAACGGATTCCACGTTTGTATAAGAAACTGTTTCCTATCCAGATCATTAATGTTGAAATTGCACAGTTTGTTTGAGCTAGCTTAATAGTGAGAGGTATAAATAAGATTAATAAACTCAGCAACTAAACTATTAACAAGATGAAATCTAGTAAAAGTTTAAAAAAAACAAATAAAAGTATATGAATTTAATAGTAAAGTAAAATGAATAAGCTTTAAAAACCAAAAATACAATATCCAAGAAAAACTTGAATCAGTTATTAATAAATTTGCGAAAAGTGCAATAATATTAACTAAAACTCTAAGGAGTAATGTTCTTTTTAATTTGCGTAATTAACGTTTTTTTTTTTTTTTTTTTTTTTTTTTTTTACAAAAGCATAGTTGGTGTGTTGCAAAAAGGAGGTAGCTCGAATTTTTCAAGTTTGCAGAAAGCAGGCGCTTGCACCAGGAGCTACCTCTATATTGCAACCAACTAATAAGACAAACAGCCCATCGCTTGAGTTAATGCGAGAACTAACGAGTGGAGCTATATCTTTTTGGCACTAAACGAACGTTTTTATTTTACATGATAGAATATGTTCCCCTAATTGGAGTTACATCCTTTTTGCAGCAAACCCTTGAATTGTTCTAACAGTTTATATCCTTTTAGATACCTTTTTACTAATTGTTCTTTTCTGCATAGTTTGACTATTCTATTCTATTACATGAGACTATAAAAGACAGATGAATATACAGCTAGAGATTAGAGTAAAAATAGGCAAATCAAAAGGCGTTGAGACCACAGATCTTAACGTTTAATGACTTGAGAAAAGAGAAAAAATTCCAGTTGTTTGCCAGAACATTCGTTTTTAAATTATGTTATGAAGATTTAGTCAACTTTGATTCAGTTAGAACTTGATTGGTGATTAACATAGCCTGATTTATACATGATTCACTGACAGTGCATCAACAAACTTTTCGATTAAATCTGTATCATAAATCATATGAGAAGTTTGATCCATTCTCCTTTGATTATGGTTTGAATTTTGCTACCACAAATCCTGTATAACAAATACTGTCAATGTTCTAGCTCGTAAAATCTTGAGTGCTCAATAAACTCATACAGGAGGAGTGACGAAGACTTACTGATGTCCCTCAATTTTCTTGTTGTGATGGTGGGAGGGAGTGTCTAGTGTGCTGCGTTCTGTGCTCTTTCTGTCCTGTGGGTCTAGTCCGGAGGGTTTTTGGAGTGCTAAATGGGATACACAATCCTTGTCGACCCTCTGATTCTCTAAGTCCAAATTGGTTAGGTCCTGTTGATTTGGGACATTCGTTTTTTAAGTTTGAAGAGCTACGAAAATTCAAAATATATTCCCATCTTCAAAATAAAACTTCTGTAAATGAGATGTCGATCAAATAAGCAGAATTGTCCATTGTTTCAGCCACCAAAGGCTGTCTCCCAACTAAACCATTTTAAAGTGCCCAATTATTTTGTTTCCAATTTTAGAATAATCAATTGCATTTAGATTAAATTTGAGTTAGTTTATTTTAAGTACTAGCTTATCTCAAACATCGCAACTACTATGCAGAAAGACTACTAAATTGAAATATAACTTTTTCTTTTACTCTGCCCTGATTTAAAAGGAGTTTTTCAAGCATGATTCCAGTTTTCTCATTGGTCCATGCTTTGTAGAGCAGGAGAGCATAATAGCAGGGCTACATCTGATTATAGAGTTAAAATAGAGGTAGTCGAAGGAGGAGAATTTAGATTTAGGGAGCAATTGAATGTAGATTAGTTATTGTAGAATACTTAACTAATCGAAATAAAATTTCTTGCTTTTCTCTATCCTCCTTTCAAAGAAGCTTGTGAATCATTATTCCAGTTTTCTCAATGGCCACGCTAGGTAGAGCAGAAGAGCATAACAACGTAGTTACATCTGATTATAGAATAAAATTAGTAAAAGGAGCAGGACTATTTAAATTTTGGCTAGAATAGAGTGTAGATTAGTTATTGCAAAACAGTTAACTAACTGAAATAAAAAAAAATCTCTTTCTTTATCCTCTTTTAAAAGGAGACTTTAAATCATTATTCTAGTAAATTAATTGGTCCATGTTAGATAAAGTGAAAGAGCATAGCAAAGGGGCTAAATATGTTTCTAAAAATATAATAATGATAGGATTTAAGTATTGTTTTGTGTGGAAATTATTTTCATAATCCCATAATAGAATTTGATTTCGATCAAAATCAATGATTTTTTTATATCGAAATTTCTCTACCTCCATATCGTTTCATAATCCGTGAAGATTAATTCACAATTTGGTAGTTGACTAAAGCCACTGACTCGAAGACGCAAGAATATTTTTTTATCGATCGAAAAATATTGTAAGTCTTATTTCCAAATAATGAAATTTGCAAAACATGAAGATCTAAGAACTATAAAATGTCATATTAAGATTAATCTTGCCATTTACAATTGATTAGATTTCTTTTTCTTTTTTCTTCTTAAACGCATGCTTAGTTATTAACTTTTTGTCAAACACTTATCATATGCTTGGATATAAATTTATTTGGGTGATTTGGATAATGCTTAGTCAAGAATTTTGATCAGTGATTAAATAAAAGTGAATATCTTCCCACGAAGTAAAATATTAGCTTAAATATAAAAAGTAAGATATTAGTATGAATCTAAATTATTATATTTGTAAAAAAGTGCCTCATGGTGTGAACAGCCTAGGCCCATAAAATGTCTGAATTCGCTGCTGATTATTCATTGCATTAATAATCCGTTGAATATTATTGTAGGTTTAGAATTCGCCTGGGCATATCCGACTTCAAAGTTAGATTATGACAATCAACAATATAAATTTTGAGCCATGTTTGATTGTTATTTTGCGGAAAATTCCCATTTTAAGATTAGCTGCGTAACAAAAATTATTATTTGTCACAAAATGTTTTTAAAAAAAATTAGGATTTCAAAATCTAACTGCCCTTATCATATAAAAAAATTCTAAGTACAATGCAGATTATAATCAATTTTTGCATAAATAAATACTGTTTCATTAAATCTGTGATATTCGCAGTTATTTTGGACATTATTCGCTTAGTTTCAAACGATCTTAAGTCCTTTATGCAATTAAAATTCAGAAACGTTTTGATTTTTTTTTTAATTTTGTCGCTCAACTATTTTAAGCACCCAAGTTTTATTATTCTCTTAATTCCGCTTTTGAAATTGCAATGACTTGCTTAGAAATTATTGAATATTCATAAAAATCTTTTAAGCTACAATAAACTCTTGATTGAATTCATATTTAATTTCACTTCGACGATAATGAGAATTTTAAACGATAATAAGATGCAATTTTTGATTTGATTAGATTATTTTTATTTTATGTCGGCTACCATTCTGGGAAGAGCAACTGATTGAATTTATTTATTTATGTTAATTTTTATCTGTCGTATTATATTTTTTCCAAGGAATAATTTTAATTTGAAAGAAAATTGAATATTCATATATATGTTGGTATCTTTGAAGAGTTAATTTCATATAAAATCCCAGAAGAGATTTCCCTATTAATAATTGAAATTTTTGTGAATATATTTTTAAAGTATGAAAAAATCCTAATTACTACAAGAATTGCTTTTCTAAATATATTTTTAATGACATCCCTTATCTCTAAATGATAAGAATGAAAACATAAGAATTACTTCTGCTTTCATTTATATATTTTTATTTCAACATTGTCAGTATGAACTCAGGGACAAAAAAAATATACTGCTTAAACATAATTGCTCATTAGTTTATGTATCAACAATCTGTTATATATTATTTATTTTATTAGCTTTCATAGTTATTTCATTTCATATATCAGTAGTAATTTTATTTATTTTATCACATTTTATTTATAATAGACAAAAAAATTCATAAATTAGTAATTAAAAGTGCTCATAAATAATCATGAGAATTTAAGCATTAAGAATTAATGCATCAAATAAAATTATATAATAAAAAAATTAATGTGTTGATATGTAATGATTGATAAAATGAATAGCAAAGATTTTTACAATGTATTTTTTCTTCGAAATGAACTTTATCCACAGGAAATAATTTTCATGATTAATTATACATCTAGTGTGAATGTCATGCATTTTATATGATTATTTATGTATTTTATGAAAAACAACTTACAAAATACCTCAGCTATTTTATTTCGACCTATAAATACCTCAACATATTTCATTACTTCCTGAATACAATAATTCCTCAGTAATTTTCATGTAATGGAATGTATTTTTTTAGTTTTCGATGGAATGTTTATTTGAATTTTTATTTATTTACTAAGCATTTAGTATTGAAGTATTTAAGAAGAATAAAATCAATAAAGTGCTCTTTGATTCTGTTGTTATTCGATACATTAAGACAGCTCTGTTGCCTCAAGTTCTCAAATCCCATGAACATGTCATTGAATATTTGTTATTCAAGTGTGTCTACAGAGAGAGGATATTCAATATTTCTTAATGGCCAACATATACTCCAGATTTGCTTGTCAATGAGAATGTTTGGAATACTTTTGGTATAATTTCTTGTTAGTCTCCAATAAACAAGGATTACTCCATCTGCGCAGTGAAGAAAAAGGGGATAAATGAGAAAAATATGTGGTGAAAAGTCTATGACGACATTGGAATCTTGTATTGATCTCCATGCTGGCGCAGTTTCATATTGACAACTTACTCCAGAATACCTGTAAAGGGCAATTTTTTTTTACTGTTATACATTAAGCACAAAATTATCCCATTCAGCTTATTTTTTCTACTGACAATTTTCATGCTCTTTCGGAATTCAAAAATCAGTAATTATCGTTATTTTAATTAAATAGCATATTCTGGCATTATTTCATGTCACTTTGCATCCAGGTATGGTTATTTTTATTCACTATAAAACCGTTTGTGATTCGCCCTTAACAATTGTTCTCCAGTATATTTATCCATATAACTAGTTACACTTCTGAATTATTGAATTCATAATATAGAATAATTGTACCTGCTGATAGTTGGCTCTAAAACTCAACACAGATCTATTTTCTATAATCTATTTTCCTTTATCTAGCTTATGAATTTTTAAATTATTTAGTTGGCAGATAGATAGACAAAACTCTTTTTTGCATCAAGCACTGAGATTCCTTAAATATTTCAATACTTTCTATTCTCCTTATATTTCATTTATTTTCCCAAGCGTATAGTCGTATGTTCGAATATGAAAATTTCAATAAATATTATAATCTATGTTTATAAATTTATATCTCAATTAATAAGTAAAATATCTCGGAATGAATGAAATTCCAGGAATTTTTCACTTCTACTTTTGATTACAATCAGCCCGAAATTGATTCGGAATCTTAAACTGCGTTTTGACAAAAACATGTTCTCAAAATTGGTCTTTCTTTTAGCTAAAAAAGAAGTCTTAACAAAGGAAGAATGCATCTCAGTTTCGATTAAAGGACAATTTTCGATGCGTGAAACTCAAATTAAATCTTACGATTATCTTTACGATAGGAGCAATGCTCTTAATAGAAAAATTAAGTTCCATTAAATGATGGCTTCCAAAATCATCCCTCATCATGGATGAAGCCTTTTTTCATTTCATTACGGGACTGAAAGAGGAGATAAATCAAATGCCATGACAGAGAGGCAGTCGATTGCCGCTTTGGTAATTACTTTTTGCCATCCAATCAGCTGGATGACAGAAAAAGCCAATTTTACGTTTTTGTCACGCATTAGTAGACTTTATTCCTTCTCTCGTTTAATGATTTTTCTCCCCATGTTTTGTCTTTTATCATGGAAAGAGATTTCGAGAGAAAGTACAGAAGAAAATAGGTCTTTCATTTACTCTAAATGACATAAAAGTGATTTCTGATTGGTATGTCATGATTAAAGCAGGGCAAGATTTAATTTTTAAGGGCATTTGAAAGGAATTGAAGGTGAGGTTATTTATTTGATCTTCACCCTGCCTCATTTATGAAAAGTTGTGAAGGCAATCTAAAATAGGCTGTCTTCCTATAGGAATATATTTAAAAATACTTTCAGGAATAAATGTAGGTCCATTTTTCACTCTCTTAGTTGGAAATTTTTTTTCTATTAAGATGGATATCAGCGCGAGAATACGAAAACCAAAAAAACGAACACATAATAAAACAACATATTCCATTATGAACAACAAATGTGCAGTTAACGACAAAAAGTCATTATATCACACAGTACATCATACCTAATCAGAGTAGTATACACAATTTCCACATGTGTTTTAATTTGTTTAATAAAATAATGCATTTGATTTTTCACGTAATTATGCACTTGCCGTTGGTGCATTCTATTGCAAATTTGATGGAAAGTATTAAATAAAATATTAAATTGTATGAGTACAAATAATTCTTCGAAGAGATTTAAAATATGTCCCTAAATTCAGGGAAAGTTAAACAAAAGGTAGGCAATTTTTAATCCATTTAGCTCTAAAGAGTTAATCAATTTTACTTCCACTTTCTATGTTTGAGCGAGAATATGTAAGCGTCACATGTAGAATAAACATTATAAGCTGATATTGCAGGTAAAATTTCTTACTTGAACCATACAATTTTAAATAACTTCTCCAGTATCCCTTATTCAATTAGTTATTACTTCTAGTAAATAAAAATAATTTGGATTAATGCTTTCTATCGATACAGTATCATCCTAATCATAGCACATGCAAGATTTTCCAACTACTTCGTAAACGATGGTTTTTATTTTCTTCCAGTATTAAGAGTATTTGATATCTGTGTAATGATATAGACATGCAATTAGCCGACAACAGAGTTGGCTGTAAGGGAGATTAAGTAAAGAAATTTAGTAAAAAGATACAAACATTTCATCAGATTTAATTGGTTCTCTTTGATAACATCATTACATTTCTGCTTTTCCTGGATGTTCTTACCAAAGGCACAAATGCCCTTTTCCAGCTATTTGGAAATCTTGGTTTTCCTAAAGTTTCTGCAGAAATCAGCACTTTAAGAAGGGGAAGGTATATAATATCATATGGGGAGTACTTGCCCAAGTTTGTGCAGCTTTTAGAGCAAACCTTGAAAAGGATTTTTTTTTATTTCTTTCAAGCTTATATTCATTATTTTTCAATTAGAAATACAAATTCAGAGCAGGAATAGTAGACATTAAGCAGATGAAAAATTACCAGAAAATATATTGTGGTAGGCACTGTTTATTCATTAAAAAGTTGCAAAAACAGACGTCGAAAAGGTAATGAGTCTGGCAAAGAGAATTGCCCTGTGAATGCGAGGATTAGGACCAAGGTAATCAAAAAGAAGCCTTTACAAATGTAAATTTTTCATGCTTTCGAGAAAAATAAAAACAGTTAGCAAGTATTCGTTAGTGAACATTGCAGAATTGCAATCATTTGCAAACAACAATCAGATATCATGAATGTAATTGAAATATGCTAGTGCTCCATCACGTATTAACGAAATTGTTGGTGTTCCCTGCAGGAAATGCGGTGGAACGAGCTGGAAGAAAACAAGATACTTCTTTTGCCAATGAAGCGTTCGGGCAGAAGATACGGTCCAAATAAATGACTCTGCCCTGATGTTAATATCAGACTTGTGTATACATTCGAAAAGAAAGTGATGTGGGGATTTTCGAACTAACAAGTTTAGTTTAGTTAATTTAAAGTTCCGTTTTGAAGCAACAAGAGGGTTATTTGAGGTTGGACCTCGTAATTTCGAACTGCGGTCAGACGACACCTGAGCTGTCACCCCCTTTCCAAACTTCCACACAGTTGCATGAACCTTCAACCCTCAGGTTCCGATTTGAACTATCAAACATACACATTGTGCATGTTGAAGAAACTTTATCTTTTAAAGCAGGCTTAATCTTAGAAAAAATTCTAGCAGAAAAGTGTACATCTTCCTAAGTAGCATCCAACATGCAAACTTCACCCGATTGGCAGTCTTCATTTAAATATGTAAATTGTTTTGTGGTAATCTACTGAATGCCTATTTTTCTTGCTCTGAATTTATGTCACGAATTTGAGAACGCTCTCTGCGAACTTCGGTAATGTTATTACAGTGATGTTTTCTGTTTCCCATTTTAGTTTTTCTTAAATATCCTGAAAACTCCCCCCATTTCTCACACTACACCCTTGTATCGAATTATATTATACGAAATTATTTACACTTTCAAACTTTTTTCCTTCAAGTTTTAATCTTTTTTACAAATAGGAATTCTACACTGCTTTTTTATTTTCTGTAATTTAGAGCCCCATAAGTTTTCAAAACCTCACGTTACCAGCAGGAAAAGATATTACTCTTTAGAATGTTAACCGCATGCTACTTTTAAGAATGTACGTTAGCTTAAAAAACAGTTTACAGCAGCTTACAAACAGCAACAACAATTATTTTTTTTCGCAGTTTTCAAAACTTTTCCGACCGCAAGTGCCTGGGAAACCTTCATCAACTAGCTTTTGCTTTTGACCGAAATTTTGCAATAGAGGATCGCAACAGCGATATAAATGAGCCAGAGAAGAACTTAACCAAAAGCTGAAAGGTTTATGGAGCTGCCTTCTAGATCGCAACAACAAGTTGCAGGAGATATTTGGAAGAAATAGTAGATTCAACAGAATAACAAACTTTCGATGAAGTTTCGTTTCGTTTAACTGTATTAATGTCCCGTTGTAAAGCAACACTAGTTATGTTTTAGTATGGACATCGTAATCTTGAAGACTGCGAGAGTGACACTTGAGCTGGAATCCCCCTTTCCACACCAACACTAGCGGGACATACTTTCGGTGAAATGAGGGAGTTTCTGAAAGCTGAAACAGTTATCTAACGAATTTTTTGTTTTTCGAGAGAAATTCAGACACGGTTTATGTTCGTCAAGCATGTTACCACTATAATTACACTTTTGTACTTTTATGGTTACTACATATCAGGAATTCAAGAATGATAAACCTATAAAATCACTGAATAACATGATTTCAAGAATGATAAACTTACAATGTCAGGGCTTAAATTCAACATTTATACACTCACAAATATGATATGATATCAAGTCACTACATAATATGATTTCAAGCATGATGAACTTACTACTACTACAAATCGTGATTTCAAGAACAGTAAACTTACAAAGTTAGATTACATTATTTCAAGAATCATAAACTGACAAAGTCCTCGTATAACATGATTTTAAGAATGATAAACTTACAAAGTCACTACATAACATGATTTCAAGAATGATAAAACTTACAAAGCTTTATCAAAATAGAATAAGTGTGTATCTTTGTCTGAAACCGAAAGAAATAAGAATTTACATTTTTTATTTCAAGATAAGTTATGAATAGAATGTCCTCGGGAAAATAAAGCCGCTTGAAAGCTGAGAGGATATCGATCGTACTAAATACAAAAACCCACACAAATTAATTTCTCATTTAATTTAAATTCTTTCAACTAATACACCAGAAAGATGCATATTTAATCAAACTAAAAACAAGAAATATCTGAATATTTCTTTGCAAAGGAATTAAATTATATCATTCTATTTCATGATATTATATCTTTGAACAAAAATCGTTTAAACTCTGACATAAAAAGGAAACATAAAATCAAATATAATGTTTAGAAGAATATCAGTTGAATAGCTGTTCAATACCTGATTGATTATATTGAGTCAAATTAAAATCACACAATATTTGAATATGGCTTTGCAAAAGAATTTAATTATATTATAATCTTTAATAATATTATATCTTTAAATAAAAATTGTTAAAAGACTTACATCAAAATGAAACATAGAATAAAAATATTTTGAATAGAGAATCAATCGAATAGCTGTTCAAAATATGATTAATTGTGTTAAGTCAAACTGAAATAAAATAATATCTGAATAATGACATTACATCTTTGAATGATACTGATACTTTAAAAAAATAAATGATATTCTACTGCAGAATATCATTTAAATAGTTGTTCAGTAATTTATTAATTGTATAGAATCAAACTAAAATAAAGCAATATCTGAATAACATTTTTCAAAAGAATTTATTATATAATTTTAAATGAACAAAAATGGTTAAAGCACTGACATCAAAATAAAACCAAAGCAAAAAAATTTCTTGTAACTTAAGACCGCTTAGAAAGCAATATTCAACCTATTTTTTTCGAAATCGTATAATTTGTAAATTATTTATTCTAGAACAGATATTAATCACTGATTAGTTGTATTGTGCCACGGTGTTTCCAACCGAAGTTTTAATAAAAAATAATTTTGACGATAGCCCTTTCCTTCACAATTATCATTTTTATGTAAATAAAACGATATATTGTCCGTGGTTTTATGAAACCGATTACGCTTTGAAAATATGACACATTTCCAACGATGACGGAAATTCAATCGAGAATATCGATAATCAGAAGCATTTCAAAGCAATTAAGTTTATTGATGAAAATAAATTCACAAATATATAATAGAACTAATACCGAAGGGACATTTTCAGAATAATGAGTGCAACCCCATCGAAAATTTAAGAGAAAAAAAAAGAAATATATAATATATGTATTGTTATGTTTTGCAACAAAGCAATGTATAACAAACTCACTTATGTATATGTCAGTTAATGGGCAGAAAACTGCATAGAACTTTAGATAATTCGGCTAGGTTTTTATTTTTTAATTTAAACTTTATTTCGGCTAATTTTATAAGTGTATGTATCAATCAAACAAAGACTTGCGTGCCGCTAAGCAACTGGTTACAAACAAGCGTCTCTTCATCAACCAAATACCTCATAGCAATGCGTATTGAAAGCAAAAACTGGAGCCGCGATGGCCTGATTGTAAGGTCTTGACTTTCGAACCGGAGTGTTTCAGGAGAAACTGTCAGAATCCCACCAAAGAATCCTTGTATAAGCGAGCCTTGTGGAAGTTGAATCCGTCAGGGTCAAATGGCCACCCCTTGCTGTGAAGGGGAAGAGGGAAAACAGCTCAGGTGCCATCTTTGTCATCTGATCTTTGTTCGAAATTATGAGGACCGTCCCAAAATAATCTGGAGTTTCTTTAAAAAAGGACGATAATACAACTGAACTAAACTGAAAGTAAATCCTGCTACAATTTGTTATTTTCAACATTACCAAGGCAACTAATTCGTAGGACTAAATTAAACGACGTGAAAAACATGATGCATTTGAATTACTAGCTTAATCGGAAATAATTGTTTCTGTTCCGAATTTAAGCAATGTGAAAATAGAAACGATGGAAATGCTGTAATGATGGAAATTCAATCAAACGGTGGTGATGTCGTAATGATGGAACCTGAATGAAATCGTGAAAATGTTGTAATGGTGGAAACGAAGTGAGTAGTGGAAGTTTAATCGAATTGCAGAAACATAATCAACAAGTGGAAATGTCGGCAATAAAATAAAACTTAAATAATTGCATTTCGTGACAAAAAAATAATAATAAATGTTGGCAAAATTTGTTCTCACGTATCTGTATATTAATCGTATCAAGTGAAATTAGATCGAGAAGGAAGGAATATATTGAATAAATAAATTGAAATCTGCTGTCGCAAATTTCAAAATAACATGTGACAACATTTTTTGATCACGTGACGATATTAATGCGCATGAGATAACTTTTAAGAAATGCGATGATTTTTTTCTTTCGAGATTGATGAGAGTTCCAAAACTTGTTTATCAACCAAGAAAAACTTGAACAGCTGAATTTCAGTTTAAACCGGTTTGAATTTATGATGTTATGGGCATGGGCAACTCTTAAAAAAAAACTGTTTTTTTTTTTTCTTTTCTTTCTTTTTTTTTTTTTCGAGTTTGAAAAGAACTCCAAAACTTTTTTGTCATCTAAGATAAAATTGAAAAGAAAAATTTCAATCCATGCTTTATTCATTAATTGCACAATTTCGACCTTCAAACACCCATAACCAAAACAACATAAGCCCTCACAAAAAGGATTGGCAGGTTTCGAAGTTGAATAACAAAGGTTTGAGTCGAAAAAAGATTTACAAATGATAAACTATTTACCAATACACTTTCAGCGTTTCCCAAATAAAGAATGAATGAAATGTTATTTTTTCCCTTTTGGAAAGAGAATAAAAATTGCTATTAGACACTAGTGAAGTTTTATTGACCATATTATAAAAGTGCTTTTTTTTATTTTCTTCGAAAAAAAAATTACATTCCATGAAAATTACAATTATGATGTCATAGTTCAACTTTTAAAAAATGCAACTTCTGTCAAAGAATGTACGTAATTATAAAGCAATACTGGTAAAAGCAGATCGAACTTTTAAAAACGCATCTGTTTTCAAAGAAGCCCACATAGCAATAATGCAATACTAGTAAAAGAAGGTAAGAAAATATATGCAATTAAAACTTGTTCATGAATATTGCCCTTTATGTTTTATTCATTGTCTGCGTGATTTCGAGCTTTAATTATTCATTGCCATCAATTATTCAAAACTGCCTAACCAAAACAACACTATTTTCTCCCATTATAGTAATTGGAGTCAATAGAAAGTCTTAATTTAAAATAAAAATTTTCTTTAAGCTTAGTAGAATTACTACCAATGAAGATAAGACATTTTATGGGGACAGAAACAATAAAGTAAGATAGATTACAGAACTTCATCATCAGAATGCGCCTGAATGACTGTCTGTTTTGACTGTTAGTTTGATGTTTATAAGAAAAATAAATACACAAACCAGAAAAATACAAATAAAAACTTATTAAGAATTGAAAATTGATTGCTTCTTTTAAAAAAACGTACGTTCATAAGAATGGAAGAATGTTCATAAAAATATTTCAAGACCTTATTTAGAAAAAAGGATTTGACAGGGGAAACAATTTTTAAGGATTTTCCTCAAATTTTGCTAAAAACTTTGACTCTTATCAAAATTTGAGCATCTGCAGTCAAACAGAATAACTGGAACCGAAAGAGCAAACATTGCCGAAGGGAGAATTTTATTACATGCTTAAAAATTAACGAAATTGAATGATATCAAAGTCAATATTACATAAAATATTACTTTTTCTTTTTGAAAAACACTGAAAAAGCTGTATTTGTGGTTGTTGGAAACGAGTGATGAAATAGAATTTTGGTGGAAATAGTAATTTCAGATAATTTCGCATCTATTCACTTCAAATTAATTCACTACTTTCATTCATTTTCAAAATATATGTTTCATGTTACATAATATTAGCTGGGATAGTTGGAAACAAATTGAAATACCGTTTGCCAATGGATTCTAAAATCCCCCGAGCTATTACGCTCGTGTTAAGGTGGGTGTAATTCATAGAAATACGGGTGAGTGGGAAGAGGAAAGGAAGAAATCTTTACACACACACACACACACACACACACA
>JAPMOQ010030274.1:1530905-1611847 GCA_026543055.1 Argiope trifasciata | reverse complement strand
AAAAAATTGTTTATCAATTATTAATCGGTTATTTTATTTTTATCTCTGGGCAAATAATATGCGACAGGTTTGATAGGGTACAATATATCGGATATTCATTGAATTTCCGACCCGAGTACATTATTTAAAGACACTTGTTTATAAAAAAATAAGGGTTTGAGATTTTTATTACTTGACTAAAATCTCATCAAAATTATTTATAAGCTCATTCCCTAAATTTTTCAGGATGTAATTAGAGCTGGTAAGAGTTTAGATTTAAATATTGTATATTTAGTCTAAAGTAAATAAAAAAATTCTAATTCACCTACCAATTTGAATTATATTGATTTCATAACCAAACGGTAGAAAACCTCTGATATAAACTTTAACAATGAAAACGATGAATTGCAAATTATGTCTAGAAACATTTGCCAAAATCTGAGAAAAATTGTGCAATTGTATGTATCTTGATTTTAAGACGATGTAGAACTGTGTCATAATATTTTTAGAAGTTATTAATCACCCAAGTGAGATTTCACTTAATTTTGGATCAATTAAAACTAATTCAAGTTGCAAAAAATCATTTTGAACAACAGAAAATATATGAATTTCCTTTTTTAGTATTAGTAAAGATAACTGCGACGTGTCTATTAAATATAGATAGCTGTTTTACCAAAGAAGCATCGAATGATACATTGTTAAAATATTTTTAGATTTTTGTTAAAAATAATTTCAAATTTTTTTTTAATAAGATTTTGTTAAACTTGCACGTAAAACTGTTATTATTTCTAATATTTTAAATCATGAATGAAATACGTTCATTTCAATCGATCAGCCATTGAGTTTTAAAAAAATAATTTCAAATGCTTTTAATTATCTAATTCTATTTTTATTACTTTAATAATTACTATACTATTTAATTCTTAAAAACAATTTCATTAATCTGTTGAATGATTTAAGTATATTTAGTGGCTACTTTACACTATATTATGTAAAACTGATTACTGGCACTAAATTATGAAAAATTGATTTTTTTTTTCAAAAGGATAGAGATTTAATTTCGGCTCCACATCCTACCATAATAACATTTTTAGGTTTAGAGGAAGGGGAAACATGAGGATTGGAGTTTTAAAAAAATCGTAGGGGGCGCTGCTTTGGTTTTGTTGCTGGGCGCCATTTTATAGAACATCTTTGATTAACACTAAGGTCAGACAATTTATTCTTATACGAGCCTTTCAACGGTACAGCTTTACTTTTGATCATTAAATTGTCTGATTTTTATCAGCCCATGGACCACACTCCGGTTAACTTCAAAAAATGTGCAAGCTAAGATATCGTCCTTATCACCTCACTGGGATATAAAATTAAGAGGCTATTCTCGAAATAGCCTTAATGTTGCATTAAAATGGTCATTAATATAACTGAAATGAAGTCAAATAGCAAAGGTTTCCTCCAGAGCTAAGTTTCCAAAATATTTGTATCATTATTCTCATTTCATAAATTCAGGAGATCGTGACAAAGATAGTATATTAAAGTCATTGATCCAGCGTTATTTATCATTACTGCACCAATATATCAAATTAATTGCCTTCATGCACAAACAATTACTGAATAAATAAATAAATATATACTACGATGCTGTTAATGAGACAATTGCTCATATGCTGAAGAATTTCTTCGATGAAGATCTTATATTTTAATGTAACAGAAGAATACATTTATACCATAAAATACAAAACCTACAATTCATACATTACAATTATGCATTTGGAGGAAATAATATAAAGGAATAATTATATTTTCTCATGTGCCAATCTCCTTGACGGCCATCTTATTTGTATTTCAATTATTTAATAATGGATTATTAAAATATTGAATGCTTATTTTTCCTATACAATATCTTTACGGCATATTATACTACATCGTTTACAAATAGTATAGTTGAAGAAATATTAATTTCTAAATATAAAGCAATCCTTTCTTCCAGGGAACCATTTCATTAATATTAAATGTTTGCACGCCGATAATTTCAGGATAGAAACTGTGATTTCACGTTAGAAGTATTTTAGAAATTTTATTATCTATATAAATAAAAATGAATGTTTGTCTGTATGTCTCTTATGCGCTGCCCTACAGCTCACTCAATTCCGATAAAACTTTGACAACATATTGCTTGCACTTACGCGAAGCTTATAGGCATAATACAATAATCTAAAGTATAAAAAATATTTTTAGATCTATTTACAGCGTCTATTAACCATGGATTAACCATCAAATAAATCGCCAAGGAGACATAACAGATTCTATAAAAATGCTAAAATAAAGCTAGATGATAACTTTTCGGGGCCATTGTACGTAAATAAAATGCAAGTCTTTCTCTGAGTGAATAGTTTTATCAGATAGTGTGCTAGTAAGTTTTAAGGGTACCAATTTTATAGGTTCGAAATTTTACCTAAACATTAAATAAAATTTTAGCGTTTTTTGCAGTAACTTCCGAAAATATTAGAGTATAAATAATTTTGCACCCTCTTCGTTTTCAAAAAAATATTTTTTCAATTGCATTAAAGATTTTATGGTGTTATATTTTCTATGTTTAATCTATTTTAAAAGAAAATACTTTAATCCCATTTTCCCATATTAAACTTGAGAACACTGAACGAATATTAAAAGAATCACGAGATAGAATAAATAATTTCTTTCGTTACGATTCTGAAGGAACACCAAGTTTTACAATTCTAAAAGAATACACAAATTTAATACTTAAGAATGAATATTTGTTTGTGGAATGGAATAATAAAAGTTGAATAAATACTATTTATGCTTTCCCTTTATATATCATTCCATTTCGATGAATGTATTCGTTGCCGAAGCGAAAATAAATATTTTTCCTATTATTCTTAATTAAACAAGAAAACTATTTCAAATTCCAAAAGATGTTTCAAAGACTATTTCTTCTGCGGTAGCAACGCGCTGGGTACCAGCTAATTATGTTATGAAAAGACAGTATATCTTACATCAGGGAATCATTATGATAGCTCATTTTCCGATCTCCAGACGATTGTATCGAAGCTCTATGTCTTTTATTTAAAACCGGAAAGAGAGTCAATCAGCAAATTACCACTGCATTTTCCATGGTAGTCAAATCATTCATACTTCCGTTTAATTTCTGTTCGTTTAAGAAAAATTTCTCAACATGTTTTAATCAAACGATTGCTTTAAAAAATTTTAATTTTGGTATAACTAAGAGTTTAGTAATAATTTAAATAATCAATTTTTATTCTTACAAATTCGAGGAGTTATTTATTAATTAAAAAAATCAGAACAATAAAATAATAATTCCCGTTATATTTCGGTTTATATGCAAGATTATTTGTTTTTATCTGTTCGGGGCATCTAACTTGCGTCGATAATTATTTGAATTGAAGAACTCGCCTCTAATCTATCTGAATTTGATGCTTATGTAATTTTATAAATATATAATTTTTGAAGACAGATGGCAAGTTCGAAAACAGTGAAGAAACTTTTGATTATTTGATGTCTTTTTATTTTCTTTTTAGAAGCGGACATTATGTACAAGCAGGAACAACGAGCACACAAACAATACAGAATGACCCAGAGAAACCCAGAAACTGATGAATGTTTTTATCCCTATGAATATATACTGCCAAATTTCAGTAGGTCATTTTCTATACATAAGCTGACCAAACAAAGAAAACATGGGGATCTTTTAGAATAATTTAAGAATTTGTCAAGTCAGCAGTATTTTTGTCCCTTCACTCTGAGAATGGGGACAAAAGACTTTCAGTCGGTTCAGCAATCATACAAAGCTTCTTTTGAATTAATTAAATAAAAACAGTAGAATGGGATCGGGAAATAAGAGAATATTCTAGAATGTTAATTAATTCAATTCATATCAGCTAAATTGAGCTTAAAATTAGGAAATAAATTCACTTAAAATAATTAAATTTCAAAATATCATTGTATATATATACAAGGTGGCCAGAAATAAAACACCCCTACTCTGACCTCCATGGATATCGAACTACTCAGTGTAAAGGCTCAAAATTTTGTATACATACTATTCAAAATATGGGGAAACGGATTTCACGAAAAAAAAATTAGTTCCTGAAATCACCGATAGGTGGCGCTGCACAACTGGAACTATGATCAAAAGACACAAATAATAATAAAAATTAAAATGTTTATGCGGAATGGAATGCTTCCATGCTTCCTTTTTAATTTTTCTGCCCCTTATGGAAAATAAAAATAGTAAAGAAGCTAGAACTCCCGTTGTAACTGCAATTTCATACTGTAACCAGAAAAATTTGCATAAAGCATGGTTAGAAGCCATGTTCTGGGTATAAAAGAAGTTAAAAGGTGGGGAATGTCATTCTTATTAGTGATGGCTGTCACGCTGCCAGAACGCGCTTTGCTTGTGAAGTTGTTTTACGAGAATAAAGGAAATGCTCCAGCAGCACTTCGAGAGTTTCGCCGACTTAAGGATTTGCGTAAGGGACCATTGCTTCCACAAGCTCTCAGGAGAATGATCGCTCGATTCGAGGAAACTGGACATCTTGGAGTTCAGCCTGGTCGAGGACGCAAACCGGTTCGTTCAGATGTCGTTGAAGATGTTGCCACCGGTATTGTTGAACAATCAATGGATAATGTTTTAGGCTGCAGTAGTGCACGTGCAGTGTCACGACACTTGGGTGTTCCCTATAGCACAGTGTGGAACGTACTCAGAAAAATGGTGCATTGTTTCCCGTACAAAATCCGCCCTAATCAACAATTGCTGGCCACAGACAGGGAGATGCGACTGACCTTTGCATTGACATTTCTTGCTAGAGTTGAAGTGGATGCATCGTGGCCGTGGCAGATTCTGTGGAGCGATGAGGCCCATTTCCACCTCAGTGGAACAGTGAACACCCATAACTGTCGCATATGGGACACGACAAACCCCCGTACCTTCCAAGAGATTCCACTCCACTCACCGAAAGTTACAGTCTGGTGTGGATTCACAGCCACATTCATCCTTGGACCGTTCTTTTTCGAAGAGGTTACTTCCAATGGCCTTGAGACATGTACCGTGACGGCCAACAGGTACAAAAGGATGCTCGAAACATTTGTTGTACCCCATTTGCAGCAGCGCCAATGCCTTGACACCATTACTTTTATGCAAGATGGAGCACCTCCACACATTGGACTCCCTGTGCAACAGTTTCTTCGCCAACATTTCACCACTGACAGAATAATCAGTCGCGCGTTTCCGACAACTTGGCCATCTCGTTCACCGGATCTTAATCCGTGTGATTTTTGGCTTTGGGGACACTTAAAAAACCTTGTTTATCGAGAACGTCTGATAACCTTGGCAGATTTGAAAGAGAGTATCAGTCTGCATGTGAGAAGCATCTCAGATGACCAGTTACGATCCGCAGTTGAACAAGCTGTCCACAGACTTCACATTTTACATCTTCAGGAAGGGAACCATATTGAGCAGCATTCCCTGCATCGATAACGTCCTTGTTTCATGTATGCTTGGTACTTTCAAATAAAATGTGTTTAAAACGTGTTTTTGTGTCTTTTCAGCATACGTCCAGTGGTACAGCGCCACCTATCGGTGATTTCTGGAACTAAATTTTTTTTTCGTGAAATCCGTTTCCCCATTTTTTGAATAGTATGTCCACAAATTTTCAAGCCTTTACACTGAGTAGTTCGATATCCAGGGAGGTCAGAGTAGGGGTGTTTTATTTCTGGCCACCCGGTATGTATGTGTGTGCGTGTTGTTCATAGTTTCAGGTGGTTTTTTTTTTTTTTTTTTGTTCTTCTTATTCTTCCTGGATTTTTTATTATTTTCGGTCTCAATGACCGAAAATTCATCTTCAGGACGTGGATCTTTTTTAAGGACATAAGCATTTTTGTAAGCTGTGAAAAGATACAAACGTATTCAGGATGTTGTTGTCGCACAATAAAATTGACTCACAGCTTTCAGTTTGATAATTAGTTACTTTAGAAAAGAAAAAAATACAGTTGATATCGTTTGCTTATAAAATTTAAGCTATTAAGCCACAATTTTAGTAGACATATATATTAAATTTAACATTTATTTATCCATATAAATATTTTTTAAAAAATTTATATACACTTTCTGAAATTGCAAGCTTAATTTTTTTTAAGTTCCTACCTGCAGCTTAATAATTTTCAACACTGCTTTGACTCTTTTAGAAAAATTACTGAATGGCTCTCTTTTAGGTGCAGTCCCACGGGAGAGGGAGGGCACTTCGAAATTGAGGATTAGTAGCTTCCGGCTTGGGGGTTAATTCTCGCCCCCCTCGTGGTGATATCTGGCTTCTTCCGCCAATGATGGGACGTTCTTCCTTAGGGAAGTGTTGTACCGTGGTCGGCGATGGCTCTTAGAACCAGGGCCGGCCATCTGTGTGGCGGGTGAGGTGGGTGCTATGCACCCGGCCCAGTGACTGAGAGGGGCCCACAATATCATTAAGAATTACAAAAGTGTTCTGAACAATAATAATGTGACACATACTAAAAGTCTACAAACTTGTTTCCATGTGGCTGGCTGAGCATCGACAGACACCTTTATTAGGCAAAGACACACACACACACACAAAAAAAAACGGGAAAAGTTTGTTTTATGAATGAGGAAATTTCAGTCATGCATGTTAAGACAGAGCGGCTTGCCCGGAGCCCTGAAATCGAGGCTGAGGCTGGGTTCAAATGGATTTGTAGATAATCAGCTATCGAATTTTGTCTGTATCTTATGTAATATTTTTTACAATCCTTTACAGGCCAGTAACTAAATATAATAAATGCTGAACCCTCTTGGAGCAAATTAAAATTAAATAAAGGATTATCTTCGGTCAACTATATGGGTATAATGCTTAAACGCTCTTGCAATATTAAGTATCGAAAATGAAATTTTAAAAATTGTAATTCTCCTGGAGGGATTAATAGCAAAAACAAAACGACTCATTATTAAATGAGTATCATTTTTTTTTTAGTTTGTTAAAAATATAGGGCTCCCAAATTGTTTCTTGCACCCGAACCCCTTCATAGAGAAGGTCTGCTTAGTTTAGGACTCAACTACAGTTTCCGCTAGTGTTGCTGTTATGACGTTAAGGTCACTCAGGTTTTTCAGAGGGGTTGGAGTATGACGTTTAAGTAAGGTTATCTCAGGTGCATCTCCGTTAATTTAACATAACGGTTAAGAGTGGTTTAAAGGCTTGTGTAGTAAAGGAAAAAATCTATTTAAAGCAATTGTTCTCATATTTTTATTTTAGTAAAGACTTATTTACCTTGGATAATGCAACTAATTGACACAACTAAAGCAGTTGACTTGAAGTAAACACATGAAACCTGTTTCGGAATGAACATATAATCAACGATTAGTTATTGAAGTCATATAAGTTTAATATGCCATAATGCGATCATTTCCATGAGTCCATTTATGTGACTTGTTTATATATATCCGAACACGTCCATTTAGAAAACAATTTAACATTAAAATAAATTCACTTGACTTAATAATCACACCATAAATGTAACAAATGTGTCATTTTTACATCCATTCGAGTGTTATAACACTCCATGAAATTAGATACCTAAATTAATCATCTTATTTACTTGATGAATATTACTTGAATTTGAGTGACTCTGAATAGAAGAAACAAAAAGAAAAGAATATTAAAATTTAGTAAACAATTCCAGAAAATATCTTTTAATAAGACGTATCTCCCATTATCTGTATTCAAGTAATTTTTTGATGGAATGAGTCTTGAACATCTTTTTCTAAATTCTGAGAGACATTTTCGCTCAATTTTTGTTTGAATCAGGTCGACTTTTCAAGTTTGAAAACAAAAGAAAGCCTACAGCGTAAAAAAAATGTAGGCTAAACACCAATTTTGATAGGTGTAATTAATTATAAAAATATTAGTGCTTTGATCAAAAATCGAGGTCAGAGGAAGAAATTCTGTTTTAATAAGATGTATATGAGGTCAAAATTATGAGAAATGACTTTTTGTCTAAATGAACTTCATCAATCTCGAGAAAAATTAAGCAATGATTTGCACGAATCAAAACAATGTAATCAAAAATTAAAGAACGTTGTTTCATATGAATCGATGCAAATTTTCCGATGCCTTTTATAAAAGTTAAAATAGATATGAAAAGTCTGTTACCATTTATAGAGATATAAAAAAACAATTCTCAAGCTGAAACAATTCACTCCATACTAGATTTGATGTTTTTTCAAAGTAAATTTACCACAATCTGAAACCGGTTTTTAAATCAAGAAAATTGGTTTTTGGAACTTTTATATTTTCTTATTCTTCACAAAAAAAAAAGTGGTTCGATTTGAACCGATTTGTCCGGCAATTGAAGGCATAGTGCAACAATATATCAATTTATTAACAAGTGAAGGTATATTTGAACTTCTATTAAATGAACTAAAAAAAATTAAACACTGAAATAAGCTTGGAATTATTATATGCTTTAGAAGAACGAATTCAAGAAGACAAGTAAAATTAGCAGCTATTTTACCGTATTTGTAAAATCCACAAAATATTTCTAGTTCAGCAAAGAAATGTAGTGTACTTTCTTTAATTTCAAAGCCGAAATTATTAAGTTATCTAGGAATACGTTGTCTAGAATTTTTACAAATATTTATGCAGAAACCGATTCTGATGAAGAGCAAATCGTGAAAATTTTTCATCTGGAATGATTTTTTTAAAAGAAAGCCATGGAAAAATTAATTCATAAGTTTCTTGAAGATCCTGAAGATATACTAACAAATCCTAACAAAGACACTGAAAGCTGAGATTTCATTATTTGAAGCAACGAATAAAAGAACTTAGATCTGTTCTCTTATCAAGTCTTATGACATGAAAACAATAAAATCAATCTCAGTAACTAGTGAACGAATATTTTCAAGTTCAGGCAATATTATGCTAAAAATAGGAAGACTTAATTTTGTGAAAATAAAATAATTATTAGTTGAAATTTTTGTTTGATTGTTCGTTGTTTTGTATAATTAAAACGCTTGTGTAATCCTTAAAATTTTTTATATATACTCTAACTTTGATATTGATTTCACTTTGTGTTTTTTTATATTAATGAAATAAAATATGTTTTAATATTTCATTTTTTTTTTAAATTTCTAAAACCCGCTAAAACTGGTTTTTTGCAAATATTGAATTTGAAAACTGGTTTTTTGCAAATATTGAATTTGAAAACTGGTTTTTCAAAAAGTTAGTTTTTATATAAACCCTACTCCATACGTTTATCCAACAATCTAAAACGTTTAAGTTAGAGTTTTTGACTAATTTCAGCAATATATAATATGAACTCATTATTCTCCCATTTCGAAATCAATGATAAACACTAAATTAATAGCATTCCAGTTCATTTTGTTTTTCATAAAGTGGCCACAAAATGAAGTAGTGTTCCCGCCAAGTGCAGCTGCAAATTCAAGGTTAACGTTATCTAATTGTATTTATAACTGGACTGATGGCAACTTTAAGCATTATATCTTTGATTTAATAATTCGCTTCATATTTAGCCTTTTCTAATATTACATTTGTCGGAATTTTTCCTTTTCGGAAACCATCGGCAATCGGGAATAAAATGAAAAAATTTTAAATTTAGTAATATCTGCATTAAAATTGTTTTACCTTTGTAATTATCAGTTGTCACGCATGCAAAGAAAAAAAAATATTATTTATGAAAAGTATTCTATTATTTAATAATGGTGTGAATCTTAGAAATGTTTATTAACATACAATTATTAGAAGTATAAAAATATAAAAAAGTCTTTGACTGATAAATAATGGCTGAATGTACTAGTAACACTAGGATTTGTTGTGGTCGACTGCTGTCTTAAGTATTGTCCATTTCTACATTGACATATCCGTCAAACTAACATTCTCTTCTAGGTAGTTAATAACTGCCCTCCCTCTCACTTTCATGCTCTCAAACAGTAGGCAAAAATCTGACAATCCTTGACATCATGCCCTTCAGGGGTTTGAGATTATCTGATACCATCAATACTGTATCCAAATCCTTAATTCAAATCTTCAGGTTTTTCCTTAACTATGAGATTTCAATACATTCCTTTGAATAATGATAAACAATATCAGTTTCTTCACAAATGCATTTATTTTCCTGCTTTCTTCCAATCTTTGGAAATATGCAGGAAATCTCCTATGTTCAGATAATATTTGGATTATCAGTGGATGGTATCTTATTTTTATTTCTGGATTAGGAGTAAAGTCATAGAAAATTTATTAAAATTTATAGGTTTATTACCACAAATTTATAAGACGGTTAACCTTATAATTATGAATTTTTAAGTCAGTGGAAAAAATTAATTAATTAAAATTATTTTGGAAAAAACCATTTTCTGTGTAAATTGTAGAATGTTGAATTTGCTTGCCCCCAAATTTTTTCAGAAGATAAGCAACTTGTACTAACAAATGTTATACCAATTTATAACCCAAAATATAACTTAATGATCATGCAAAACGATCAGTTGTTTAATATATTTACTGGAGTTATTTTATTTTGCTAAATTATTATTGTTACTGACTATTAAATAACAATTATTTTATTACTAGAGTTATTATATTGTTAAACTATGCAGAAACTACGCTTTAAAAAAGTATTTTTAGCACATTAGCAGGCACTGAAATTTTTTTCTCATAATAATGCTTTGATTTTGCAGAAATTTTTATAAGCATACCTGAAACATTTCATATTAACACGATGAGTTGAGTAAACCATATGTTTGAACCATTTTTGTTGAATTGTGATTAATCTTTATTTTAAAAAATTAAAGCTTTATTTTAAAAAAAAATAACGAAAAAACATTATGCCTATGTTGTCCATATTTCAGATAGAATGACAAAATATGGTACAGGTTGTGACAAAAGAAGAAAAAAAAAAAAGGAATCAGTGTCAAATTTCAGATGCATTCAGAAAGAAAGTGTTGTTACTATAAACTGCAACGAACTACATGGTTAAATTTCAATATTTGATGATAATACTAAAATTAAAGATTTCTACCTATCTATGTATTATATACGAAGAGAGGTAAAATATCTTTTTACCGGTTCGTGTGCTAACTCAAGAGTGCAAAGATCTAAAATACAAATTTTTTGTTTTAAACAGCAAAATTATAGAATTGTATAAATGTTATGCCGAATGTATAAAAAGTAATCAGTCCAAAATGTATATACAGTTCTCTATCAAGCGAATGTTGAGAAAAAAAAAGAAACGATTCATTCCTCAGCAACATTTAAATAAAATGCAAGATATTATAATAGCCATTCAAAAGCTTAAAATTTAAAGAAATTTATATTTCATCTCGATCATAAAATGCGTCGTGCGCATATCCTTTCCTTTCAAATGTAAAAAGAACGAGCAATTCGCGTTCCCATATTTAGTCCAATGTCTCGGTTCGGCTGACGAGCTTTCAATACACAGATAGATTCGAGGGAAGTTTTAATAAATCAGCAAAAAAGAGGATTCCGCTGAAAACTGATACCCAAGAGTGGGATGCTGATCGCGCCGCTCAGGCGGACCACGGTCAGGAGATTCAGCGCCTTTTGGCGGAACAGGACACTAATTTGGCAGCAAATCTCCTTTTTTGGCAAGAAAAATTAATTTTTTGGACCGAATTCTGTGGATTTAAAAAAAAATTCTTCAGTATTTATGAGGATAATTAGTAATTACGATAAGACTCCTAAATTTAAAAAAATGCTGTGGAATTTAAAATATTCGAAATTAATGAATCCACGATAAAAAAAAACTGAATTTACATATAAAAAAATTGCTTTAGAGCAACTAGGATTTAAGATGAATGCGTGAATATTAGGAAGGGAAAAAACAATTGAAAAATGCTTAAAAAATTGTATTTTAAATTTAACATTTTTTAAATAACATAATTAGTATGAAGCGAAAGCTACAATTAATTAAAAAAAATATGGCACAAATAAAAAGTAGATACTTTTAACAAACAAGCAAAAAGCAGTCTTTAGAATATGAAAGTTTCATTAGATAAATTAACAATAATTATATTTAGAAATTTTAAATAATAATTCAAATAGTAAGCTTGTTATTTCAATATATAAAAAAGTAAATTAAATATATAAATTGTATAGAAGAACAAAATGAAATATACTTCTAATGTTACCTGATTAATGCACTATTAAGAGAACAAACTAAGAAATGGAATGGCATTGTATGCCACCATGTCATTTATGGGTCTCGAAAGGATCATGAATCTCTGAACTTGAAAAATGGGGTTGGACTATATTCCATTGACATAATATTTTCTTTCAGGTTCATAAGAGTATCAGAAATACATAAATGATGCAAATCAAAAGTACCAGAAAGTCAGTGCTAGTACTTGAAAATTGGTGCCGATAAATAATCTCTTTCGTCTTCTGCCGAATGACACTCAATGAACCTGATTCAATGTATCAGGATAGTATTTGTATTGGCGGGATAAAAACGTATGAGACCTCTACAATATCACTCGAATGTAATTCGTCGATTTGTTTCTTCCACCTACTTATACATATTGTTTCTTGCTATCAACAGACATAAACGTATTTATGATGCATTTTTTAAAAAAATTTCAGATCATTGTTTATAAAGTATGCGAAATTGACTCCATTTATGAAGTATTATCAATGAATGAAATTGAAAGCAAATAAAATTTAAACTTCGAATATGAAGAGAAATCACAAAATATGATAATAATAAGTATCAAAAAATATAAATCTTTAAATTAATGTATAAAGAAATGCTTAAAAAATTACTATTAGTTTTTTTAATATTTTATAAAATTCTTCTATTTCGATAATGTTTAAAAAAACTATTAAAGAGACAAATTAAAATTACCGGCGAAATTTTATAGGAAAGAGCAGTGTAGAGATAATAGTCATTTAATTTAATACCCAATAATGGATATATGTAAACAAAAAAAAAATTATAATGCAGTATCAGTTACAAAAGCATAAAAAAATAATTAAATGCAATTAATGCGGATTAAATGCGGAACAATATCAATCATTCATTTGATAAAGTGAAACTGGATGTCAACTCAATATTACTGACAGTAAAGTTTCGAAATGGTTTAAAATAAAAGCCTAGGAAATACCTGTTGTTTTTGTTATTTACGGCACTGCACAAGCCCACTGAGAGATCTGTCAACGATTTAAGTCGAGTGGGCGTCTCTTGTATTTCCAGTAGCACCAATGGCTACTTCATGCGTCACATTCGTTTGGCCAACCCCTTTTTTTCAGGAAGTCACATTAATAAACTTCACAGAGAGAACACAGAAGAACAAAAACCATGCCCAAACCTCAACTCGGACCCAGGAAGCCCCGATTACGGGACAGATGCTCTACCCCCACGCCAGAACGCTGGCTAAGCAAAACATTATTAAACAATGTAAGATGGTACTTTATTCGATTTCTTAGATTTATTCTTCTTAGAACAAATATCGTATCTCGTGATAGAGATTTTTTTTACTTACATAGTTAGTTGGTGATATCAAAAACACATAACTTTTGTTTCATTTATATTAATTATCTTTATTATTATTAACATTATTTAACCCCAAAAGTATTTGATACGGTACACAAACAAATACAATTATCACAACATAAAAATTTTATAGATATTTTTTATTATAAATTTGAACTTATTCAGATTTTAACCAAAAAATCTATATATAAATGTACGCAAAGTATAATTTTAATATCATATTAGCTGTAACTAAATATTCTAATCGATATTTATTTATTAAATATAGCCAATTATTAAGCGAAAGGCAATGTTTCACCTCTGTGAGTACAAATTCAATAAATAATACAACCAGTGACTTGTAAATTAAAAAAAAATGGTAGATTTTATTTTTGTTCCACCCGTAATCCCATCTGTAGACTAGAGGTGTTGCAATGGGTTGTGAAAGTAAACTGTGCACCGCAATTTGCGGCTTTGTGTTTCCATTTTACCAGCTTCATTGCATTTTCTTTCCTTGGGTGGGAATCTTTAAATAATATACATCCCAATAATTGAATTTCTCATTTCGTATAACAATATCAGTCTATTTTCTTAAATTGTTAAATTTGTTTAACGTTTAAAAATTAGATGTTTTTATTTAGATAAAAAATATTGTAGTATTTTAAAAATAGTAGTTTTTTCAATTCCTGAATAACAGAAAACAGAATAAAGTTACTTGACAAATATTAAATAATCTAAATTATCAACCGAAATATTCTACCAATTCATGTTGTGTTTTTGTCCTTTTTATTTACTCGTGTCTGGCATATACAGAGGATATTGCCTTAATTAAAAAAATAAAAGTCAAAATTTTATAAATATTCACATGTTTGAGTACGAAAAAAAATGCCATTTTGTTAGAAAGCCTGTCTCTGAACACGATTATTCAAAAACACTCTGAGCCAGGTGAATGAAATGCGGCCCACGAACCTAAGACAAAATTTGATCTTTATAAAATTTTGAAAGAATCCATTTTAAGGAAGTTTGTCTGTTTGCATTTTCAAATAAAAATTTCAATATAATTCCATACTGTTAATAGCTATATAAATAAAATTCAACATATAATTGTGAATCTAAGATGTATATTTGTCTTAAATTTTGTATAAATATATTCAAAATGCACCCTTATGTTTACAATTGTAGATTCATGCCAAATTTTGGTTACAGTCAGTTGTCAGAAAGGCATTCAGAATAAACATTGACACTATCGATTTGGTTTAAAATTTTATACTCTAGCCAAATATCTCTATTTCGTAACTAATGTTCGCTAGTGCCTTACATGGCATTGGCAAACTTACCGTATGTCTGTGGAAAGGGGGGTATAAGATCTGTATTAGAGAATGTGTCAGAAATTTTTTGGAAGCACTTTTCACTAGTTGGATACTTGTTTTTCCCTACTTGTTTTCTTTTTTTTCTAAATCTAAAATATATAAAGAAAAAGTATTACAATCGTCAAAAAGAATTTTCTTTATAAATCATGTATATATTCAAATTAATAAATGCCAATTAATTATAATATCCAATTTTGGAATTAATTATGTATTTTAAAACAAATAGAAAATAACATATTTATAAATTTGGTATTTAATCATATTACAAAATTAAACTTACGTCGTGAATCTGAAACAAATTAGTCAAAGGGAAAACTGTCTGCCGTTTCTGCGACAGACTATCGTTGAAAAAAAAAAGATTATGTTAGTGGGTGAATTTTACATTTGCTTTTTATATCTCAACTTTAGATCGTCATTAAATTTTGAATCCAATCCATCAAAAGACATTCTATTTGTTTATTTTTTTAGCTATTCTTTATAAAACCAAAAATTGGAACGAGTATCACAAAAGTGCACTATATATATATATATATATATACATATATATATATTACTACTATAATATAGAAATACTATCTTAACACTAAACTTATATATCCCTTCCAAATTTTGTTACAAATTGAATTGACGATAGAAATGGTGTTCTAATTTCATACTCGATTTTTTAGATTTCACGATAAAAGGAAACAGAAATATGCCATACATGGAAATATATAGGAAAATGTACGTGTAAATATAAAAGATTTCCTTCTGTCGAAACTGATGCGAAAAATCTATATTCTACATTCAATTTTAAAAAATCTTACTATTTTATCAGAAGTTTTACTACCTCTTACTGAACATTTAAGACACTTTAATGTTATATGCTTCTTTATAATCTAGGTTATAAATTTCAATAGCCATAAAATATCATCATCATTTAAGAGTCATATTTATTTAATTAATTATTGTTAGCGTTATATCATTGCAAGTTTGCTGTCATGGAATGATTTCACAAGTTTCTATTACATGAAAATGAGGATTATTATTACCCTCAGATAGAGAATATTATTACCCCACTCCTTACAGATGCGAATAATTATTACTAAACCCTTATATATCATCATCTTTACATATATTACATCATTCTGCTTATGAAAATTCAAAGCTACTCTATGTTAATTCTGTTACTTCTTACCAAATTTTGGCGAATTATTTCTCTCAAAGCTGTCACATTTAATTTCCGCGCCTTCTAAAAGGGTCCTTGGCGATGTCTTGGCGTACCGCAACTTGTTGGATGAAGAAACAACCCTTGAAGAAAAACCATCCCAGAGCGGGAGTTCTCGAAAAAGTTTTCCACTATCGCATATGTCACATGTTCCTGTCTAAGAACGTCAACTAATTCGGTGGATGGAGTATATCATTTGGAAACTTTAAAATATACAAAGGATATTTTATTATGTCATGGAAATAACTGGATTCTAACAGTGGCAATTATCGTCTGCTTTAAATTTTCGTATCAAGCCCTTTTTTCATTAGGATAATATTGTTAATAATTTTTTTCTTTAATAATTATCATTTTCTTTAAAAAAAAGAGAGATTTTGGCATTGGAAATTTTTTGAAAAAGAAGAAAATTATGGATTTAATACTGCAATTTAAAAGAAATTAGATGATTTTTTTAAATTGAAAATACCTTTATCAAGATCTTTTAACGATTTGTTATATTGATAAAATTAACTTTTAAAAAGAAAGAAATAATTTAATTTTTTTTATAAAGTCTTTGTGAATATAAAATATAAAACAAATATTTAATCATCCATCTATGATAAATTTTAAATTCAACAAAAAATGAATCGATAAAAAGTTTTCAATTCTAGTCAAATCATGTTAAATATGGTTTGACAAACTGATCATTGAATAATTTAATTCAAGAATGAACTATTAATTGGCAGCAAAAATATACTTTAGGAAGATTCTGAAGAAATTATTGAACGATGGACCTAATTTTCTGTTGTTACTTGTTTGGACTGGATTGCTTGCAATTTAGTTGCACAAAATGCAAAATAAATGCGAGGACGTTGTTTTTATTCACAATGATTTTAATATGCTCCCCGCTGAGAGCATTGTGTTTTAATGTGGATACAAGGACAGCAGTGGTGCATCAAGGAACAAATGGGTCAATGTTCGGGTTTTCAATTGCCATGCACAGAGACAGAGACTTCAGTTGGTAAGTAGTTTCATTTTCAAATGCTTAAACTCTCCTTCCTCAATTTATTCGCTATAGAAAAGACGTAACTATTCGTTTGTTGTAGGGTAATTTTTAAAATTTTAATTAATTTGCATTGTATACAAAGTATTTCTTATTGTAATCGGAATTGTTCATTGTTAACCTGGAAATTCTTAAATTAAAATGTTGTTTCTGCATGTGCTAAGGAGTATTTAAATTTTAAATAAATTAATCTTTTTGTTGGAAAACTTTATTATGGAAAAAAAATGGAATTTTTCGTCGACAAAATAGATTTTTCTAAAAAACTTACGAATAATGTGCAAAGCATTCAATTATTTCAATATGCAAAGATGTTTCATCTCTGTTCTAGAATATGTAAGGCATTAAATTAATGTTAGGCAAATTTGTAAAATTACGTTTTGTAGTTGTTTTTCTTTTCTTAATTTTTATATGTTGTATGTTTCAAAATATTTTTCGGTTTCATATGCTGTTTCTGCCTTCTCTTCTGCAAGTTTTATATTTTCAAAGACAAAATACACGCACACCTTAGTAAGACTTTCCTGCCACTGATTTAGGTTTCGAAATATGGAAAAACGATGTATATGCATTTTTCCATTTTATTTGAAGTACTCGAGCGGAATATTTTTGTTCATTTATTATTAATATTCTTTTTAAAGGAAAAACAATTTCCTAATCAAAGTTTTGCAGTCATAGCAAACAATTGCTTTTATATTTGCTTTATGATATATACTATTTATCTTTGGAGGCTAGTTGTTTCGCTAAGAATGTAGGTTATATTTAATTTCAAGATAATTTGTTTGTATAAAATTTCACCCCATGAATCCATCAAATTATCGGACATTATAGTGATGTACTTTAAAATTATTATGATATGTTCATCTCATATAGGAATCTTCATATGTGAACAGGTCCCATGGTTTATAGCATAATTAAAAATGTAAGTGTATACAATTTTTTTTTTCATTTCACGAAATTTTAATTTCACTTCTTTTTTTTTCTCCTCAACCTAAAATAAAAATATTGAACAAAATCGTTCTTCTTTACTTTTAAACGGCTGATAAAATCAAACGGTTAAATATTTGATGAAACAATGACAAAGGTGTGAAATATGGGGGAACAAATTTATCTGTTATTGGAAATTATTAAGCTTTTGCGCCTTTTTTATATAGCTATGTTGGAATTTATTGAATTACTTAATACGAAATATGATTGGTTTATATGTTATTTTTTACGATTTTAATTATCTAGGTCAAAAGGGAATAACTTTATCATTATAGCTGAAAGCAGTGTTCAAAAATAAAAGTGAAGAGGGGGAGGGAAGAGAAAAGAAGCCAATCTTTATGTAAAGATAACACTTTTATAGCTCTCTAATGGAAGATAACTCCTCGAAATAATGTGGGAAAGTCACTACGAAATTTCTCTCACAATGTTATGCGTACCTTCTTTTTCTTTTAGAAAACATAATCACAATGATCTCGCTATATCCAAAGCTATATAGAAATATACTGCTACATAGAAAGAATTTCATAGTTATGATAGGAAATGCATAAAGGTAGAGAAAATCTAGTTTCACTCTATTCATTTTCATTACATAGAAATGTATTTGTATTTATATAATTAAAATCTTTGACTTCGAGTACCCTAATTTTTGATGAAGTGGGCAAGATTTCGATTAAAAAAAGTGTAAGTTTTTGAAATATTTTTAAAAAGTTTTCAAATAATTAACTCAAATTAGTTTTTAAAAAACTTGATAAAATGAAATCTGTATGACATCCATATTTAACTTTTACTTGTAGTTTTGAAAATTATTCATTTTCTATTTCATATAAAACCTAGTATTTGTTAATACAGCAAAATGAGTTAGTACCTCGTACGTTAAGACACTTTTCCCTTTAATTCTTCGCTTTGCCTGGATCATTATACTTTAAAATTTATTTCCTTTTTTCGAAAAAAGATATTACGACTAAAAACGCTTCGCTGAAAATAGTAGAAGAAAATTTTTAAGCATATAAGACATGGTCATAATCGTTAATTAAGTTCCTCAATGGTCAAAATAGTTGAAACTGAGTAGAGCCATTGCAATACAAAAAAATATTATCTTAATTTTTATTCATCGTATTAAAAATAAAAACTGAACGATAAATCTAAAGAATTTCATTTTCTTGAATAATCTTTAAAAAAAATTAAGAAATAAAAAAAACTTTAAAAAATGTTATTCAAGGGTTAGTAGAATAAATGTGCTATGATTATTGTTACATATAGTTTAAATATTAAAAAAAAATATTGGTTTTCTTAGAAGTTTAAAATTTATTAATATTGTTTGAAATTATATCCATTGCTGAAATGATTATAAAATTTCTTATAATGATGAGGTATGAAGAGGCATAACTTTGAATTAAAGGCCAAAAATTAAATAAAATATTTTAAATAAAAGTTGAAGAGTTTTTATTTTCAATTGTCGATTGTTTTGGAATCCAATATTAATCCAAGTAATAAGGCACTTTTCTTTCTCTACATATGAAACTAAAATTTTTGAAGCTTAAAATGAGAGAGAAAGAGGTATAACTTAATGTGATTCAATATAACCCGATTTTACAATAAAAATAATATTCTATGAATTATTTATTGTGAAATATCAAATTCTTGCTTCTGGAATCATCAAATATTTGGATAATAAAAGCATTAGTCATTTTTGTTAACAGTATTTGTAGAGTGAAGGCTTGTAAATTATAACTAAATATATCAATATAAATTGTGAATATATAAAAATATAATATAAAAAATGAGAAACTAAATATATTTGCAGACAAGAACAATAAATAGTTTTGTTTAACAAAGCATTGAAGGAAACTACTTTTATTTATTGAATCGTTTAATTCGATTTCATTTTTTCTGCTTAAATCATTATTTGTTTCTTTAGCTGACTGCTTTCTTCAATTGTGAATGAATGAAATATAAACTGCCAGAGACTTTAGTAAAATAAAATTAAATAAATATTGCAACTTTTTCTGGAAAAATAAATCATAAATTGTAATGCTTGTAATAATTCCTTAGAAAAGAAAAAAGTAGATTGAAAATCCCTGAATATTAATAGTATTAATGATTTTAGCTTTATTTAAATAATTATATTTGGCTTTATTAAAATAATTATTGGAATTGGACTATTATTTCTTACTTCTAAATGTTCACGCCATTTTAAAATCAGAGTAAAATTAACAGATGACTAAATATTCTCCCATGTATGTTTTTTACGACAGGAGATGACTGGTAGGAAAATAATATAATTTACATTTATAAAATTATGTTTCAGTATGTTTTTATCGACATACTGTTAGTTTAAATTTATACTTGAATCAAAAGATATTTAGTGCATTAATATTTTTATTTTTATATAAAGAGAGATGATCCAAATTGTTTTTGTAAGATACTCTGACTTTCTTTTGTTCTTTTAAACATAATTTAATTCCAAATTCTTTCTAATTCCTTCTTATTTGTTCGAAAATTGCATAAAATTGCACAATGAACAGTAAAAGCTAAAAAAATTTCTAAATATGATATATATCCATCTTACTGAATGGGTACATATCACTTAAATTCTATGTTAATTTGCATAATTTCACTTTAAAAAGTTATTTTGAGTAAAGGTTCAAAAGCATTCAAATCGAAAAATAATTGAAAGTTTTTACTGAGAGTAAAAATGAAGCTACGCAAACGGAATTGGAAATGGATTTCCAAGCTTTAAACTGATAAAGATAGTTTATACGCAATTAAGAGCCGAAAGTTTTGCTACCTTACGAGAAACATGGCGGAGGAAAAAAAATTAAAAGAAATACTGCCCAAAAAATTACTAAGAACTCCACAGTCTGGTATTTAAAATTCCTAATTATATTTATTTTTTATTAATGAAACGCAGCAACCTAAATCAGCATATAACATTTAAGAAAAACGTGTGGAAAAATTAAAAAACTTGCTTTATACTTAATGAACTTAATTTGAAAGATCAGTTGAAAATTTTAGACTTTTTGGAAGAAAGTCATTACTTGCTTTCTGAAATGTCACCTGTATCTATGCAAAATAGCGACAACAACAAAAATAGACGATTATTTGTGTTTCATTAACAGTCTTCTGATATTTCGAAGAAAAAAATTCTATTAAATAATTATCTTTCTGTCATAAAATTATTTTTCTGTAATAAATATTTGTCCATAATAAATTTATTTTTCAGTCATTTCCATGATAGAGTATTTTCTATTCATAAAATTATTTTTCTGTTAGAAAATGAAAGTAAAAGTGATAAAAAGAAGAAACTAAACAATAAAAAAACAGGCTAGTATCAATTTAAAATTTGTTTTTTAGTAAAAAAAAAAATACTGCAAAAATATGTGTAGAAATAAAATGTGCCAAAAATTACCCATAAAACCTATTTTTTCAATAAGCTAAAATTAATTACAATTCAATGAAATTTTTAAAATCTTTTTCTTTTAAACTTTGATTTTTCTCGAAATTTGGCTTTAAAATATAAGTATTGAAATAAAATTTCAAATTTTCTCTCTTCTTTTTTTCCTCCATATTAATGTGATAAAAAAAAACATCCTTCATTGAAGCTACGGTCTTTTCTCTTGTCACTTTATTTAAGAATATTATTCTAGGTTTAAGGCTCTTGTTAAAGTAACATGCAGTGTTAAAGCTTTTACAACACGACTTTAAGGCGGGAAACAGGGTTTCTGAATTTTAATTGCAGGCATAATTTTTTAGCAGAGTCGTGACCGGAGAAAAAGAAACACGTCATAACACAATTTCTCCTTATGATTATTTTCTTATTTAATCCCTCCAATAATAAAAATAAATAAATAAATAATGTTCATATTTTAAGATAATTTTTTTGATATTCAATTTATCTGAGCGGAACACAAAATTTTTACACTTCATAAAATAAATATATACCCTTTTTAAAAAAATTCTTGGCCTAGAACGAAGGCTTATTCCATCAAAAATTATTTAAGCGTAATCTGGTGCTCTGTTTTATATTTTTACTACTAAAATTATTCTGGTAATAAATGATCACACCAATTAAGGAGTCAATATAGTGTGCAATTTGTAAATAGTCAATGATTTCACACAATCAAAGTTTGCAACATTTAGTTTTTAAAAAAACTCGAACTTATGCTAAGCAAATTGCTCCTCTTATTATAGAAAATTATTTTTATAATTAAGTAATGTGGAAACCTGATTGTTGGGAGTCTATTGTGCTAAATAAAATTACATGATGGATATTTAATCGAACTGAATATTGTACCTGCGGGTATGAAATCTTCAAAATAGAACTATCATCAAACAAACATTGTCTTTTTAACATTCTGAGAGTTATTTTAGAAAAGGCATGAAAAATTATATATTTCTTCATTTTCGAAATGCTTAAATTATATTGATTTTCAAATAGCTTAAATGATAGAAAAACAATTTGACATTTTAAAAGGCTGAAATGAATTTGAATCGAAAATTCTTGTATTATTGATATGCTATATTTTCTCCGGTTGTTTCAAAATCTCTCTCAACATACGTAAATATCCTTGACTATTAATTAAAATTTGAGAAAAAAAATATACAGATTACTTAAAAGAAAAGTTTCAAAACTTCTCTAGACATTGAAAAGCATCTTTTATCCAACTTAAAAAATTTGCTATCTTAAAAATAGAAAAGTTTGTAGCCATTTATGTAGAGTCTTAAAATAGTTTTAAGTTAACAATTATATAAAAATCATTCATTCTAATCATTGATATAGAACAAAAATATTTTTTTTTGTTCTAATCATTGATATAGAACAAAAATATTGACTAGACATCACTTTTAAACGTAATAGAATTAACTATTAAGATTGCTTGGTCAATTTTTCTTGGGTGAAAAATTTATTAAGCATTAACAGAAAAGACATTTTATGCATTAACAGAAAATAGAGTTAAATAGTCAAATGATATTTTTCAATAATAAACATTATTCAATAGGATGTAGGGTTAAATAAATTCATCAATTCTTTAAACAATACTTTTAACGATAAAATAGTATTTAAAATAAAATAAATGATCAATTTGTAAATGCTTTATTTGAAACAAATTTTTCAAATGGGTGTATTTTATTTAATTGTTTTATCTGCTGTAATATTTATTATATAGTAACAATAATTTGGCAATAGTGACTTTAACGTCTTATAAATAAGTATACAACTGAACTCAACATAAAATAACCAGCATATTAAGAATGTTATAGTACAATGGTTTTATCTTTAAATATGATTTATTCTCAACTTTTTCTTGGAAGTATCTTCTCAGTATTCATATTGCGGCTTTGAAGTATATTATAAACATAGTTTGCCCTCTAAATAACAAAGTTTCTTAATTCATTTCTAAGCTGTAAATATTTTTGAAATCTAACTTCAAAGCGAACAATTATTTATGCTATGTAAAACTTTAAAGCACAAAGTAGTTCAACGTTATAATTATAAGTAATAAATGCATAAACCATGGAAACCAATCGAATTCAGAAAATAGATCCAGTTTTCAACCCACGCAGTGATAGTTTATAATTTTTGCCACTCCTGATTGTGATCCTTATGAGACTACTCTTTAAATAAAGTAGTTAATTTAGTTTTTACATTTTATCACAGTATGTTAATTTATTTTAGATTAGTCTTTTTAATTTTATTAATTTTGTGAATTTTTTAAAATTTCTATTAGGTGCTTGCATGTAATTTAATCAGCGACTTCTATTGGTAAACATGCGAGGTATCTATATAAACTGCAATGATTTTTAGTTTTATTACTTAACTATTACTTTATTATTATCATTTTGAAAGTTTTGTACTATTGAGTTATTCACTGTAAAAAGATGCCAATCATGGAACTCTCCAAATCGCATTTTCTACATTCAGTACTTTTCTTGTTTGATCTGAAAAAATATATTCCCAAAGCCTGTCAGAAACTTTTAGAAACGTATGGTGATGACGCTCCGTCATATCCCAATCGTCAATTTTGGTTTCAATTATTTAAGAGAGGTGATTTCGATTTCAAGGACAAAGAATAGCATGGAGGACCGAAAAAAATTGTAGGATAATCCTGTGCAAGACTTATGGGAAAAAGGTTATAGAAAATGATGGAAAATATATATTGCACCGATATTTCTCAATAAATGTGTTTTTAACAGCGGAAAAAATGATCAAAATACATGCAAGCATCCAATATTTATTTGTTTATTTTATTTATCTGCTATGAACCCGGGCTTCTTGGCATCTACTTGTCCGCACAATATTTTTGAAACAGAAGATTGTGGATTTCAAATAACTAAAATTGCGCAATAAATAATATAGATAATCTGACCACATGTACACTATATAATGTCAATAGAAACCTATTACAATATTTTGCCATTCATAGGATTTGTATTTTCAATTCACCCACTCCAAGTCAACGATGCTAGGAAGCTGATTATCAGAAAACACTTTTTTGAATCTACTTAAATTGTGAGATGTGTAGCTGGTAGTTAACTAACTGATAGTTAACTGGGTTAAACTTCGGAAAAGTCTTTGAACCGTTCTAGTGGTTTAAACAGAACAAGTTTTCTTACGATATCTTCTTTGATTCAGAATTACATCTTTCTAGTCGCATTAATTTCTTATATTTTTTTCTTACCATTTTTTTTCTTTCTAATCGTGTTAATTTCTTATCTCTTTTCTTACCATTTTCTTTTCACAGCTAATGACTTTCCTCACTCTTCGTCCCTGCTTCCATTCCGATAAGGGCCGTCTCTGTGCTGTGGATTTATCTGTCAGTTTTTAATAACGTGGAAGGCTTTTAAATAAACATTCGATAGGATGGCGCCTCGCCTGTCGGCAAGATTGCTGGCCCTTCATGGTATGTGGCGCGTCACTCCCATATCGATGGTCAATGCCATGATTTTTTTTTCATTGCATACATCTATTGTATCTATGAATCATCGATAGAACTGAAGACATCCTGTTAGATATTTCCGTCCTTTGTCTTCTATGAAAATGTACTGACCTTCATTTAGCTGGATTTTTTTTCCAGAAATATTGTATTGATAAGTACATGAAACTTTGTTGGATTTTTATAAAATCTAACTTATGCATCTGTGAATCATCAATCGAATTGAAGAGATTCTGGTAGATATTTCGATTTTATGTCTCTAATGAAAATTTATTGATCATCATTAGCTAGATTTTCTCAGAAAATACTATATTGAAAAGTGTGTTAAGATTTGCTGGATTTTTTTTTTAATGCAACTGAAGAATATGTGGATAATCAATTGTATTAAAAAGATGCTTTTAAATATTTCTATCTTCTGTCTGTTATGAAAACGCATTGACTTTCACTTAGCTAGGGTTTTTTTCAGAAAATAATATATTAACAAGTGAATTAAAGTTTGTTGGATTTTTGTAAAATGTGATTTATTAATGAATCATCGATAGAATTAAAGAGATCGTGTTAGATATTTCTGTCTTCTATATTTTTTTCAAATGTACTGACCTTCATTTAGCTAGATTTTGTGAAAAAATATTATATTGGCAAGTACATTAAAGGTTTTTGGACTTTTGTAAAATCTAACTTATGTATTTAGGAATCATCGAAGCAATTGAAAAGATCTTGTTAGTTATTCCCGTCCTTAGTTTTCTATGAAAATGTACTGACTTTAATTCGGCTAGTTTTTCACAGAAAATATTGTATTAACAAGTATGTATAAGAATGTTGGATTTTCTTAAAATTGAAATTATATATCTGTGATTCATTGGTATATTTGAAGAGATTGTATTAGATACTCTATCCTTTGTCTTCTATGAAAATGTGATTTCTTACCATCATGGTATGCGGTCAGCAGTCCATATCGATGGTCAATCCTATAATTTTTTTCATTACTTTTATCTGTTGTATCTATGAATCATCAGTAGAACTGAAGACATCCTGTTAGATATTTCCGTCCTTTGTTTTTTATAAAAATGTACTGACCTTCATTCAGCTGGGGTTTTCACAGAAAATATTATATTAGTATCATATCTTAAAGATTGTTTGATTTCCATTAATTTCAATTGGATTAACTGTGATATTAGGACAGAAAATATTTAATTTTTGTTTATCTCGTCAATTTTTAAATATTTTTACTTCTTACTTTAAGTCCATCTGGACTTAATCCGAATTTTGATTATTTCTGAAGGCATGAATCAAATGCTATTAATCTCTTATTTACATCTGTAAGAGCAAGTAATTTATATTTGAAAATATTAGAAAGAGATTTTTGGTTATCTTATATATAAAAAAAAGTTGGTTTCAAGCATTACTCTAATATTTTACGATTCATTCCATTTCTTAGTTCAAATGTTTTTTTGCTTAACAAAAATCCTCGCAAAAAAAAATTTCCTGTTCTGAGGTTTTTGCAAGTTAAACTTTGAATCCTTCTTTGGTGTGTTCCTTGATATGAGTGAAATTATGGATCACAGAAAAAGAAAAAGCTGCAAGCTCATTTGAAAAAATCTGCAAGCAAAATAGAAGGATTCAACAAAAGGAATTTCTGACATTAGACAACATAGTAAACCAGGTGGATGTACCTCACATCAAGTGCAGAATGCAAAGAGATTGAATAAGCAATTTACAAATCAAGCGTAAAATATTTTTTAATGCATTCTAAAGTGGTGATTATACAAATAGTTAATCACCACCTTATTATGAACTTGAAGTATCTTTAATTGTAGTTATTTCAAGTAAAGGATTTTGAACAAAATAAGGAAAGGCCATCACCATCAATCACTGATTGTCATTGCGATACAAACTGATGAAGATGATAAGAAAAAAAAGGAAAGATTGCATTTTATATAAAGTTACAATAACATTAATGATATTAAATTGTAGATAAAAAGTGAAATGCAATAAAAAGCATTGTTAGGACCATTTACTACAATAAAGTGAAACAATATAAAAATAAAACCAAAATTTATATCTGTTTTTTTCTTTTCCAAATCTTAAAACTATTGATTTTTGGGGGGGGGGGGTTAGGTAAACAGATCAACTGTAACATGCCTTCTGATGAAAGCATCATATCTGTAATTTAAGTTACGCCTTGATATTATTGTATTTTTTTAGTGTTTCAAAAAAATAATTCTATTTTTAAGAATCATCTGAACATCATTGGCATATCTTGGTTTTCCATTCAGTTACTACTTTCAACAATCAAATTAATAATAACACTGATTGAATAAAATATATGAACAAAAAAATTAATGAAAGATAATGAATGAAAATCGCAACAACAGTTGTATAATCAACTTCTACATATTGCTAATTTTATGACCATTCGATCGTCAAATGTCTACCTTACCTTAGAATCAAATCAGTCGTTCAAATAGTGGAACAAATTAAACAGCCTCATTTTGCGATTGTAAATATAAAAAATACTATACGCTCTGGCATTTTTTATTAAATTTTTAAGTAATATTGATTAAAATAGAATGCAACAGAAAAAAAGTTTGAGGGGAAAAAATGATTGAATTTAATTTGTTTCAGAAATATTAAGTTCTGATGAAACTTCTTACTTTCTAAATTAACTTTCAAAGTCAACTTGTACTACAATTCTTTATAGTTCATTAATCATTTGTACTATCCACAAGAAAGTTAAACGGTACTTAATTTAATCAACTTATTATTCAAGATAAAAATGATCGATAGCATATCAGTATTAGAGAGATGGCCATGACAAACATTGCATCATAATTTCTACTTTAGAGGCTGGTTTTGGCAAACAATAACGATTACGACATAATTAATGTTTTATATTAAAAAATTCCTAAACAAAGAGTTATAGAATTGCGTTTTCTTAACTAACTGAAAGCTAAATTTAAATACAGCTAGAAATAGATTCAAGTGGAAAGAATAGCAATATTTTAGCCAGCATCCTGGCCTAGGTGTAGCCGTCTTCCCCGTGATCTGGGCGTCCCGGTTTCAACACCTGGTTCGGGAATGGTTGTTCTTCACTCTATATTCTATCTATTCGGTGTGTGAAAGTGCCCCTCTTTAAAAAGGCGTTGTATGAGAGTATGAGAGCATTTTCGTGTTATATAAAGTCAGATTTCAGACCTCGGGTGCTCAGATTATTTTACCCTCAGAAGCTACTGCACCTCCAGACTCCTTTTAGCTATCGCTTGTCTTGGTTTGAATTGATGCCCAATTCAAGGGGGATAAGCAACAACAGCATTATTTTTTATTCATATGTTTTTTATTGTTATTATTAAATACTGCGATAATAACTGAGTTTTTCTTTCTCTCTTTTTTGCTCTTTCTAGTTCCCAATAATTTTTTTTTCTTTTTTGCAAAAAGCTTTGATTGTTTGGATGGGGGAGGGGGGAATACACATTTTGTAATAGTGGGATCAGATTAAAATTTGATAGTTTTTCAAACCCGGTTTTAAAAAGTAGTTTTTTTAAGTACCTTTGTCACATCTGGAAACCGATTTTCAAATTAGGAAAACCAGTTTTCCAGAGCTCCTAGATATTCCTCTACTTCAAAATAATAATAACAATTTGAACTTTATCGGTTGAGACCGATTCGTCTAGCAATTTGAGCCTCATGGCATTGAGATGCCAATTTATTAACAATTGAAGGCATATTTGAATTTCAGCTAAATGAACTAAAATATTTATGCACTGAAATAAGTTTGAAATTATCATATGCTTTGGAAGAATGAATTCAAGAAAGAAGATAAGTAGAACTGGCAACTCTTTTCTGTGTATGCAAAATCCACAAAACATTTCTAGTTCCACTAAGAAATCTAGTGTACTTCCTTTATATTCAAAAACCGAAATTATTAAGTTACCTGGAATTACATTATCTAGAATGTTTCCAAATTCTTATGTCGTAAACGATTCTGATGAAGGGCAAAACTCATCTGAGTAATACTTTCTTAAAAGGAAGCCGTGGAAAAATAAATTAAAATTTTTTTTTCAAGATCTTGAAAAAAAACTTACAAATCCAAAGGCACTGAAAGCTGAATTTTCATTGTTTGAGGCTACGAATAAAATAACAAAAAAACTATATTTGTTACGTAAAACAAACAAATATAAAAACTATAAAACCAAGATAAGTAGCTGGTGAACTAGTATTTTCATTTTCAGATAATATTGCGTCCAAGATAAGAACTAGACTTAGCCACCATTCAGTGAATGTTTTATGTTTTTTAAAATTCAGTTTTCTTAGGAGAAATTGAAATTAGTGTAAATAATATAATTATTTTCGTGAAATATTTGTTTGAGTTTTCATTAATTTGTTTAAGTAATATGTATATGTAAACCTTAATTTATTAAATAATTTTTGATTTTGATATTGATTTTATTTTTGTTATTTTAAATTAAATAAAATATTCTATTTTTTTGACAAAAAAATATTCTATTTTTTTGACAAAAATTTTAAAACCGGTTTTTTGAAAATATTGAGTTTTTAAAACCTGCTTTTCAAAATGCCGGTTTTTGTCCAAACCGTAGATAAGAAAGACTATGACTCTTCTATATTTGTAAAAAATTATGTTTATTAGAACAATATTAGATGATTTTTCTACATAATTTAGTGCTTTGCAAAATGACAATAGTTGGTTTTAATGCAAATAGGATGAAACTTCAATTGTTCAAATTTGCAGAAAGCCGTTAAAAAACGTCGGGAAATTCGAAATTTCAACGAGACAGACTCTTGAGTAAGATTGGAGCAGCAGCTTTTTTGCACAAAATGAACAAGATTTTTTTAATTTTTATCTATCACATGTAATTCTAAATTTCCCCAAAATATAGTTACATCTTTTTTGCAGCAAAAACCCATCAATTCTCTTTGAAGTAAGTTTAATTTTTCAGTTGATATTCATCGCATACGCCTCACTTATGGTACATTATTGCGTATGTAATTTTTGAAATACCTAAGGAAGTGCCTGAGTATTTTGTTAGCCGATATTATTTAATCATAATTTAAATTTTTACATTATTCTTTTCCCTGAAATCATGTTGTAGCTCATCACGCACGTTCCAAAGTGCATCCATAAAATAAATCTGAAGTGCATTCCCTTAAGGACCTTGTTATCAAATGGAATTTATTTGCTTAGCAGACATCCATTCCGTCAACACCTCTCTTACACTTGATGATACCAGCAATTGCAAGTTTCATACCAACCGCATTACGCAAACCAAACCCCGGAAATCAACTCGTGAATGAAAATTCCCATCGTCCTTATCAGCTGAACTGACCGTTGGTGACGTGATTACGAGGAGACAGGGGGAAAGGGGAGGTTAAAAATAATCGGGAGAGCAAAAACCCCAAAAACAAAATGCCTCTTCGATGGAACGAAAGAAAATACCGAGACATCCGATTCCATTTCCGTCCACCCTTTGCTTTTGAAAGAGGTGCTTTGTGCCCCTCGCGCGATGTGTGAAGGTGTGGGGCGGAGGGAAAACAAAGCGTGGCTTGTTTGGGGAAGTCTACAAGCGAGATGGACCGATTCGACAAGGGGAATTTTCGACGTCGTTGGACGAGATAGCAAACTAAGTGGATGAGTGCCTGGTTATTCGCTGAATGCTAACAGATTGGATAACCAATTTACATGGCAAGCATTTGTATAATATTCATCAATGTTTCCTTGGACGTTGAATTCACAAATTTTGCAATTGTGGTTAACGTTACTAAAGAAAATTTTAAAAAAGAATCTATGAAATCACTGTTTTAGACAGGAAACCTAAATTTAAACATCAGTATTTTAAATAACTAACGAATAATCTTATATAATATACAAAAACAAGTCATGTAATCTTATATAATAAATAAAACCAAGTCATGTAATCTTATATAATATACAAAACCAAGTCATGTAATCTTATATATATACAAAACCAAGTCATGTAATCTTATATAATATACAAAACCAAGTCATGTAATCTTATATTATATACAAAACCAAATAAAAACCATATACATGGATATTCCAAAATGGTTCTGCCGAAAGATTGATTGTAAATTTAATGTAAATAACACCGATAAGAAAACAATTTGATGCAAATGGTAGCAGATAATTGAATATAATCTATGTAAATTACTAGAAGAAAGCATAAAGTTTTGATAGAATGCTTAATAATTATTCTAAACGCTTTTCTTGCCGGTTCTCTGGTCTAGGGGTAGCTCGCCTTCTCCGTGATTCAACGACCTGGCTTTGAGTCATGATTCGGGCATAGCTGTTCTTCACTCTGCTTGTCTATCTGTAAGGTGTGAAACAGTGTGAAAAAGGGGCTATGTAAGCGATATCGCGAGTGTCACCTTCATAGGAACTAGAAATCAAAAGTTCCTAGAGCTTTTGCTCAGGAGGCTTTATCCTCTGAAGCTGCTGCATCCATTTTCCAATGTAATGCGAACACGACATTATCATCAAAAGCCTTTCCTTAATTATGGATGTTTTAGTAGTCATATACTAAACATATAGCCACCATATTCATTAGTGGTGGCTAATTGTTTATAAAAACGTTATACCATATGTAATCGATTTAAATGGTTCGAATTACACAGTTTTACTGAAGATAAATGATAGTTTTTTTTCTAGGCAATATTTTGCATAAACTCAAGGTTTACAAAATGTTAAGAGTAAAATACCAGGCTGAAAAAATGTTTTTTACAAAATCCAGTTTAATCCATGAAATTTAATTAAAAAGTAAACAATTCATTTTAGAAAGTTAATATTTTTTGAAACAAATGTTTTAAACAATAAGGATTAATCAATTATCATTTCTAGTTATTGCATTGTACATGAAGTTTATTTATCTGATTCTTCTCCCGAATAAAATATAAAAATAAATAAATAAATATACGAAAAAAAATTGAAAAGATTTGAACTTAAAGCCCGAAAAATTTCCGTGCGATAAAATAAAAACATAATATTTGAACTCTCTTCTTGATCAGCTTATAAAATTTCGATTACTTTCTTTAAAAACATCCTGCATTATAATCATTATCATTTTAAAATCAATTCTAAGCAGAAATGGGATGAAATTGATGGATGGGTGAATGTAAAGAAAAAATATTTCTCTTTCCAGCTTTAGGTGTATCGAAATTTGGGGGGAATTCTTCGTAAAAATAATTTCATTTATCGTTTTATATAACCTGTTAAATATGAAATATTTACTTAGGAATCAAAAGAGAAAAATTCTGTGATTATCAATTCAAATATTTTCCAGTTGGAGATAAACATTCAAAATGAGGCAAATCAAGTTTCAGAGAAAAATTAATTATTTCCCTTATTTTTGGAAAAGGTCGCAGATCTTTTAACTCTGTAGATGCGTAGAATCATTTTTCATACTTGTCCATGAAAATATTTACTCAATAAATGGAGTTCGATATTGACCTTCACCCCTTTCTTCTAATAACGCCGAGCATATAGCAAATGTTTACCATCGCCGATTGCTTTCGGCACAATTCTGAATAAAGCTAATGTTCTCAATATATATTTCAAATTTAGCGTTCATTTTTAATGCACACTTTTGAACATTTTTCACTCATTTTTCCTTTAAAATATTCTCTTACATTCTGAGAGTATTTTAAAGATAGCTTCATAAAAGGCCAATTAAGTGGTTGTCATTTATTTTTATTTCAAAAATATAATAATCGTTTTTAATTACCTGTTTAATTAAAAGATAATGTAATGTTTATTTTTTGCATAACTTTCATAGCAAGAAATATATATTAATTTTATAATTGAACAGACAATTTTAATTGTATTTAAAAATGCAACCCGACTCGACGATGCAACTCGAGACCCGATTTCATCAACGAATCGTCGTGTAAGGAGGTATGTTGCACGTTAAATCCGTCGGGCCAAACGGTCTCCCTCCTGGTGTGGTGTGGAGAGGGGGAGTGCCAGATCAATTGTTGTCGTCATCTGACCACGATTCAGAATTGCGAGGTCATCGGAAAATAGGCCTAGTGTTGCTTTATATCAGAACATTAGTATAAACTAAACTAAAAAATTAAAATCAACAGAAACCGTGAAATCTCCTTTATATTCATTACCATTCCCCTTTCCTTAACATCTAAGTCCGCCATTGGAATAGTGACACTCCAGTGCATTACATTCTATTTCTTAATTTATCCATTGAAATCAATCATTCATGAGCCAGGCTTATTTCAATCCTTTAGGTAAACACTTTGCTAGAGTATTCGTTCATTCCTTCATTTTATGTATTCCAATCTTTTCCGTCCCTATTGCTTCTATTGAGTGCCTATTGAAGATGTCTGAATGGATATTTGCACTGACTGGATATCCAGCATTCTACTCCACGCCATGATAAATCTAACAGACTCATATGACGATTGATTTTTTGCGCATCGTCTTTTCAATGGCATGGCATGAAATGATCTTTGACAGAATCCATTTTGTTGAAATAAATTGAACCAACTGCCTTCGTCCACTAGTGTGTTCGCCTAGATTTTGAACTTTTTAGGCTGTTAAATTGTTAGCAAAGATTGTATTTCTTTACAAAAACCAATTTTACTTTATAATTTGATACGACCTGCAATGTACAAAATGTATATATTATGATATAAAAGCAGAAATGAAAATCCTTCTACTGATTTGATGATTGACAAAATTAACATGCTTGAATGTTTTGATAGCATTTAAAAGCATTATTTCAGATAGTAAATCAAATTGAATTAATAAAAATATTGAAGTCAAATAGAAAGTTGAACGGAAATGAAATTTATGCCATTAAAAAGGCATCTTTTTCATAACTTAAGACAGTGCATAAAGTTTTTTTTAAAAATAAGATAATCGTTTTGAAAAATATGAGAATCTATTTCCATAAGCAAATCATAACGATTATGGCCTGATATAAGATTAATAAATTAAAAATTAAAGTGATATAAAAGAAAATTTGTGGAGAGATTCCTCGCCGTATATAATCGTGGCAACTTTTTATTGCAATTTTAAAAATCGATTGTTAAGTGTTTTGGTATATATTCAGGATTGCAAACATTTATATAGTTTTTAGACAATTTGCATGATTTTGACGTGCTTATTGAGAAAATCATAGATCTTACCACGATTATTTATCTGGCAATGGTTAAGTCTATATCTTGGTTTCATTGAACTTCTTGCTTGAAGTCTATTCTTTTTTAGTTCTTTTACACCTTTTCTCTTACTGAATGTCCTTTTTGGTGACACCTTCAGATCAATTTAGATATTAATTCGAAGCTCCATTAACTGGCGTTTGATTCAGTAAAGCTGTAAAAATGCTCTATCACCGCTATCTAAAATTATAAATTTGTAGGACTTTTTAAAATTTTTTCATTTGACTGTTACCACTCAACAAATGTCGGCAGCTTGGCACAGTTGTAACACTTCTTCTAGATGAGGGCAACCTGGTTCGGGTTTGGTTGTTCTTTTGTGTGCTATCTATGAAGTGTATGAATGAGCTCTCCTGTAAGAGGAAATTGCGCAAGCGAATGTAACACATGATGTAGCTTAGTGGAATGCTTGGCCTTAATTGGCGCTGCTGTGAAAACAAGAGATACTTACTCTGCTTAAATCGCTGACAGATAATTGTCAGCGGGGTATTAATAAGCGACTGATTGATAATTGTCTGTGGGTATGTAAAATTCCATAATATGCGACACAACAACAACCATTTGACAGTAATAATTTCTGTGCCACGTACATTTACATTGAATATTGATAGATAGATACATAAAATGTGTATAAATATTATCAAATTGCATTTTGTATTACTGGACTTGATACATTTAACAGTAGAACGAAACTTCTTGCTAAATTTGGATGCAAAAGATTACATTATTGAGACTGCATCTTATATTGCTGGACAAGATAAATTTGTCTTAACAATAGGACTAAACTTATTGAAAGATTTTGATGCAACAAATTACTTTACTTTGAATAATGTTTATACACTTTTCAGTTTAGTTAAGTTTCTTGGAATCTCTCGTTAAAATAACAAAAGGCGGTTCAAAAGAGGTCTTATTTCTTTTCTGACGTCATGTCTTGAAGGCTTCTTTTCTCAGAAATGAGCAAAAAAATATAAACTTATCGTACGTGCTCTTCGTCACTCTGCGCAGTTTTCGTTCTTTTTCCCAAGTGAATGTTTGTTTGCACACTTCTTAATAATTGGGGTAAACATAAGGACCTCGATTTTCTTATAATAATATTACTCTATTTTAAGAAGTATCTGGATAGACAAGGACAAGCTAATTCAATATAATTTTGGATGCGGAGAAAAATTTAGATCACTGATTGAAATTTTCAACAAGTTTTAGATGTTTAGCAAAAGAAGTATGTAGAGCAAATACTTTATTGAAAGATGAGGGTTAAATTTTAATTGAAAAACTAATATTATATTGTATCAAGTATACTGGAATATATTATTAATCGTGGCTCAAAAGGATATGCAAAATGATGATGAATTAATAAAATTTCTTGGTATCGTTTATTTTTGAGTTAACAATTTCAGCTGCTTCTTATTTATGTCACTTATTTTGGTTTGCTTCAGCAAAAAGACAACAGCAGCAACAAAAAAAAACTGTTACCTTTCTGGGAATTTTGAATTTCTGAGATGTTTTGAATTTCTTTTCCCGATATTTCTTTTAATTTTTTCGCATCTTCATCTTTACTAAGCGTGGTATAGTTTAAAGTACCGATATCATAATATATTTTATTTTCTTACGTATGAATCACCCAAAGAAAAAATTTTCACTGACAATATCGTCGTTGTAATATTAAAAATTATTAACTAAAAAGAAATTTTTGCATTTTCAACTAAAGATTTGATAAATCTTTGCAGTTTAGATCTATTAGAAAAGAATAAAAAAGAATTACGTTTTTATGTTTGTAAATATGATGATTCAACAACGCCCAAATTTAAAATAATGAAGTTTTGGTATGCGCTCGTTTCTATGTAAAATATTGCTTTGTTAGATGCAATATTTTACATAAACTTAATTTAAACTTAAACTTAACTTTTATCTACAGTTTTTTAAAATCATATGCTAATATACTTCTGTATACTAATATACTTTTCTTTTAGTTTTGGAATGTTATAGTTAGATTCTTATGTAATAATAACGAAAATGATCGAAAGAGTCATTTTAAATTCAAATATTTCATTAAAATCTGTTGAATGAATTCGTCTAAAAATACCTTCTTTTTTAAATCCAAAAATACTTTTTAAAATTTTTTAGTGTTGCATTTAGTTAATATTTAATTGTTTTCATAACTATATGCATATTTAAAGATATAGAAATAAAAAATCATGAAAATAAAAAATTTTCCATCAAAATAATAAATTAACGAGATTTTTTATATTGTTTTATAGAAACACATTAATTGAAATAAATTGAATTGGATTGAATTTTTTTGTAAGTCAATTAAATCCATCTTAATTATAGAAGTGTTTAATAATTTAATCTGAGAAAAGCTTTGATCATATTTAAAGTTATTGTTTAGTTGTTTTCTTATTTTTCTTTTTTTGTTGTGATTTTTTTTTCAAAGCAAAACTGCAGTAAAATTCAGCTAAAAATGTTTATTAATTTTCACTTTCTCATACATGAAATATAACCAAGTGAGGCTATTGTAATATCTTAATTTCATGAATGATATTTAAGCAATATAAATAACTTGTTAAGAAAACTTAACAATGTAAAAATGATATCCCCTCAGAAACTACTCAAAGCCTGATTAGGAATTTTCGTCTACTGTAAGAGTGAAAGTTCAAATTTCAAAAATATCATTTCAAGCTCTTATCACCAGAGAAGATTTATGATTCGTTAGATGAAAGATAGATGAACCCTCATTCAGGGACTATCGAGGACAGAAACACCCAAACGTTTTTGCCCCAAACTACCAATTACTGGCTCATGATTTTATTTATTTCGCCGTCCTTCTTCTCCAAATTAAAAAAAGAAGTGTTTACTGATATTAATGACGAACCAGATATAATTAAATCTTTTTCAGAGATTTAGATATTCATTCAAACTGCGTTTTTTCTGCTGTGCGTGTTTGTAAACATAACGTCTGTCCTCAGTCTAAGCTTGCATGCTTAAGTGCTATCAATCATACAAAGTAATTCTTAAATTTTTCCTAGAGATGTCATCGTAGGTTGTTTATTGCTTGTATAAAATATTGGTTCTTTTTCGTTAGCTTGGCGCAGCAAGAAATAGCCAAATAATGTACAATTCCGCCAAATTTTCGCCTGTTTTGGCATTCGCTTCGGTTTGCAACTTGGCTCGCGTTTGGTTCATATTGATGACATTTGAGCTTAGAAAACGGAAAAGTACCAAATTATTAATTTGAAACAACTTGATTTGCGAGTACAAGATAAATATTTCGAATTTTTAAACCTTTCAGCAATTATTTCTGTATTTGTTTCCCCTTATGTTCGCACGTTGTACACTTATTATACGAATAATCATAGTTTTAATAAGAGTAAATTGTTAAGTTCTCATTCTTAAACATTTTTTTATGCACTGAACTCCCTTAATTTTTAACACTTGTAAAGATGGCCCATAATTAAATGGTCCATCGCGTTAATTTGTTACTTTTCTTAAATATCCAACAAAAATTTCCAATTTTGGAAGTTTGGAAACGGAAGGGATGACTTCCGAAATTTGCACTAAGTAAAGTTTCCGTACCTTAATACTATTTTGTATATATAATGCTTATATGTTGTTGAAAATATTGGTACTTTTTGGGTGAATTTGGCTTCAGTGAATGGGTTACAAAGAGTTTCTAAATGAAAATTGCTAAATAGTAAAATGAAAGGGGCTAACGTAACTAAATCATATTTAAAAAGGTTGGCCTCTAAAAAATTACTTGTTGCTATCTGGCTTATTGTTGAATTTTCCAGCCAGAGAAAAGACGAATGTGGGCCTGTTCCCTGAAAAAAATCCCAAAGAAGGCAATTTACCTTTCTGCTTTGGAGCTAAATTTGAAGTTCTCCCTTAATGACATTTTTGCTTGCTTTCATTAGGTAGGATCTTTCATGTTTGACTTAGTAGTATTCTAAAGAATAATGTGGCATGTTTTGTGCTTAATTTTTCAGTATTGAAAAAAAATTCGAGTATACATTTTCGTTCTGTTTCCTTTCATTAATTGGATCCAAAATAAGTATAAATGAAAGAATCTGGTGTTCAAACTATTATCGAAACATTTTTAATCGAACATTTTATCTAGTTCAGACATGTGCAGAGAAGCAGACCAACAATCAATCAATTTGTCAATCGATTTCTTTAAAAATCTAATGGACAACCTTGATTTTTTATTTTAGTACTTTACGTAAAATCTTTTTATCCGATTGTTTCATTTTTGAGTGATAATATTATAATCGTATCAATGAACAGACCAATCTTTCGTCGATTTATTGAAGCAAAATATTTATGCTGACCTGCAGTTTATGTATAGCTATTGCAGATAATATATTTTTTTGTGTGCGTGTAGAAAAAATTCCAATCATACAACTCAATTCATTTTTTTGGTAATTATTAATATGATTCTTTAAGTAGTTACTAGTAAAGCAAATAGCAATATAAACAGTGAAGTTTTAGGTTTAAAATATTTAATATGTAAGCATAATTCCAAAAATAATTTTTGAGAGGTACAAAAAAAATGAAGATATTTCACAATCTCAATGTCAAATCACTATCCACAACTTCTTGACTTCTACGAAGCCATTTCTTATATATATATATATATATATACATGTTCATGAAAAAAGAATAATTGAAATATTCAGTCGGGATAAACAACAACAAAAAAATTGCTACAATGAATCCATTTCTGAATTAGTTCAAAATATTTTTCCGAACTATTGTATTATATAATTTATATTTACCGTTTATTACATTTTTTTAATATTGAAATAAGTAAGTTGAAGTATCCTCCATCAGTATTTTCATGATCACAAAAAAAACTTTAAATTAGGACACATAGCTGAAGAAAATCATTCGTTGTGCAGTAAAGCTCAAATATATTTGTTTTAGAACAGATAGCCTCAGAAAATCTGGCTTAGTGCAATAAAAATATATTCATTTTAAAGTATATAACTTAAGAAGACCTGTTTTAGTGCAATAAAAATCAGATATATTCGTTTTGAGACATAGCTTAAGAAATCCTGCCTTGGTGCAACAAAATTAAATAGAATTTTAGAAGGCATAGTTTAATAAAACCCGTCTTAGTGCAGTAAAAATCAGATATATTCGTTTTAGGAGACATAAGGCATTAGTGCAGTAAAAATCGAATATAGACGTTTTGCGACACAACTTAAGAAGCCCTGTCTTAGTGTAGTAAAAATAATATATATTTGATTTAGGACACATAGCTTAAGAAACTCCGTTTTAGTGCAGTAAAAATTAGATACATTTGTTTTAATTTTGTTAACAAAAAATTACGAGAAAGTCAGCATGTTTGATGCACCATTGTTCTTAAATACTGAAAGTGAGAGTGTGCAGACATAGTTTAAAAAACATTAGTGCAATAAAAATCAGATGCATTCGTTTTAGAAGACATGGCTTCAGAGACGTCTTAGAACAATTAAAATCAAAATTGCTTTCTTATTCACGTATAACTTAGAAGACCTGTCTTAGTGTAGTAAAAATCAGATATATTCGTTTTATTTCTGTTTGCAAAACATTGCAAGAATGCCAGTATGTGGGGTGAATGATTGTTCTTAAACACTGAAAGTGAAAGCATGAAATAGATAACCTATTACTCCTCGGCCGGTAACTTTTGGAAGAGATTATACGCTCTGTAAAATCATGTCCCCCAAATCCGAAACACCTATCTATCATCCATGGCACACTTGTGCTAAACGCCGTTCTCGAATGTTGACGTTCCCATCTCGCGCGTAGTATTTCGGGTGAATCACGATCCGATGAACAAAGGCCACTTTTGTTGCTTTGCAAAGGGGAGAGAATTCCTTAGCAGATGGCTTTGTTGTGGACGAAGGTGTAAGGATTTGTCTAGTGGCACAATGCTCTTTGTTGTCTGTTTGACTTTCTTAAGAATCGGCTTTCTTAGAAGAGATTTAGATAGGATTTGTCGCTGACAGAAAATAAATTGTGGACAAAAAGCAGACCATGTAACAATATCTCTTGCATCGAAGAATAAAGAATGCCATTAGTAAAAATAATATAGAAATTGCCATTAATTTTAACATAAAGCATATCTTGCAGATAGTTTCTTTTCAATCGTTGAAAAGCTGGATTCTTACTGATTGCAAAAGTGTTAACGTTCTTTCTGGCTAGTGTTTTATTTGCAAATTATCCTTGAATACGAATTGATGGAGTTGGAAGGTTTTGGAATTTATAGGTGTTGACTAAGCTGTGCCAAACTGTATTTGCTTTAGGATTAAAATTTATAATTTCGTATACGAATTGATATAAATGTTGTAACACTGAACTCCATACTAAATAATTACTATGGATGTTTTTATAATTAATCAAGAAGAAGAAAACGGATCGAGATTCGTATCTGTGATCCAAAGGAACTACACAATTATAAAAAAAGGAGAAAACACATCTTTCAGTCACAGTTAGCTTATGTTTTAAAAAGATAATGGGAAATCTCAAATTATCAATGATCATGGATTTTTTTTAGTTTTAAATAGTTTATTAAATAAATTAAAAGATCATTAAAAAATGAGGAAAACCTATTAGCTAATATGTGCTAGGTGGAGGAATTGATTATTATGGATTTTCAGAATTTTTGCTTGTCAGTTAAAGTAATTTCCTTTGCTACCATCGTTTTTAACATGCTAATGTTTATAGGTTGCACTCTGTAAATGCATAATCCAAGAATCAGGCAAAACACTCTTTAGGTAAGGCCATTATTTTAAGAGCTACCACAATCAGAGAGTAAGTTTTTGAGTAATAAATGTTAATCAGTGGCAAATTTTTGAATTAGCTACCTACGGTCACTACTTTAGAGGGAGGCGTAGGCAAGTCGAATAAAACTTTTACTAATCTTGCTGCTAAGTAAATAAATTTGTAAATATTACAAATTATATTAATGACAAGAGAAGAAACTAATATTAACATTTTGTCAAGTATACAAATTCAGTTTCCAATCTTTCATATAATATGCATTTAATTATTACAATATTTAAAAATAATTGCTTAAATAATGCTACATGGAAAGCAAAACTCTCGTAAAGTTTCAAAAATAACAATTTTTAATTTAAAAAAATACTAAAAAATAAATGAATTTGCAGAATGATTTAAAACTGTTTTCGAATGTACAATTGGATTGATCAACTTATTTAATGAGATAAATCCGTAATGAATACTGTCTAAGACCATAAAATTTTTTTAAGTTATCACTAAGGCTCACCAAGAAAGGAATTTTTTTCCCAATTTTAGTTAGAGTTTTAAATCAGAAATTAATCAAAATTGTAACTTTTTATGACTTATATTATTGCACAAAAGTTATGTTCACACCACATTAAAATAAAATTTTAAAAAATACATTTAAAAAAAATTATTTTAAAAATGTTTCTAATTTTTTCAATCCAATTTAATAATTAATTTCTCATAATTAATATTTTTCGTGTGGTTTTTCCTTCCCTATTTTTTGCAAATTTAAAAAGACATTTTAAAGCGTATTTCATAGCAATATTCTTCATTATTTTAATTCTTGAATTTATAGACTTGATCTTTGAGACGATATTAAATCATTGGCTTCTCTGTCATTGCTGTATAATTAAAAGTAAATTTTCAGAAATAATATAAAAACTGACTAATCAAAACTAAAATATTCTTATACGCCACTACTTTCGAATTACTTAAATTGAAAGGTTCGAGTCACCTTATATTTTTCTTTTTATTCACGCGATAAGAAATTCATTAATTCATAAGAAATTCATCCCCTCTTACTTAATAACCTTCCCAGACAAAAGTTTCAGATCCTATTTGCCCTTCAGTACTAATTGTTCCATTTCGGCTACGGCCAATTGAAAAAGAATCTTGGATGTGCCTCGCTTGCATTTGAAAGGTAATCCGATGCTGCATCTGCGCAGTCTCTGAAAATGATGCGGGGAGTTCAGTTACAAGAGCGGTGACAAGGCAGGCCATAAGGTGGAGGATTAGGTTACGTTTGGTGCTGCACCCATCTTGTATATCATATCTTAATCAGGTAATTGGGAGGGAGGGGAGATAAATCTATCTTTAGCAACTTCTGGGAAGACGATAAACATAAGCTCAATCTCCTTTATAAGGGGAATATCGAATGGTCATAAGAGAAAATAAAACTCAGTTTAAGAAAACTGGAGGCAATGCACGTGATGACACAATCACATGACAAACACAACTGCACTTGTTATCAATTCATGTGTAAAATGTTGCACTGAATCATAGAATATATGTGAAATGTTATTTAGCAACTTATGTATTTTTTTAATTATTCAAATTCAGGCTCGTGTCGAATTAACAAAATCTGAAATAATATGAAATTTATTTCAAAAACAGAAGATAAAAAGATTTAAGACAAAAATAGAATGAATGTTTTCATTCTGATACTTGACAATTTTTTTTTTCTACTCTTTAAGAAAAATTTCGAAAACTACCAAAATTCAGAAAAATAATTTGCATAATTCTTGAATTGGTATAATTAAGATATATATTTTTTAAAATGGTACAAAATTTAATTTTGCGCAACAATATTTTTAAAACTTATTTCGAAAGAACTTAAAAATGGAGCCAAATTTTTAATTAATTAAAATTCTAATAAAAAATTGAAAAAAATATCTAACCAAATGGCATGTCTGAAATTTGGTAATTGTAGGCCAAATGGCCTTGCCTGAAGAGGGGCAATGCACGCACGCACACGCTCACACACATACGCAGTAAGAGAGATATACTCATACACATATCTTCATTAGTAGTATAAATATAGATAATATAATAATAAAAAAATAGTGATTGAATTGTTAAAATTGCTCTTACTTTTTTTGATCAATGTTTTCAGCCTGTGAGATATTTTAAAAGCATATTCTAGTAGAAAAATTGTGAAGTACAGTATCAATATGTTAACTTTTTATATTTAAATTCATATCAATATATGATTTTTTTCTAATAGTTTTCGTACAAAATGATTTTTTTTCTAATAGTTTTGGCACAAATTGATTTTTTACCTTGCAGTTTATTTACTGAAAGGTAAGGAAAAATAATTTAAGCTGTAAGCGTTAAAATGAAAACAAATAAATAAAATAAAGTATAACATATGTTTTTTGCCCTGCATTGTATATTAAATCATATATTAAATTATTATTAATATATATCTCGTTATATAGTTAGTATACTAAAACATGGTGTATTTTTATAAAAAAGAAAATCAAAGTCTCATATTTTGAAAAATTACCACTTGTAATTAAATAGATTACAAAAGTGAAATCGAATGCATTTTTCGCTTATAAAATTCAAACTGACAGATGTATTATCTGAATTTAATATTTTAAATTTTAATATCACCATGACATGGTAAAGATGGGTGAGCGTGTTTATTGATTCAAGAAACGAAATTAAAACAAACAAACAAGGAATTGCATTCCTTAATAGAACAAAGGATCTATTTAATCTTCCGATCTGTTTTTAACACATTATTTCGTGCTTCTCAAGGAAATAATCTTTTGCTGTATCCTTCCTGGACAAATCTGTAAATCTGATATCTTCATCGGAAGCTCTGCAAAAAAGATTCGCATTCATTGAGTCGCTAGGAGGAATGAAATATTTATAATCCTAGAAGAAAAACTGCAGTGCATACGTGCGGACTAATAGTTATAAACTAGCACCGCGGTTGTTTGGCCATATTTAGACCTATCAGTTTCCGCAAAATGCTTTTACGGAAATTGAAAGATCTAAAATTGAACAGTGTTTCGTTTCGTTTTGATATCATATCGAGTACAAAAAATCTTGTTGATATCATGAGTTCAAAGTGTGAACAGTTGTTCTCAAGGAAATAAATAAATAATAATAAAAAGAATTGGAGCTACTTTTGAGGATACTGATACTAATACTTTTCGATGACTGATATAAGGTGGTAGTTAAAGATGTAATAAGGATTTCGAGTGGTTATTAGTCTTTTAGTTGTTATATATATTCACCCTATATTTTGAAATATTTTAAACACTTATTGACTACTAGCTGGTACCTGACGCATTGCTGCCGTAGAAAGAATAATATTAAGTGCAATAAGTCAATAATTTGGCAATGTTTTATCGAAATAGAATGAACGGTGCAACAGTATATAAAATACGGACAAACAAATATTCATTTTTATACATCATAATTGTTTATTCTTTTAGACTTGTAAAACTTAGTGTTCTTTCAGAGTGGTAATGATTTGCTTAATATTCGTTCACAATTCTCAATGTTAGAAAATGTGATTAAAATATTTTCTTTCGAAACTCATTAAACATAGAAAATATATTTGTATTATAAAATCTGTAATATATTTGAAAAGATAATTTTTTGAAAACTAAGATAGTGCAAAATTGTTTATACTATAATATTTTTGAAGTTACTGCGAAAAATGCTTGTAATTAATTAAGATATAACCCCCCCAGGTTGATCTCCCCAAAATTTTCCCTCACAATCTGTAATAAAGCTAATAACCTCTGAGAATGACTTGCATATTTGTGCTCATTAGCTATACAATATTAACCTATAACTTGGATTTAGTATTTCTACTGAACCTGTTTTGTCTCCTAGATGAGTTATTTGGAGATTAATCCTTGATAAATAGATGTGGTTAATAGTTTATTGTTTATTATTATTTCTTATATTAGAATATTTATTTTTTATTTTAGATAATTATTCTATGCCTATAACCATCCCATAGATGTAAACAATAAGCTGACAAAGTTTCATCGCAATCGGATGAATGGTTTAGGAAGGTCTAAGAGACATACAGACAAACATTCATTTTTATTTATATAGATTTTGAAATATTTTTCGATTATCTCAAAATATAAAAAAGTAGAAAGCTAGATGATCATCAATTGATCACTCATAACAGAGTAAATATGCAATTTACTTGAACTTAAACTGGGGTCCGGCCATAAGTGTAGCACATCCTCCCCGGGATCTGGGCATCCCAGTTCAGGGATAGTTGTTTATCTGTTAGATGTGTGAATGTTCTCCCTTGTAAAACGGGGTTGTGCGAGCGATTAGGATGCATGGGCCTAATTAGCGTTACTAAAACAAGAGACCCAGCCTTGGCTTGTCCTCGGCAAGTGCCATAAGAAATAAAAACAACATATATTTAAAATATCTTCAACCGTATATAATTTAATAAAGTTATGAATTTGACTCTATATTTAAAGATATGAAAATATTGCAAATTTTTACTAAATTAAAGAGATTTTTTTTTCATTTTTTGGTGTTCAATGAACGTATGAAATTAAGATCTTATACAACTTTACAGTTCAATATATTACTGCATTCATATATCTGGTGTAAACTGCACTTTATTAGAATTTTTTTAAATAGGACTTTTTTGGATGTAATTAATTTGCTGCAAAGAAAAGTATCCTATTTTTAAAAAGCAATTTCAATTTCTACAGTAATTTCATTTATTTATTTACTTCCATTGAAAAAAATTAAAATTTTGGCAGGATTTATTTCTGAGATACACTGCAGTTCTTCGGAGCTATAAGTTGCGTAACGTCACTTCTCAACCATATTTTATTATGATTAATTACTTACTATTAGAATATTTTACTTTAAGACTTTTATTATGAGTAGAATTTTCTTTTATGAAAATCAATGATTTTTAGCATCAAACTTCGATAGCGCCTGATTAAGATAAAAAAATATGTGAGGCAATGATAATGATAGTTGATGAACATTAAAGGAAAGTTTACCGAGTACGAAAACCAAAGTGACCGATTCCATATTTCCATTTCGGAATAAGGTTGGGTGATACTTTGTATCAAACATAATAAAGTATCAGACATAAAAAACTTGCTTAATATTATCAAGAGTTCGGTATCAGTTATTGAGCTCTATATCTTTTCGACCTCATCCGATTTCAGTCGGATGATGCTATATTAATCTGATGCAAAATATCTGGCCGATGTAGCTTGCGCCACACTCTGCCTGGGTGAATTTATCAACATGCCTGAAGTTTTTTTGAAACTACGTATGTAACAAATATAGTCGTTATTGTCCTTCATTCTATGTTTTTTCATGCAGCATGGAAGAATCATTGCTTTATCCCTTACTAATTTTATCAATAATGTCTTCCCTTACTAATCTACTTACTTTCTTTGCCTTGTCCCTTACTAATTTTATCAATAACGCCTTCCTTTACTAATATACTTACTATCATTGCCTTGTCCTTTACTAATTTTATCCATAATGCCTTCGTTACAAATAGAATTACTATTTTTGCCTTGTCCCTTACTAATTTTATCAATTATACCTTCCCTTACTAATCTACTAACTATCTTTGCCTTGTCCCTTACTAATTTAATTGATAATGCCTTCCCTTTCCTCTGTTCACCCATCTGCTCATCATTACGAAACCCAAGGACATCGGAACATCGTCATCAATACTTCTTCGAAGAAGCGAAATCCATATTTAGAATATTATTCGTAAGAGTTCCTAGTTCCAGTTTAAGAGTAAGAACCATAAAGTATTGTGTATTGATGAAAAAGGAATCGGAGACCGACTGTATCAGCCTTAATTAAATATATCAATATATGTTGAAGAAAATCAATTATCAATATAATTTTAACGCAAAATAGCTAACTAAAATCAGTGGCTCTCTAAGAAATATTTTTGCTTATCGAATTAATCTATTGCTAATATTGGCTTATGAAATTCAAAATTATCTGTATCAAAAGTAGTCCGAGTTAAGGAACTACTCACAGCGATAACAGCACGACCTAGTGACCTGAAGAACAGCCTATCAACTGAATAAAGGAGGGGGGGGGATAATATCTACTGAACAAGAACCTGCTTCTCAAAGAACTAGAAAACGACAGCCTATCCACTGAATAAGGAAGGGAGGATGGTTCTACATTCAACTGAACAACAAGAACCTACTTTTCAGAGCACTAGAGAATAATCGACAAGCGATAGTTTGTTGTGTTTTTTGAAAAGTACTGTTGGGCATTATTAATTGCATTCTGACGAGAAAGGAGCTCACAGCAAGATTCAATGAGTAAAAATCTATCTTAATAGTAACTTGGCCAATTTGAATATTTAAAATAATGCAGAAGTATTTTTATAACGCGGAAGCATTTTCTTCAATCAATTCTCTTACTTATTTTTATGTTTTGAATAGATGATCTTGTATTTAACAATTATTGAAAACACTTCATTTAAATCTAATCAATGAAGTGACAGATACGTGATTATTTTTTAATATTATTAAAACAAAGGAATTTTTTCCTCCTTTGGTCTGGGATTATGAATGAACATTAGTTAGATAGACTAGTGCTTATTCATTGGAAATTGAATATAATTGAACCCTATGAATGAACTATCTGAACTAGGTTTTTACAATTGTTTAGATGGAAAAAAGTTTACATTCTAGAGCCTATTCAATGTTTAAAAAAAAGAATTTCATTTGGGGCTCATCTTTTAGTTTAGCACCTAGTATACTCAACCTTTTATTTGGACCTATTGCTCTAAAAACAGCTGTGAATTCGGTACAGTCCATCATTTATGTTCAATACGCGTTTGAAGTAATGAGCGCAATCCTATTGAGGTTGAACAACCGTATAGCTGTAGTATGAAAATGTTAAAGGTGTTAAAACTGACTCAACTGTTAAAAGTGTAATAATACTGACAGTGACAAGAAAAAATAAGCGTAGGGCGAGAGATGAAAAGTGGACTTTTGCCCCCATTTATATTTCATTCCCTCGCAGTTTTTCAAAATCGATTTATAATTCATCAAAGGAGTTTAAAATTTCATAGACAAAAATCTTTAAAATTATTCGTAAAATGTTTAATTTGCGTAACTTATAAGTATGATTTTGAATTATAGTTTAGGATTTGCTTGCATATTTACTAGGCGTGTCAAGTTTGCAATACAAATTTTCCAACAAAATGTATGACAAGGTTTACATACATCGTGCGTGTGTTTCAAATGAATCCACTCCATGATTAGATAAGTAAAATTTTGAATCTGTGGATTTAGTGTGTTATTTAGATGTGCCACATTGAAATTTGTATGTTTTAATGCAAATTTGAATATATAATTTGAAATTAAAAATAAACAACTATAGCAAATTCATATTTTTGTTTATACATAGTAAATTTTACTAACAGAAAAATCCGTTGCACTCACTTTTATATTAAGCGATAAATAAAATTTTCATTTAATGTCTCGTGAAATAACTTATCATTAATGATAATGATTTTCAAAGAGCGTACAATATTTATGCCAGTTGACAAATTGATTATTATAATTTCATAACCATTTTAAAAAGTTTTCCGTATGACTTTATTTTTTTTAATTGCTAATGTTTCCAATCTTTGTACAAACTTTGAAGCTCGAAACTGAAATTACAAAATTTGCATTTCAAAACATAAAGCAAAAGAGTTTTAATTATTGGACATAAATGGAAATTGTCGATTTCCGATAAAAGAAAGAAAGAAGAGATGAAAAATTTAAAAATAAATTGCCATCTATCTTTATTTTTTTGTGATATTTTTCAAGAAAAGAAAAAGATATATAACAATCTTATAACTTAGCTATACTGTAATTTACGAAGATTAAACCATTTGTGTTTGATTTAAACTTTGTGATAATGGTTCCTTTCATATTTAATTACTTTATGACGTCATCTCATGAAAGATATTAAGTCATTACATTAGGCATTGTATTCTGTGTATTTCAAAGAAGTTTGAAGAAAATTTAGCATTCTTAAGCATCATTTAAGTATCAGTGAATGTTCTTTTTTGTTCTTCCCCCTGATCTTTAAATGAAATAAGTAGGAAAATTCGTTTTCATAGTTTTTTCATTTAAACAGTTACATTTTTGAATTAAAAAAATGAAGCCGCTTATATGAATAACTTTAAGTATTTTTATTAAGGAAATTATATTATTATTAAGGAAAAATTATTACTAAAAGTTTGAACTATCTTTAGCGTGAAATCGGTCTGGAGTCTTTAACAAAACAAAATATAAAGCTGCAAAAATATACCATCCCCATTTACCAAGACTTTGAAATTCATTGAAGAATCAAACTCCTCTCACACACAAAACTACTCGTAACTACAACTAAAATTAGCTGTGAAAGCTATTGAGTATTTATTATTATAATTACTTTATTAATTTGTTTAGTATAGATGACAGTTTTAAAAGAATACTGGGCAACACGAACTCAAGTATAAGCATGTCCATGTTAGGAGAAAAAAAGAGTATGCAAATTTGAAACTTGCAAAATTTCTAACATGATATAAAAAAAGAATAATTATAGAGAACTCATTATAAAATAGCTGAAATCATAAAAAAAGTAGCATAATCTATCGTTATAATACTATTAAACAATTTGCAGGCCATGATATTTTTAAAAGATGAATATGAGTCAGACTTTTGTTATATATACAAAAGTTGGTAACACCGCCTTCATGACTTTAGTTTTTGTTCAACATGTAATTATATATTTCTTTTTTATTTTATCATCTTGTATCTTCAACTTATGATTCGGAATATCGAATTAGCTTTTCTGTAAAGACCGGAAGCATTCAAATTGTTTACAGATTTAAAGGATTGGATAGAGAAATTCTTTTTGTAAAGACGTTAATTGTCAAACGTTAAACGTTAACGTTAGAAATACAAATTAGGAAATAAATATGAGCGAAGATTTTGATTTTAACTGTACAGTATGTTTTTCACACTTTTAAAATAATATGTAGACATAATGTAGCCAAATTTGATGCAATTTAAGATACAATTGGACGAAGTCTAATTACTACAATTTTAGTTTCATTGTTATATATTTTTCCAAACTTATTGAACGTTTTATCAATTCTTTTATATATGTGGTTTTAAATCCATTTTTTTTATAAAAAAGATCAATTGAATATTTCGAGTTTCTTAGAAAATATGTTTTAACAGAATAACTGTTTTGGGGTTCACAATAAATTACATGCTATTAAATTATGAATGTTTCTGTTATTTTTTTTTCCTAGTTAAGAATAACATTTTTAACACTGTGCATCATTAAAAAAGGTTTTCTTAAAGAAATATTCAGAGAAAAAGGACAGGTGATGGAAAATTTATAAACAAATGAATAAACCTTTAGATTTAAAGGATTCAGAAGTGACAAATAATTATGATGTTCTGTTTATGAAAAATTTTAATGAATCTTTTGAAAAAATAAACTAGTAGTCAAATGTAGGCAATTTTGATTTTGTAAGCACATTTTTTTTTCCTGCTGTCTTAATATAATGCGTAAAAATAATAAAGTCGAATTTGAAACATTTTAAGATACATATGGATAAAGCCTAATTACTGCTATTTTGTTGTTCCGAAATATTTTTTCAGGGAAAAAATAACCAACATTTTATTCTTTCCCATTTGTGGATGTAAACCTATTTGTTTGAAAACCTTTAATGAATATTTCGATTTTCTTCGAAAATATGTTCTGACAGTACATTTAAAACTTTCTTGTAGGTTACAATAAATTACTTGCCATTAAATTATGCATGTTTCTATTATCTTTCTCCTGTTTAAGAATTACATTTTTTAGCATTCAGCATCATTAAAAAAATGTTTCTCAAAGAAATATTCAGAAAAAATAAAGAGGTGGTGGGGGAATTAAATCGAAAAAAAAATAGAAAGGAAAAGTAAATTCTTTTAGATTTAAAAAGATTCAAAAGGGGAAATGATTATGGAGTTTTGTTTATATATAAAAAAAACTTTACTTGATCATTAAAAAAACTAGCAAACATATCAAAGTGTAAATTAGTGTATTTTTTTATTTTTTAAAGTACTGTATATCCTTTTTTGATCCCTTAAAATAATGCATAAATTAATACAGTCAAATTTTCTGCATTTAAAGATAATGTTGGATGAAATCTAATTACTACAATTTTCGTTGTTTAGAAATATTTTTTTCTGGGAAAATATAATCTCCTTTTTATTATTTCACATTTTTGGATGTAACGATAAATTAAATATTTTGTTCAAAAAGATAAATTAAATATTTCTTTTTTCACAGAAAATGCATTCTGACAGTATACTTAGAGCTTTTTTTGTGGTCCATAATAAATTACTTGCCATTAAATTATGAATGCTTAAGCTTTAATTTTCCTTTTTAACAGTTAATTTTTTAACACTCTTAATCTTTTTGAAAATATATTTTAGTTAAGAAATATTCAGGAAAAAAAAAAAAAGACGGAGAGAAGGAATTAAAGAAGGGGAAAAAAATTAGAAACAGAAAAGAATTATCTTCCCGTTTCAATGAGAAAATGTCTGTGAGATGGAGAAAAAAATCCCTATTTGCAGAAGAAGATATCGAATTCCCTACTGTGTGTTGAGAAATTATCTTCCGCCATAAAAAAAAATGAAAGCGAGAATCAACTGCATAATATACAGCTGCCCATGAATATTGCTATGTCACTTTTATGTCACCAGTGTGGTTCTTGAAATTCTAGTAGGATCTCTATTAAGAAAATTATGAAATACTAAATAACTGAGCTTTCTTTCAATCTGATATTTTGACTGATAATTGCAGTAGCTTCTCGTATTTTATTAGCCCTTATTTTTAAATAATATATTAATTAATTATCACATTTTGTGACGATAATGGAGGCATATTCGTTTTTATCTTTTGTTGCTTCATTTATTTAATTATATATTTTTAACGTAATATAAATTTAATTTTGCTTTGTTTTCATGATAATTTTCAAATATGGTTGGTTTTGCTTTTCATGATACACGAAGTTAAATTATCTGTAAAATATACTTACTTTCAAGCTATAGCATAAACATATTTGTTTATTTATTTATTTCAAATTCGAAAGATTTACTATTTATTTTCTATTGGAGAGTTATTATTGATAAATTGTAAAACTTGTTACTTCAATTAAGAGCCATTTAGCTAGTTTATTAATTTTTGCCCTACAAACACTATAAACAATAATTATGTTTCTTGTATGTGAATGAAATACAATTAATAATTTCTTTTCTTTTCTTTAATTCCTAGCCTAAAATGATTGTTTTAAAAGCATTTTATTTAATTCTCTGATTTTTGTGTTGAAAGTCATATGTTGGGAATCTAGAATTATTTCACATTCAGCATCAAAAAACAAAAACAAAAAAACAAATAGTAAATTTAAAAAAATTAAATATCAGTCCTATTTTTTAAATAAATATTGATTCATTTTCTGTTTTTTGAACAAGTTAACCAATGAAAACAGAACTTTTATTTAATTCCTTTGCTACAATGATAAGGTTGAAATAATTTTTTTAAAAAAATTCTCTGATTCTTGTCAGATGTTGTGTACCTAAAATTATTTCCTTTCCCGTATCAAAGAAACAAATTGTAAATTCAAACAATTTAAAAAACAGTTTTATTTTTAAAATAATTATATTTACTCATATTTTATAATTTGAATTAATTCAGAAATGAAAATATAATTTTCATTTAATCCTAGGTCAAAATGGTAATATTTAAAAATTTCTCCGATTTTGGTTTTGAAAGTCATGTGTTATGAATCTAAAATTATTTCATTTTAGGTTTCAAAGAAACGGAGAATAAATTCAAAACAATTTAAAAAATAGTTTTTTTTCAGTAAATAGTTATTTATTGTGTTATTATTTGAGCTAATTTACAATTAAAAACCAGTTCAGAACAATATTGTAAAGGGCAAAATTTTCTATTGAAGAATATAAAACAACTAGCTAAAATGCTGGCAGCTACTTAGAACTAAAATGCTTTCATACATAGTACTTTTTTATAGGAAAACTAACTTTCTATAAAGTAATGTAGTAAACACAATAATTTTATTGTACCTTAGCACTTGATTGACCGCCCTTGAACCCTGCCTCTTGAAATCACTTAAAATGAAGAGTGTATCATTTATTTCTCTAAGTTTTTTAAACAGAATTAAATGAACTGCTTTAAACAGATAAAATAATCCAAAAAATTAAAATAGGAATTTCAGAAAACATTTGTAGGTAGATTAGAGCTATACTGATGCCGTATTTCAACATTTTCTTCGTTACGTTTTTAAAGAATTAATAACAATAGCAGCAAAATGGCACAAACAGAAATAATATAATTTTGAATTTGAATTTGTATTTTAGAATTAAATAAATATAAAAACTAATGTTGTAATAATAAAATAATTGTAAAAACTAATGTTGTATAAATTGTTATCATACGCATAATCGTTTTATCACACGTGATTGACTGATTGTAGGCATTGTTAAATAACTGTTTTAAATTGATAAAAAATCCCCCCCCCCCCAATTTTTTTCTTAAAGACAGTGATTGAGTATTTATAACAACTAAATAAAAAAATTGCATGTAAAAATAATTTAGTATTAAAGAAAAGATAAAATTTTAAATTTTGAAATTGTATTAAAATATTTTTTTAAAAATAATTTGTTCAAACACAATAGAACGAAGACACACACACACACACACACAGAGAGAGAGAGATAGTTAAACAGTTATCGATTCGAAAGAATTAGCTCATGTGGTATCACAGTTTCATGATAAATATAACGTTGGTTGACATGGCAAATGTAATTGTACTATACTCTAAATTACATTACAGTCTAACAGTATACTTACTGTTCGTACTGCTTACATAATATGATTGTATGTTTGCATCCTTGACACTATACTGTTGACTTTTATCATTTAATCATGAATTGACCACATGGAGAAATACTCCATTTTCTAAAATTTCAAAGGAATGAAATATTTAAAAACGTAATTGGAAACATATGTTCCGCTTGAATGTTCTGTATTGCATTCTGAAAATTTCAAATATGTAAAAAAAAATTGTTATTAATATATAAAGCAGAGATTCTCACGACATACATTTCTGTTTATTATATTTCTCATCTATCTTCGTCCTTACGATCCACTTCCGCTGTCATGCTGACCTAAAGATAACAGATAAAGCTATTCGGGTTATGACCAGCTGCAAGCTGCTTTGTTTGGAGTCCGTCATGACGTCATTAGAGAATAGAAGCCCTAAATATAGGTAGTTTTTTGTGGAAAAATTCTCAAGGTAACAAAGCTTAAAGGCGAATCTTTAAGGAAATTTCATGGATATTTTAAACCCTTAGAAATGTACCAAATCGAATTGCTATTCTGTAATTTAAATGTAGTTTTCTTCAAATTAAAACATGTGAATATGTCGGTGTTGGATTTTTTGAAAACTGCTCTAAAATCGTTATATTTTTTAATGTTTTCATAAAAAGTTGAAAAAACATGTATAAAACCAAAATATGCTAATGCACTCCTCTCCCCACACACAAACTGGAAATACGTGGTAAAAACAAGTGGTTATGAAGTAAAAATCTTTCAATCTAGAAGATTATCATACAAATTGTTTAACGCTTCAAATATAACTTAATAAATAAATTATACTTATTTATTGAATTAAAAAATAGGCTGCATTTCTATCCATTCTTTATATATTGGCCTTATACAAAATAACATAAAATGTTCAAAAATAAATTTTTCGCATTGTGAAGCATTAAAAAACTACAGATCATTCCTGAACGAACGAGTTGATTATTTTCTATTTCAAGAACTACAGAACGTTTTGACCGTTACAAATCGTTATACAAAATTTGAATAAAAATATGCATTAGATTTTAATTTCTGAATTTTTTCGTTGGAGAAGTCCACCAGAGATCCAACAGAGGAGAAAATAAAGCTTTTAAGGAAGTAAAATACCATTAAAGCGGATAAAAATGCAAATTTAAAGATGAAAGTAGCCACCTTAAAAATTGACTTAAAAATAATAAATGGTTTTATAATGAAAATTGTTCAAATATTGAGAATATTAAATAAAATGTTGTCTTCTCCGTGATCTGGGCTTCCTGGGTTCGAGTCATGGTTCGGGCATGGTTGTTACTCTGTGTTCTGTCTGTGAGGAGTGTGAATGTGCCCCGCCCCGCCCTGTAAAAAGGGGCTGTGCAGACGAATGTGTGTGACATCTTCATTTGAGCTACAAGTCAGACTTCTGCCCTCTGGGTGCTCAGGGGTCTTTACCCTCAGAAGCTACTGCACCCCCTTTCCGTGGAAACACGACGACAAAAATAAAGTGAAATGCTCATATTTTCAAGAGGAAAGAGGGTCATTTCAATGATGTCACTTAAAACGAGACAATTTTTTAAAATGCAATGTCTGCTGTTACGACTTCTTTATATATAATATTAGCTATTCCCCCGACTTGGTTCGCGGGGAAATTTTGATGTATATGTATGAGAACGGTCTGATCAGCAGTTGGCAGTGGCTACCTAAAATCGTCTGCGAGCAAAACAACACTGCCCATTACCCATTACCGGTTGTATGACTCTTGCGTAGACCCATATGCGTATGACTCATAAAACTGTCAATCAATGGTTTCGTTTACAATGGAATTGTGTTACTGTAAATGATGAATTTCAGAAGAGATTACGAAATTTTAAGCGTTATCTGAATGTGTCAAATTTAACATGTGCAAGAGTTTACATGTTTAACAATATTTCGAATACTTAATGTTGTTTAATACAATTTCATGCATTTTGATACTATATGAATACTTTCCATTTTGTTTTTTTATGAAACATGAATAGCTTTTCAATGAGTTTATTCGAAAATGTGGGATAAAAATCAATGAAGAATGATATTTCTTTCATATAAATTCTATGTCCACTTTGGAACAATAATCTAGATTTTGGTAAATGAATTATTTTGCATAAATATAACGATTTGCATTAAACAAAAGAGTTTTGGTTTTATTTCTTCTTGATTTGTTTGTTTAATTTAATAAGTTTAAACACTGAAATGCTGGAATTTTTTAAAAAAATGATTGTTTCTTAAGTATGAAGTACATTGAAATGATATTAAAAGTATTGAAACGATTTGTATGGTGGGAATAATTATAAAAACAATTCTTGAAATGACGTAAGCAGTAAGAAAAGATTTCAACTACAGATGTTAATTTTCCTGTATAAGTTTTATTAAAAATTCCAGTGTAGAACGCCTTTACAAATTTAAATTTTTCTGTGTATCATCGTAAATTTAATTTCAATGTTGTTACATTTTTAAAAAAATCTGAACTCTGATAAAGATAAATTATTTGTTTATTATATGACTTTGAATTTTGTATATGTAATATTGTAAGGACACGGTGCATACAATAAGCAGGTTACTAAATCAGAAGTATATTAAAATTGTTCTAAATGATCATTTTTATCAACGAAAATTTGTAGGTGATATTAGCTGAATACAAATTTAATTTTCTTTTAGAGGCACTATTTATTAAACTATAATCCATAATAATTATATAATATAAACCATAATTTATTAAACCATACTGTTAAAATAGAAAACTTAATTAAAAAATCACATTAATATATGTAGAAATGAATTTACATTAATATAAGTAGTAATAAAATTACATTATTATACGTAGTATACGTTCTTTAAAAACTTAAATTTTTTTGAACATTCTTCTTATATGTAAAATAAGTCATTAACAATAGTATTGAATGAAGCTCTAGTCATACATCCTTCAACAATATACATTTGCACCTTTACTGAAATTTTTACTGATTAGCTATGCGTTTTTAACTATATTTTAAACAATGTAATTATTTCTAATTTCAGAAGAATTCATGGTTAGTTTAAACCTTCCACGGGCCTGTGATAATGCAAATCTTGAAAGAACCCTTTCCCTCCAAATTTTTTGTGATTTTAATTTAATTTTTATTCAACAATTTTAAGTTGTAAAATTTGAAAACTGAAGTCGCAATTCTCATTTTAAAAGGTCCATTTCAACTCTGTGCATATAAAATAAATGCACTATAAAGACGTAAAATTAATTTTAAGTAAAATATTGAAAACAACTTTTTATAACTTTTTCAAAATTACCTACATTTGTAACAATATCAAAAAATACAAAACAAATCACACCGAGAATATTGTGAAATAATATTCAATATATTGCAACATAATAAAAATCAACTAGTAAATGCGGGATAAGTATAAAAATAGCAAAAAGGCTTTCATTCATATTATTATTTCATTTTCAGTTATAAGATTTTACTAAAATATCCCAAATTTTAATTTTAATTCATAAAATAAAATAAAGATTATTTTAGGAACTTAAATAAAAAACTAACAAATAACATATGCAGACGCATACAACATACGGAAGCATATGCTGAAAATTTGACAGATATCTTCATTTTTTTCGTTTAAATTATTCAAAAATTAAGGTGCAGTATATTCAGATTTTAATCTAAAAATTTTAATTCATAAAATAAGATTTTCTTTCAAGAATAAAACTAAATGTATATATACCTATAATGCTATCAGTCTATATAAACATAGACCTCTGTACGTAGAGAAATTAAATTTAACACAAGTATATTTGGAAGAAAGAAATAGGCAATTCAGTACATTGAAAAATTTTAACACAAATGATATGTTATCTCTAATGTAAATTATCTTAAAATTTAAAAAAAAAACATTAATTTTATGATTTATCAGTTTTTTAAATTGTATTTTTACTCTGCAAAACGAATACAGATCTTTGATAGCATGTATGTTTTATAGTCAAGAACTTCCGTTTATATTTTCATATGTAAAGATAAATTTTTCAAATAAACGAGAATATTAGATGTTTAAATATAATATAAGATGTACTTTTATAGCTACATCAAGCTTATTAAGTTATTTATTTCATTTGTATATGGGAGGAGGCAACCAATCAGATCAATCCGTCCGTGAAGTTGTAGAAGCTAGAGAGAAGTCGATCTGGTCAGGGGAGGGTGCGGTGGGGTCTGGATAAGATGTTGTTCTTCGGCGTCCAATCAGGAACCAGCTACTCGGGGTTGGGAGAGAAGTTTACTCGATGAGTGCGTTAAGTATGATTAGTTTCTTCTCTTCTGGGTCTTTTGCCGATTTAGCCAATCTTGCTGCCTTAATTAAGTTAGGGAATTCCTTGAGAATGGATCTTATTTCGCGCAGAGCTTCAAAGATTTCCTTGATATCTCCAATATCAGCGAACTTGTGGGCTTCTAAAGTTGGGGGATAATTTGAATCTGGGTATGTCTGCCATCTGGGTACAGGTCTTTGCTGCATTACCTTTCTTGGGGGAACATCACTTGCGGCCTGGTCTGGTTTTCTTGCTATTTCGGCGTAGGTGGGGTGCCCTTTTCTGTACATCAACTTAGGATATTTGAGACAACCTTTCCAGGCTGCTAGGTGGCCAGTTTCTTTGCAATTGATGCATGTCGGTGCCTGGATTTTTTCCTTAATACTGCAATCTCGGGTCTGGTGGGGGCCACCGCATTTAATGCACTTCGGGGCCATTCTGCAGTTCTTGGCTGCATGGAAGAAACCGGAACAATTAAAACACATCGTGGCAGCTGGTTTTTTCCTGTATGTTTCTATTTTGACTCGGAGATGCATGAGATACCTTTCGTTGTAAATGTTCTCCGATTTTGGTTCTTTCTTCAGGTCGACAAGGAATATTGGGTATAGGCAGTTTTCACGAAAATTTCTGAGTTGGGAGATTCTGGAAACGCTGTATCCTTTTTCCGTACGGGCAAGTTTTATATCATCTTTTTCGGCAGTTCCTGGGAGACCTTTGATGATTATTTTAATTGGCCTGCTTTCTGCATTTTCGGACAGGACGTACTCTTCTTTTTTCCCGTCAAGAAATTTGACAATTTCTTTTCGCTGTTCCTCGGAAGTTGGCTGTATGGCTATTGTATGTTGACAATTATATTTTCTGAGTCAGGGAAGTTCTTGTGGAGTTGTTGGAGGGTTAAGTTGAAGTTTTTAGAGAGTTTGAGGTTGATACCTGGGATTTTGATTTTTTCGTCAGTATCTTGCTGCAGAATATCATACTTATTGTTTGTGCAGACGTCATCAATCTTGTTATCCGGTATCGGGCTTTTGACCGCTTTTCTCGGTGAGACTGGCCGGAATTCATCTTCAGTGGTTTTTCTTTTATTTTCGGGCTATTTTCATGCTGTGGGGATGCGTCAATTGGGCTTTTTCTTTTTGCGTATTCATTGATTTCTATATCCATATGAAGTTCGGTGTCAGGGTGACCTGAGCAATTTATTAAATTGCAGGGACTACTATAGTGATGTAATCTGTGATACTCTCTTTATCTTGTATCAGACTTCTTAAATTATTTTGTTTTTGTGGGTAGGTGGAGGTGTGCTCCTGTTTCCCTTCTTCCAGTCTAGTAATGGTGCGTTGAAGTGCCCCTATTTCCTTGCTTACTTCCCAAAATTTCTGTTCGTTGTATTGCAGAAAATTGCAAATTTCTTTCTCATTGTTCGGATGTAATGTGCAGTTGGGTAAGACGCATGGAGGGATTGCATCAACATCAAGACCAAACAGTTTGAAGAATTCTCTCTGTTTACGACGTTCTTTTTCAGTGGGCGGTTTGTTTCCATTCCACCGGGCTTCACCTTCAATGACTGCTGCATAATCAGCGCAAATACGCTGAAGTTTAGCATATCTATTGGTGTAACTGCGGCTAGAAGCGTGGCTCGAGAGCGAACATTCCGAGCGACCGTCTCCTTCCATGGCTAGAGACAACTCGAATGGCTAATGTCTAATCAGAGGTGGAGGGGCAGCGGAGGGCCATGGTGGCCTTTTGTATTTGCCGTATAAGACGCAGGCACTTTCCCCCCCCCCGATTTTTGGGGAGAAAAAGTGTGTCTTATACGGCGAAAAATACGGTACTCTATACTCTAATACTAACTATACTAACTACTAAATATACTAAATATATACTCTACTATTAACTTTAGCTGGTACAAAAGGATTCTCCGGCTTCTGTTTTTGGTCTGTTAATGGTTAGGTCATTGTGTGTGCCATATTTTCTGATAAAACGTCCTTGTATTTATCCCACAGCTGAATTGGGTTTGATAGCCCGCAAGAGCTCTCTAAAATTTCAAACAGATCTTCTAATTACTTTAATAGCCAGAGCTTTATTACTTCTCTTCAAAAGATTAGATTTGCTTTTTCTGGAGCTTTCGAAAAACTATCAAGTAAAGATAAATCAAAGAAATTAAAACTAATCTAAAAGCCATACATTAAAAAATATAAACATAAAAGAAAAACACATAACTAACATGAATATAATTTACTAACAAAAATACACAACTATCCTAAAAACAACTTATTTACATATACCCGAAATAAAGCAAAACAGTAAAATTAGTCCGTATTTCTTAAAAATCAAGTGAAATCCTTTTAATTTATTGATCGAGATTGACATTGCTGCAACAGTATACGACACGCATAATTTTTAAACTTTTAATTGAAATGAAAACTCATTTGTCAACAATCACGCGCGAACTTTCAACGCCAGTCGGTGTAACGCAAATACCTGACTTTCCTACGCCAGATGCGGTAGCACAATGCAGATTATAAATTTTTTATTTCCTTTATTCTGTTTTATTTTAATTTAAAAGTATTTCAGAATGAATCCAACAGATCGACTCATTAACAACATTTGATTTTAAATATATCAAGCACTAAAAAAACAGAATCGTCTGAAATATCGGTCGAAATCATCTAAGCCTTATCTGATTACTATTGGGGGGGGGGAACTACTGCCTTACTCATCTTTGGCGAGCTTTAGCTCCAGCTTTTTGGCGCGAAAGGTAGTTTTTTATCAATAAAAAATAACCACTCAATTAGCCGGAATAAAAAGTACGGGAAGTGCACGGAAAGATTTAAATGAATGTACAGCAGCAACAGCAATACCGACGGGAATGCCCTAACTGTCATCCCTGGTCATTCCCTAGGAAGACAGTCGAGTCGAATCTTTTTGTGTATCCACTAGGAGGGCGAGAACCAACCACCATATTGGTAGTTTCTCATCCTCAACTATGAAGTGCTGCCGTCTTTACACAGTGGGAAGACCTTCGCATGAATTTAGGCCAAATTTTCTAATAATTCATTCAGTAAATAATAACTTTTTTCAGCATCAACACCTAATTTTCATCATTCACAATGATAATTGTTTCAACCTTTAGCATTGTAAAAGAATATAAAAGCCAAAATGATTGACATCTTAGGAAGCTAACAGAAGTGGTCTCCTCCAAACTTTCTTGCTTACTTTTTAATTTATGTTCTTATGTATTATTTACCGCATGCCATTGGCGAACAGAGATGACGAAGAATCTATAAGTGTTTGATTTTTGGCCCTTATTTCCTGGGAGCGATTAATACACATACACCAGAACCCGGAATGCATATTTAAGACCATATTTTCTACTAACTAGAAAGAAATTTGAAACATAAGAAATAGAAATTTTCTAGAAATTTGATACATAACTACAATTGTTGTCTTAAAATCACATACCGAATTTCACATATTGAAATCATTACATTTTCAAGTTATCTCGTTTACATGCTTGTTTAAGTAAAAATCGACAAACAGTCAAACCTTTGACGGATTTCATTATGATATGATGACGGATTTGATTATAATGTCTACACTTTAGATTCTAATCGGTGCACCAAATTTTATCTGTATAGCTTTCTTTGTTTGCAGTTACTGTGTTAACTCATATTCGAGCAGCCGGAGAAACATATTTTCACTCGAAGCATTTTCGTCAGAAATCTACAAACTTTTGACATAAATTCCAGAAATCAATGTTGTTCGTCCAACAGAAAACCTTTTTCAGTTATTTTGTTTACGGTCATACAAACAGACATAATTCCCAAGGTATATATCTCGGATATTGAGTGTCAGGAAATATGTCACTAGTTAGAATTTTGAATTTTGATGATTACATTCTTTTGGTGAACTTTGGGTACGAAAAAAAGAATTTGTGAAACTTGGCTCTTTGTTTTATCATGTATTCTAAAACTAATGAATGAATGATACAGATTTAGTATTTATAAATTACTAAAATTGTTTCTAAATTCATACCATGTTGTACCTATATTTAAAATTGGATTGAAATTGATATTCATATATTCTAGCTTCAGATATTTCTACATGATTTTTTAAAAAATTAATTAATATTTTTTGTGTTTGTAAGGAGGAAGTTTTGATGTCGATTTCATTTCTGATAAGCTAGCGTTCTGAAATTTTCCACTGCTCTACTAATGACTTTAAGATATTTTAATATTTTCAGTAACTTATTGTTAATTAATCAATTACTATTAATTTAACTACATAAAAGAGTCGTCAACCATTCGATTAGAGAATTAAACAGACTTTAAAGAATTGTTAAGAAAAGATAGAATTATTGAAAAAGAAAAGATTTTTTTGGATGTATGAATAAGATATCATAAAATGTGTTAAATAGCTTAAAAATAATAAAAGAAACGACAAATAATATAAGAAACGACAAAATCACGAATATCTAAAAATAAAATGAAAAGGAGTTAAAACCTTAAAGAATATTACAAGCATTCAATAAAGTTATGATATATTATGAATATGATCTAAATTCTAATTTACTTAAAATATATTTTTAGCTTTTTGGATATTCATAATTTTTCCTATGACCTTCCAATTAAAAAAAAAGAATTTCCTTTGTAAATTATTGGACTTTGTTTACTAGAGTGTTAATAATACAATAGTAATATATTTCTTATATTTATAATGACATTTGAGTTATTTTATTTTATTTTCCCATGAACAAGTATCATATTTTAATAGCTGATTTTTATGATGCTAAATTTCTTTTTTTTCCAGGTTACTCGTGGGAGCTCCCAAAGCACAGACAGAACAACCAAATGTTGTGGAAGGAGGCGCAGTGTACAGGTGCAGTATAGACAGCCCGAACATGTGCCAAATGATTCCTTTTGACACTTCAGGTAAGGAAAGAGATTTTGCTCTTTTTAATTTAGCATGTAATTAAGTAAAAGTTTTACTTCACTTCTGCACCATCGTTAGATATGTATTACTTGAGATTTTACTATAGAAATTAATGTTCATGCTGGGTGTTCGAGTCCTGGTTTGGATATGGTTGTTCTTTATCTTGTGTTCTATTAGTGAGGTATATGAATGGCCTCCTCCCCCCTGTAGAAAGGGGTTGTACAAGCAAATTTGTGTGTGCGTCATCGTTATTTGATCTATCCGTCAGACTTCTGCCCAAGGATGCTCAGGGTCTGCCCACGGAAGTTACTGCATTCCCTTTCTGTGGTGACATGGAGACGTCATCATCATCATGGATTGATATTTATATCTTCCAAAATAATTATCTTCAAAAATGATTTTATCTCAGGACTCTCAAAGCGTTATTTTTTCAACAATATTAATTTCATTTCCTTACAATTTTACCGTTAAATCTCATGTTTTTTTAAAAAAACGTCTTGGTCGCCAAAGACGATTAGTTAAAATCATACCCAAGTGAGACGTAAATAAACATATTGCAATGATGAGCCTGATGATGCAGTCAGTGATTTAAGATGAGTTTGTACAATAGCTTCTGAAGGCAAAGGCCCTTGAGCACCCGAGGGTAGGAGTCTGGCTTGTAGTTCATATGAAGATGACTCTCTTACTCCTGCTTTCCAAACTCCTTTTTTTACCGAAGGTATGGTGGTGTGGCTCTTTCACACACCTCACAGATAGGGTGGGCCAGAGGAACTTACTTATTTGAAAGGTCAATAAAAACTAAAGTATTTCAGTTATTTTTTAATTCTTTTTTTATTTGAGAACACAATATCCCATTTTTTCATACAGTTTTAAAAATGACATCGGTTAAATGGCGACCCCCATAGCGCATACACTGATTAAGTCGATTTTTGAAGTTCATGTCCACTCTTTGCAGCATATCAATCAGTATGTTTGCAATAGTATCGCGAATGCTGTTCTTGAGGTGAGCTATTGCCAGTGTCGATCGAGATAAACCAGGGATTTCAAAGTGAGCCTCGTCACTGAAAAAAAAACGACCGCGTCTTTAGTCAGGTTGTCAAGCAGCATTTTAGATGCATTTTGACGGGCAGCAAAATCGCGTTCAGTTCATTCTTGCACAATAACCAATTTATAGGGATGAAATTGAAGGTCTTGAGGGAAGATGGAGAGGCGTCAGAAATTCCGGGAACAGCTGCGTGTTTGCGAGCCGAACCCCGGGGAGAACGGAGAACTGACTGCCTCACTCTTTCGACATTTTCTAGAGTTTTGGTGGTCCATTGATGTCCATTTCTGGGTTTAGCGACACTCCGAAAATGAGTTAACCCACCACAGAATCGAATTACGACCAGGAACGCGTCTGTGAAGAGGGATTTCAAAGCAAGCGTGGAAGGTACGTTGCGTAGCAACAAGTGATCAACTGTTAGATAAGGAGTTCTCGACAGCGAAGGCACTCACTGTTCTTTAGAATAGAGCGTTATGGTCAGTGACTAGAGGGAGAAACAAACATGAGAGTGTCCCCTCCAGTAGCTTTATATATCATTCCTCTACCTACCCAACTCACCTCTTGGGAGTTTTTTCAAATAAGTAAGTTTCTCTGGCGCACCCTGTAGAACAAAAGGTGAAGAACAGCCTTTTCCCAAAGGTAACTTGAAAATCAGCACTTTGCAATTGTTTTTAATTTAAACAATTCTGATGTAACTCCGCATTGAAGAAATATTTGTTAAAAGTTTTTGATAGTTTTATAGCGATTTATAAACGATATAAAGTTTCTTTTTCTCTACTTCTTTCAGGTCCTGGCCAAATTAATTTAAGGGGAAAGAAGGAGAATATGGACGACAAATCCTATCAGTGGTTTGGTGCAACCGTCCACAGTTCGGGCGAAAATGGAGCGATAGTGGTAAGCTTTCTTCTTTTTAAAGAAATTAATTTGAGCCTGCCCTTTAAATCAAATTGAATAAGTGCTAAAAAGTAAAACATATTTTTTACTGTATATTTGCGTGAGTTTTCAGCAATTAACATCTGTATTTTTAATTCTTTTAAATAAGAAACTTTCTTTATTACTGTTAAGTTAATAATTAAACTCTCAAAAACTTCAGTTTTCAAGAAATATTTTATATATTAATAATCTTATATTAAATATCTAAATTGAAGTATACTTTCCAAATTATATTCTTGTACTTCAAAAATAGGATGATGATTAAATGAAGTTAATTAAAAAGTATAGATTATGAAAAGGTAAAAATATATTCACTAATCGTATTTTCTATAGGAGAACAAACAACTAGAAACGAATTTAAGAAAATTAAATTAAAGATTTCTTAATATTTATGATAATGAATTAAGGAATATCTTATAAATCCGAATAAAATAGCGGAAAAATGACAAGATTTTATTTATACTTTTAATTAAAATTTAATAAAGCTTAAATTTTTAAACCATGAAAAAATTTTAGGTATCAAAAAATTCTAAATAATCAAAGTTCACAAAATGAATTAGAATTGACTGTCAAATGAATTACAATATTTCCAGTTAAATTGAAATATTGTAATTCATTGACATTTTCAAATATGTATATTACATCACAATTTAAAATAAGGATTTTACAATAATTTTCAATTTCAGATGAGGAATTTGATAGCTCATTGCATTTTATTCTGATTGAAATGATGTAAACATCCAAATAGACTAAAACAAACGCATTAAGTTCATTATAAAAAAAAAGAGAAACAAAGGTTTCTAGATAATATACTGCAAAATGCTAATCTAATCTTTTTGATATTGAAATTATTAAATTGTTGCAACATTAAAAATTTTTGTTGTTTGAGACTTATGGCACTTTAGAAACTTCTCGACCGTTATCTGTGAGCGTTTTAAGCCGAGTGAGAGTTTCTTGTTTTTTCAGCAGCGCCAACTAAAGCCAGAGTACGAATTCGTGTTTCATATTCACTTGCGCAACCCCTTTTTACTCAGAGACATATTCACACATTTTACAGATAGAACATAGAAAATAACGGTACCCTAAATGGGGTGAACAGATCACGAGGAAGATGTGATGGCATAGCGAAGAGATAGCATAGGATGACTATCCCTATGCATGGATACCAGCTAAACAATTTTAAATTTAATGTTCTCACAAAATCAACAAAGAATTAGTGTCAAACGAGCCTGACAATATATTGACGAACGAACCTGACAATTTTATTTAACTGAAATAAAAATGAATGCATAATCCTAAATATCATATCTATATAAATAAAAGCGAATGTTTGTCTGTATGTCTCTAATGCCTTCCTAAACCGTTCAACCGTTTGCGATGAAACTTGAACAATTTATTATTAACACTTACGGTACGGTTATAGAAATAGAAAAATTATATAAATTTTTTTTTAAGTTTCGAATTTTAACCTCATCTATTGACCAAGGATTAATCTCCAAATTACTTGCCGAGGAGACAATAGATTCTGCAGAAATACTAAATCCAAGTTAAAGGTTAGTACTTTGTAGCTATATGAAGCAAAATGCAAGTCATTCTCAGAGGTAACAACTTTATTACAGATTATGGGAAAAAGTTTTGGGGAGACCAACTGTGGAATTTTTAAATTTTAATTAAATTTAGCGCTTTTTGCAGTAACTACCAAAAGTATTGCAGTACAATTAATTTCGAACCATCTTAGTTTTCAAAAATTATATTTTCAACTATAGTAATGATTTTATGTTATAAAGATATTTTGTATGTTTAATTAATTTTAATAGAAGTTATTTTAATCACATTTTCTAAAATTAAATTTGAGAATTCTGAACGAATATTAAACGAGTCACGAGATACAATAAATAGCTTCTTTCATTACCATTCTGAAAGAACACCAAGCTTTACAACACTAAAAAAATACACAAATCTAATATATAAAAATGAATATTTGTTTGTTCGTATTTTATATACTGTCGTACTGTTCATTCTATTTGATATAACATTGCCAAATTATTGCACTGAATTATTTTTTCGCAGCAGCAACGTGCCGGTACTAGCTAGTTTAAAATAAACGACATTACAATCTTCTTAAAGTAGAGACGATAGGTCTGGCATTGTTGTTTATTTTATTAAGCTTCAGATAATCTTTAGAAGTTCAACTTCTGGCATTACTATTAGCTTGAGTTGAACTCCATCAAGATGTCATCTGGTGCAAGAGGATTAAGAAAACTGCATCCATTTTTTTTTCCTTCAGAATGCCGCATCGTGTCATTCGAGATTCGCAAATAGTTAAGAATTCTTTTCTATGAAGCGAGTCGCATTACTAGGAATCCGAGATCGCCGTGATAGAGATCGACACGGAGAAGGAGATAATTTTTGAGCTCTGTAAAAATAGCCACATCATTAAAGGGCGGCCTGATGTTTCATCTACACTGCTTCATTTTTTTATCAGGCTATCTTATCAACAAAAGTGCGTATTCGGCTCGAAAATCGCAGAGGGTTCATCCAATGTGGAAACATTTCTTAAACCAACGTGTTGACAATGAAAATTATAGAGTAAAGGATTTCTCAAGTTCTCTCAATAATGGCATAAAATTGTTTAATACAACATTTTTCAGTAATAACAAAAAAAAAAAAACCACTAAGAAAAATTATTCTTTATAGAAGTGGAATAACATTTCTTTACAGAAATGGTTTTAGTAAGAGTATTTTAGTCATGTATTAAATATTTCATCCATATTGTATAATTTGTCTAATTTCATTAACAGTTTTAATGCAACACTTCTCAATAACAATTAAAGCCAACACGAAACTTTACTTTTTATAAGAATGGAATGACATTACGTAACAGACATGCTTTTTGTAAGAGTGGTTTAGTCATGTATTAAATATTTCATTCATATTGTAATGAATTTGTATGACTTGATTGTATGATTTCATTAATAGCTTTAATGCAACACTTTCAATAACAATTAAAGCTAACACGAAATATTAATTTTTGTAAGAATGAAATGACATTACATTACAGAAATGCTTTTTGTAAGAGTGATTTAGTCCGGTATTAAATATTTCATCCATATTGTAAAATTTCATTAATAGCTTTAATACAACACTTCTCAATAACAATTAAAGTCAATATTAAATATTACTTTTTGTAAGAATGGAATGATATTACTATGGCGTAATTTCATTAATAGTTCTAAAGCAACATTGTCAATTACAACTAAAGCTTTTCTTTTAGGTTAGAATAGCATTACTTATTACCGAAATGCTATTATATCCGGTTATATACAATAAAATCAGGTTACATATTTTATTGTATAATTTCAATAATAGTTTTTCATTAATTATATTTAATTCTTGAAACTAAAGACAGAATTGTGAAACCATTTCCATCCGTTTTCTTTTGTACTAGAGTTTTGTATTCCGTGTAAGGAAAAAAATTAAAGCAATAATCGTAAATAAATGATATGTTGAAAATGCTTCAAAGAAACTAAGCATCAATGCATATCAAAAAGCTAGTAAATTCATTTATTAAAAATTAAATTGCGAATGTAATTACAATTCTCACATAATTAATGTTATTATTGACTAAATAATGCAGATTGTATTTTAATAACCTAGCCCAGAAGTATACTTATGTTACATTACAAACCAATGTCCTTTGTCTCCAGCGTTTCTTTAGAAGACGATTCCAGTAAACTGTCCGTTTATCTGTTAGCTTGTAGAGTTTTTAGCAGACTGCATTGAGGGGTTCTGATATATGATACAACTTATAAACAAGCTTTTAAAATTTTCAGCTACCCTGTTATAAATCGCTACATCTATTAAAAAGATAAGCGAGAGGTAAAACTTACAGAAATTGAATAATAAATTAGAAATAAAGATTATTTTGAAAAAATTTCAAACCTCAAGTGCAACAAACGAGAGAGAATTAAAAAAATACCGTACTGAGATCTCATGATTTTCCACACAATTGTCTCATAGCAATAGTTTAGGTCAATAAACCAGAAAATTCAGTCTATTTTTGAAGATTGTCTATTTATAAAGAATTAGTTATAGAATATGTTTATATCATCGTGTCCCGTTTTTATAATTATTTTTTATTAAAAATATATTTTCAACACTTGAGTTTTCTAAAAAAAACTGTCTAAAAAACTTTTTTATATTTATCTAATATAATTTTTTTGATTATTTATAATTATTATTATAAAGAATGCAAAAATTTATAATCAAATTTAGCGATGTAATGTAGCAATGATTTTTGTTAAACAATTAGATGTCAAATTAGTTTACTACATGAATGACAATATGAAACTTCCTGAAATGTATAATAAACATTGGCATTTGTAATCATTTTAAAAATTTGCAATGCAATATATTTGAAGACGCACACACATAGAGTTGAGGAAATTGTGCATGATGCGTTCTATTCAAAACATGATGATTTCTTACTAACATAATGCATTTGAATAACAAGTGTTGAAGTGCTTTATGGAAACAATGGTCATATTGTTATGAAAAAAGGCTTTTGTCTGGGCGCTACGAACTGTGGTTCCTGTGATGTTGTCAAGATCTCACATATGTGATTATAATGACACTGATATATGCTGTGCGTAAATCATTTATGATTGTTTGTGCTGCGTGAGAAGTTAAAACTCAGATTAAATTCCACTTCACGTTATTTTAATTACATGGTTTTTCATTTACTAAAATTTGTCACATGCCAGAATGTCTTTATCTCCTACGGGATACACACCTGCACAAAGCAGATACGTTAAATGTTGATTTTCATATAGCAAACCATATACCCATATTTAAATCAAACAATTAAGTAGTATTCTGAAGAAACTCAAACACCATTTTTATAAAACTCTTGTATTATCAGTAATTATAGCTGACTACCGCGACCAAAGCTTGATACTTGGAAAAAAATTACCAGAAGCCACTCCATTATTGACAGGAACTATAGTTGAGCCCTATGGTTCATCATTGGCTACGTTACAACTCAGCATATAAGAGGCATGGTCCTTCATAAGTAGGAGATAGTCCCCCTACATCATTTCTGTACCAACTAAAACAATGGGAATCGAGCACATTTCAGAAGCTTCTCATTCCAACATTCGAGGTGTCTGCTAGGGGGATAAGCAATAATATAAGTAATGGGATATGATAAACAAATCTGAATAATAAGTAATGATAAATAAGCTCGAAATAAATAATATTGTAATGATCTCCTTCAACATTCTGGATAAGCGGCATTTCCAGCTAGATATGTCACCCCTTTTTAAACCTTCCATTGTTTAATGCCTCCAGATTACAAGATGGCAGATTTTCTTATTGCCCGAGTGTCGTCGCATCTGGTCATTAGTGATGTCATCTGAAGGACCACGCGTGAGGTTCATCGCTTAAGAGAAAATTATTGCAACTTACATTTCGCTGTACAAGTATTGGGCGATAGAGAGATCAAGTGACTGGGAATTGAGAGGTGGCGACTAGACAGCAATAAAATGCGTTTTTTTTAAAGGTGGAGGAGAAGAATTCTTGACTTTTGAATTATGCTCCATCTTGGAGTAGCCGTGTTAACTACCAAGCGGTTAGTTTTTTTTTTGTGGTGTTATTTCTCCGAATTGATGGATAACTGTTTTCACGACAAACCTTCACCTTCGGCTGCTGTGTAAATATCAAATATTTAAACCAAGAATAGAAGAAGTTGTTCGTATGTAAAGATATGGCTGTAAATAAAAGAAGTGTCTGAAATTCTACTCCCTTATTTGATCGGTCAGGATCAAGACATTTCAATATGAAAGATAAAGACTTTACTATGAGATTGGATTGAATTAAACACCTTTGTTCTGCTTTATCATTGTTAGGCAAGTTCATGTTTTCTTCTTTTTTTCAGGCTTGTGCACCTAGGTATGTGTCCTTTTCCAGTAACTTAAAAAGGAGAGATCCCGTTGGAACATGCTGGGTTGTGAGGGGGAATTTCCAGAATTTTCAAGAATACGCTCCTTGCAGGACAGGTTAGTGATTCTCAAAAGTCTTTCTGAAGTCTTTTATTCCAATATTTGAAAATTACCACAACTCTATAGTCAGACAGTGTTTTTGGAAGCACACATTAGTTAACAATTCGAAGGATAATAAACTCATCGGGACAAGGCCAATATTTAATTAACGGAATATATTTTTAATATTCGATTGAAAAAATATATAATAAAGTTAAAAAAATACATGATTTATAATACTATAGAAAATATATTTATAAATGTTTGATAGATAATCCAAAAAAAATATGTCGTCATTTTCTCCTTTACCCCGGAAAACGGGAACATTAGCTACTGAGAGTAAAGACCTTTGAACACACGAAGGTAGAAGTCTGACTTCTAGCTCAAATAAAGATGGCACAGACACTATAGGCCGCATGGCCTGGTGGTAAGATCTGGGCTTTCGAACCGGAGGGATATAGGTTCGAGGCCCGATTCTACCGAAGAATCGCCGTGTAAGCCGGTCTGATGCAATATAAATATCAATATAAATATACGTTCACTGCCACTACCCACGATTGATATTTGGACTATCTCTATAATTAGATTACCCCTTCTTTGCTGTCTTTTAAATGTAGTAGAGAAGATGTCATCTAATAACATAGATGGTTTGGTCCTAGAAAAGAAATTAATATACGAGTTATCTTGTAGTTGGCAGTCTATGTCTTTTACCCGTCGGGGCCAAACGTCCTCCTGTCGGTGTGAAAGTCTGGAGGGGGTTGCCAGTTCAAGGGTCATCCTCCGTCATCTGACAGAGGCTCAAAATTACGAGGTCCGTCCCAAAGTATTCCAAGTGTTGCTTCAAAACGGTACGCTAATATAATTAAACAGTCACACACCCGCTTGCATAATCCCTTTTAACACAATCCACACATCTTACAGAAAGATCACAGATAAAGAACAACCATGACTCGAACCCGAGAAGTCCAGGTCGCGTAAAAGACATGCTACATCTGTGTCAGGACAACGGCAACTCCAAAAATTCCATTCTAAATATTTATTTTTACCGTACGTCCAATAAAATCTACTTCTTTCAATTTCCTTTCTCTCTTTCACTTTTATTTTTATAGATATCATGCAATATTAACAGCAGCTATACGCCCATGAAGGTTACAGAACAAATCTCAGAGGAATTATTCTGTAAAAATTTTCTTTTATTTCTTTATTTCTCCATATTGCAAAATTCGATGTACTACCAACATGACTAGGAAAATAGTTTGAAAAATAGGAAGTTGGTTTTACTAACAAGACAGCCGTCAACGTTTTGAAAAATTGTTTACTACTCAACAAATAAGCAAATGCAGTTTAAGGCTAAAACCATAATTTCATCCCATTTCAACTGACAATTATTTGGTTCCAAAGATCGCAGCTCAAGTTTGGCGCAATGCCAAATACATGCTGTTGTTTTTCTTTTTCTTCCTTCCCACTAAAATTCTTTTCCATTCTCTTGATTTGTCAGCTCCCATTTTTTTAACTTTCTAGTATAAGAAATATAAAAAAAATTTGTAATCGGGAAAAAAAGATGAATCTCCATTTTTGAAATGTCTCTGAATTAAAAAAACAAAACAAAACACATTTTATTTCTTTTGACGCATATATATTTACACATAAGATACATCTTTATGCCATTTTCACATTTGCATCTTTACAGGCTTTTGAAAAAAAATCAGAAATAAATGAACCGCCAGTGAAAGCAATGAGCTCATTTTAATCATTTAAACACTTAGCATGCTTTCTTAAACAAACTCTTGTCATTTTTAATCGCTTAATTTCGTGAAATTCGGGATCTTCCTTGAGTCACTTCAACCAACCCCATGACTAATCCTGTCGCCAAGGCCAGATGACACTTTCCCGTGCCATTAATAAAATCATTATTTTTCTTTACCCCCTTTTTCTTCCCTCTTTCGTTTTTTCTTCATAAATCCCTAAGCGTCTCTAAAATCCCACAACCATCCCATCCATCACACCAATCGCCTCATCCCCTATCTCAGTTGCGGTCACATAGCCATAAATTTCTGCTAGAGAAACCGTTTGGAGAAGATGAGAGTCCTTTTGAGTAACGATTGCATTTTCAAAACCTTTTGAGTTACTGCACCTCCCAGTATAGGATGTCTTTGACGTCATCGTGTTTATTTAAACCCTGTTTTTTGCATTTGAAAAAGAAAGGATGGTTAAAAAAATAATTAGAGTTGTGAGAATTCTGTGTCAAAAAAGTTCGGAAAATGTATTGAACAAGAGTTTACTGTAATAAGTTATCTCCACTAGAATTGGTAGATTTTTTCTCTTTCGTGATGGAGTGCGCTCTTCATATTTATTAGATTTGAGTTTATTAAAAATTTCCGATTAGTTTGCACATTCAAAATATTGGTATACATTTATTTGAATTTCTTCATCAAGTATTACGAATGGAATTTTTAAAGTAATGATGAAGGTATTTTATATTATTCAATCAGAATAGAGAATATTAAAGAAATAACAAATAATAACAAGAAAAAACAAATAAAGAAATCATCCCTTGGAGAATATTAAAGAAATAACATATTGTTTGCTAATGAATTTTAAGAGCCTCCGTGCTTTTCGTATGCGTTTGAATGGGTTTAATTTATCAAAAGAGGGGCGTAATGAAACAGGAAAAGATATGATATTGACTTTTAATAATAAAATTCACTCGGATTACACAGAAACTGAATTAAAATAAAATAATAGAGTCAAAATTGCGAAATACGCGCATACATGTATAAAAAATGAACGAAAAAGTATCTAATAGGGTGAAGACCTATGTCAAAGAGTGTTGAAAAATACCGGAAATATGCTTATCATTCCTCGTCTCAACCCTTAATGAAATATAATAGTATAAGAGTTGTCATCTCAGTATGCTACATGGAAGTAATCTTTAAAATTTCATAGATAAAATAATTTTTTTTCATTAAATTAGCTCGCTTAAAAGTGACTTTATTAAATGACTTTTGTGAATTTATTAGCTACATAATAATAAAGCTTGCATGTAGAATCAAAAGCAACAAAGAATTATCTAACGTAGTAAGAGATGGAAAAAGAGAATTCCTAAGATGTGTAATGCCTAAAAGCTTCTAGATGGTTTAAAACGATTTTGAATGTTCCAGGAAATGTGGAAATCTTTTTTTTGGTGACATCATTAGCTGTCCATTTAGCAAACAAATTTATTTGCAAGATATGCCTTATTATTAGTGAATATTATTAAGTGCTTTCCAATCACAAATGCTAATCGTCCAAGCCATCTTTTCATTTTCTCTCATACGTATTATGGAGAAAGTATAATAATCGTGAAAAACTTTGACTAATCTACACATTTTAGATTTTTTTATAGAACATATTTTTAGAAACTGTCAGTTCGTCTCTTCGTCTGTCTGTTCGCCTGTCAAAAATAAATGAAAAACGCTTTGAGCTAAGCAGTTAAATTCGACATACAATCTTGACAAATTTGCAGATTTTTATCAAATTCTGAGAAAAATTTGTTCAGGATTAAGTCCGTTTGCTCGGCAATTCGAATACAGGTTAACAAGACAATTATAAAACAAAGAGAGATAGATAGATACAATTTGCTACACATATTTACCCTCTATAATGTAGACAACTGCCAAATTTTGATCCAAATCCAATCACGCGTGGATTGTTTGTCAATCTGTATTTTCAGAAACATGTAAACGAATAATTCAAAACACGCATTGATTTAAATATATAAAATTGACCGTGTGATTTATTTGACTTCAGGTGCAGTTTTAATGTTAAATTTTTGTCTCAATCAACTGTAAAAAACGTATCAAAAATATAATTTCGATTTTTAATGATTATAAAAAGTATATCATGCATTAATCGTCAATTAAAATCATCAAGCATTATATGATAGATTCAGTAAAAATACTACATTCAAGCCAAAAATTAATATATCGTAATTGTTTTACGCCCCTACTATATAAGGCTTTCTTTGATATGAGAAATTTATTAAAGGGAATGCAAGAAAGTTTAGGGAGACCACTCCCGCAGGATTTATTTTATATTATTTATTTAACATAAAAACCAGAAATTTATGATTATTTCAAAACCATGTGATTAACCTACCCCACCCTGTATATAGACTATTTATGTCAAGTGTTCTTTTAAGTGCAAAAACATTCAACACGGAAGCTGATACTTGCGAAATGGTAGTAACAAGTGATAAAATGTCAGCTGGTGAATAACCCTAGAGAAAAATAAGTGAGAAGGAGTACTTAAACCCTCTTTCACAAGCTGTGTTTTGCCTGCTTGTAAGTGTTTTCCTATCTGAAATGGAATCTTTTTAAAGCAGCTTTTATGGAGTTCCCTTCTGTCCGTTTTCAGATATCACACCAATGGTTTGTTAAAAACTAGGTACTTGTTTTACAAGATTACCAATCTCCGAACGGAAACAAGATAATAAAGTGTAGTTTAAGAGAACAAAGTTTTTTCCTTCCAAAGTTTATTCGATAGCATTTCACAACATATATCTGCCAATTACTGAAATAATTAGAACTACTAATTTGTTTAAATTTTTTTTTCTCAAGCCCACTTAGGGTGAACTGTAGTTTAACCCCCCTCTTTGCTAAGTTGACGATAATGCACTAAAATTGGCGTTTTCTCTAGTCTGGCAACACTATTATCTTTCGTCTTTATTATGGGCTATAACTGTATTAGGAGAAATACGTCTCAAGACCATGGTTGACTATTTTTTAAAATTGCTCCAAGCGGGGGGTTAACCCTTTGTCGTAGCTCCCTTCATTGCCCTGAGGTATAATAATGATATCACTTTCTCTTTTTATTATTAAGAGTTATTCAATTGTTTTCTAAACTTTTTATTAGAGAAAATATTAAAAAAATAAAGAAATTTTGTGTATTAATTGAAAATCATAACTTGGTCCTTCTGCATCATTTCTATTTAAATTTGACATATGGAATCTTTTAGAGGCAATGATTGCTTTATTAATTTAATAATTTCTTAATTCGTTAAAGAATTATTCTAAAGAAGTAAATACGCTGGGATGAAACTGAGATGAGCAAATTGGATGCTCATTAATAACTTATTTTACTCTGATAACTCAATACACGTGCATTGTTCGCTAATAACTTAATGTTAACTAATAGCTCAAAGCATGTAATTCAATCTTCTCCAATAACTTAATGTTCACTAATATCCCGATACATGTTCAATAATAACACAATACATATAACTTAGTGTTCACTAATAACTAATTGATGAAACTTTAAATATTGCAAATTTCGGTCAGTTAAAAAATTATAACTTAATTTAAAAAGATGAAATTCAATTTTAACTCAAAAAAAGACTGTAAACCATCAAAACAGTTTCGAGCTTAAAACTATTTTCTCACTAAATTAGAGATAAAATCAAATTATTTTATTTTATTCATTGCTATTTGTCTTCTTTTTATGAAAGGATTTCAAATCGGGTTCGGAACTTTCTAATATTATAAAATAAAGAAATTTTTTCAGATAATTCAGATACTGCAAATCATTTAATTATTTTAGTATCATGGGTTTAGTAACAAAACTGCATTAAAGTTCCCGAAGATATTACGAGATTTTCAATTTTCACATTCTTTTGTCCAGCATTGATTAAAATTAATCTTAGCGTATATATATATTTAAGTTTTAAACTATTTCAACAACTTTCAGCTACAAAGTATTCATGTCCAGTCAATTAAAATTGTTGCTGTTCTGAGCATTAAATGATGGATCTCAATGTGCAGCTTGTTGTTTCAGCGATTAAAAGCTAATGAAAATTTAAAAGAATAAATATTTTGATAAACAATAATAAATTTATTTTGAGTGAATATCTTTATTAGATCTATTGACAATATATATCAAATAGTATTTTGAATATATTTTAAATTTAAAGCCTTATCATTTAGCATCGAGCATTTATTTTGAATTTTCAGTATTTATTTTCATGATGAATGAATTTTATTAAATATTTATATAATTTAATGTTGCATTCTTGAAAATCATTTTAAACTTTTAATTTTTAAACGAAACTATTTATTGTACTCACAAGACTAACACTTAAAGCTGCGACATCTCTTAATATTTATGTCTTGATTATCCGGCTTGCACTGAGCAAAATAAAGAGAGTGCAAACAATCCTAAAAGAAAAAAAAAATATACATAATGAAAAAATTCTATGAATCACCGAAACAGATTGTAAACTCCAAATGAAATTCTGATCAAACGATGGCGTTCTCAAATGCTAAAAACATATCTGCCTTTATTTTAAGAACAACATCATTATTCTATAAGCTCTTTGAACCACTCTGCGAATTTTAGATCTCGGTTATAGAAGATTGTTTTCGATTCCAACTTCCCATCTCTCTCGGGCTGAGAATAAACAGCCATATCTGGTGCAAGGAATTCTCCTGCACAACAAACAAGCTTTAAAAGAACAAGATCTTTTCATCTTTTACCGCCTTTCCATCAATGGGTGGATTCATTTGGGAGACGAGGGGGTTTTTTGGAACTCAGTCTCATCACGGCGTATCTTTGACACACCATTGTGGATGTTGGAAAGTTGCCCTCATCTGTAAACATCACAAGGCACATGTTTTTTCAAGAATTTATTATCTTTTCAGTGTCATTGCCGATCGTGTGTGATGGTGTTAAGCCGCGTATTAAGGTTCTGTAATATTCTAAAAACATATTCAGAGACGTTAAATGCCTGCCAGTCGTCGAATTTTCTCTTTTTAACATAGATCACATTTAAGATTCGGGTCAATTAATAGAAAAATACGGGGAAATATTTTCCGGAGTTAGCTTTGTTGTTAAGATATCCAACTAGGTTAAAAATACTGGTTATCGACCACATTGTCGAATTTTTAAAATTGTTATTTCTTGTAGTTCAGACTTTCCTCTTTCCAAAACAGTTTATATTTTCTAGGAAAAGGAAGGCCTGACCTATCATCCAGGGTAATCGTAAGCAAAACATAATTTTCAGCTAAAATTTGTCTTCAATTTTTTCGAAACTTTAATTTCCATAAAAATTTTCCGCCGTTAACATTATATCTCAAAAACTAATAGAGATATTTACATAAAAATTTCAGCGCGTGTTTTAAATAAAATGGGCAATGAAATGAGCCAAAAGTTTTATTCTTGGTGAAATAATTTTTCAATTATAGGTGTTTTTTAGAAAAATTAAGAGGTAAATTTATGGAAGAAACGCTCTATACTTTTATTTTTACCCATAATTTCAAGATTTTCTCAAGAAAACTTGTGTACAAAGAAAAACATGATTGCTGCGTTACAATTTTGCGTAGAATGTTGACCGTTTTGTTTAAATTTACTACACATTTTCTTATTTCTCAAAATATATTATACTGTCTCAAAGATTTAAATAAACACACAGTCAGCTTTTAACTAACAAACAAGTTTATTCGAGGAAAGTAGCAACTTGCAATTTTACAAGGTCTAGAAGTTGCCCACTACTAGTGGGTATCAGCTTTTACACAAGAACAGGATATTAGAGAAACAATTAATTTACATCACAAAGGAAAGTCTAAAATGTTAGCAAACATAAGAAAACAATAACAAAGAAAACAAACTAAAAATCCATGCTTTGGATACAACAGCCATGGCGAGCATCGAACCCGCAAACCCGTTTGGATCGCGCATTGTGACCATTCGGCCATTGAGCTCGCGGTAAACTTTCTTTATGCGACAATATTTTGAAAAAATTTTGTTGTATTCATAGTATTCTGCATTATAATTAACAATATATCTAAGAAACATAGTTTAAAATAGTTTTTGAAGAATGCAATTTTTTTAAATTTTTCTTCCGAACATAGTTGGATACCTTAAGGTAATGAGATTTGAAATTCAGTAAGCCAATGGTTCTAAAATTTTTCGACTTTCGATGTTATTACTAAATGCAGCCTTTCCGTTAGCGGTGTTTATCCAACAAAAAACTTAAGCAAAAAATTTTGTATAAAAATTTCATATAAAGGAATAATATCGCATAAGTCCCATTTTAATCGCATAAAAATTTAGAAAATTTATTGCAATTATTAGATCATATTTATTTTTATTTAATAAATAAAATAATCAATTGGAAATGTGAACTTTTGATCAATACATGTTTTCTGAATCTGTGGATTTAAATAAGCCTCATTGTTCCGACTTTGGTTTTTTACACTTAATTTTTTAATTGAAAATTCATTTTCTCAGAAATTTCGATTTAATAAACATAACAAAAATTAAATTAATTTTTAATTAAATTATCTTGGCTTTAACATTTATGAAAAAAAATTCTCGGCATTTTTGCTAATGATCCGTGACTCTCAGAACCCTGGTGAGACCTGAAAATATTAAAGTAAGGCTGTGAGATAAATTGTTATAAACTTTTTTGTTGCAAATACAGTTTTGTTCGTTCAGGGAGATTTCTAAAAAGGGAGAATAAAATATACTTAGTGAAAAAAATGAACTGATACTGAAAAAGGCAAACAGAGACTTAAATATATTTTCATAATTTCCTTCCAAATTTCATTTTTTTTTTTTGCTCGTCAGAATTTTAAGTGAACATACTCTCTATTTCACAAAAATAATCTGTCTTGTTCAAAACAATATAAGTATAATTGTATTTAGTTCAAAATATATCTTTTATCAAATTCACAATATTTGTTTAATTTCTTTAATGTAGATTATTTCTGCTGATTTAGAATAATAATTAAATTTAATTAGATTATTTCTGCAGGTTTAAAATAATAATCAAATCTAATTAGATAATTTCTACATATTTAAAATAATAATTAAATTAATTAGATTATTTCTACAGATTTAAAATAATAATTAAATTTAGTTAGATTATTTCTACAGGTTTAAATTCATAATTAAATCAGATTATTTCTGTAGATTTAGAATAATAATTAATCATCTGTTACAAAATTAGCTGTAAGTTAGCAGTCTGTTTCAAAATAGTGAGTGAAGAAGCAGAAAACAGAATTAGAAGAGTTAAACAATGCTAAGGCAAAAAATATTGTACAAAAATAAATTGAAGAAAATATATGAAACAATGATAAATAAATTATAAAAAAGTGAATAATTCCAATCAGAAAACCTTCCATCAGTGTAAAGATGAAATGAAATGAAAATAAAAATTTTAATTTAATTAACTTTGATGTGAAAAATATATGGATGGAATAGATTAAAAAAATCAGGCACTATGTCTAGCAGGAAAATAATTAATAAGCATTAACTGAAAAAATAGAGTACAATTTGTCTCTTCTTTTTCCGAACTTCTTGTTATAAAAATGAATATTATTTACAGACAATTATAATGTAATTTAAACTTCTTTTGTTTTAGGCAATAATATATTACTTTATCCCCTAAAGAGAAAAAAAAGGTTTAAACCAAATTGGCATCTATTCATGCAATACCCCATACCTTTGGTATAAATTCTTATGCTGCACAGTATTCTACAATTTAGAAATCTTTTTTTAGAAAAAAAAACAAACATTGGTTAACCACAATCGTTTTATAAGCTAACTGATGCTATAAAAGGCAAACAAAGACTTGGATTTCTTTTCCTGAGTTCCTTTCCTATTTTATTTCTTATTTTTTCTCCTCAGAGTCCTAAGTGAGTGCTAATTGATTACATCATCGTGTTGTTGCAGATTTGAGGAATAAAGATTGAATATAATC
>JAPMOQ010030274.1:1501924-1525905 GCA_026543055.1 Argiope trifasciata | reverse complement strand
ACACACACACACACACACACACACACACACACACACACACACACACATATATATATATATATATATATAGATAGATAGATAGATAGATAGATAATTTCTACTTGGAAAAGAGTAGGTTTTCATAAAATATATTCCATTTCCGATTAGATCATAGTTTTGAAGTATATTTTCATAAAGCATAAACCACTTCCGAAAAATAGTATATATAGCATATTTTTTTTTTTTTTCAAATTGGTTTAATGAATGTTACTATGCCATCGGCGACGGATCTACCATTTTGTTTTTTCGCCTGTTTATAAATACGCGCTTGGAGCTGGCGGAAGTTGTATTTAAGTTCTTCTCCATCCTCCGTTTTATGAACAACCGGAAACTGCCTCTTCCTCTCCCGTTCGCTAATAAAAATATTTAGATGAGAACAGAAACATTTTCCTGCCTTAATGGGGTGTTCCACCGGGTGGACAGCTGCAAGGTAACATGCCTGCTGCCATGCACGAAGATTTCCAGATAAGACTGTCCAGGGAAAAAATGCACGGAACCTCATAAAAATGTACCATACTATACAGTTTTTCACGGTTTCTGGTTTGGGTTTTTATGCCTATAAATTGCATAAAGGGAAAATATTATCATTGTTAGAAAATCAATTACTGAAATGTTGATAGTTATCAAAATTTTATTCAGGAAAAAAAATTTTTTGGAACAATATATCTGCCTATAGAAACATAAATATATCAAAGGAAAGATTTTATATATGATCTGGGCTTCATATATCATATACATATGTTTTAAATTGTGTTTAAAAGAGTTCTACCGATCTGTTAATCCATGCCCACCCGAAAATGACAACTAAATAAAGTAACAAAATAGATAGATGAAATATGATTTTATACATGAATTACTCCAAACGTGTTTTTATTTGTGAATGCGATCTGTAGTTCAGATTAGTCAAGAATTACTGAGTTTATTATCCGCGTGTTTGCAAGCAATATGATTCAAATTTACGCAACTCCTGGGATGACCAATTGATTTAGTTTAGCTATATTAACATTCAATTAAAAAATATTAGGGCTATTTTGGGACCGTTCCTCATAATTTTTGAGCCCCGGTCATATGAAGAAGAAGTCATCTGAACTAGAACCCCCATCACCAAACTCCGACACCACTCCAGTGGGGGGCATTTGACACCAATGGATTTTAAGTGCACTGGATTCGCTTATACTACAAGTCTTGAACTCGAAACTCTCCTGTTTCGAAGCCAAGACCTTACCACCAGGCGGCCACCGAAATCCTGTTGATAAATTATCGGCGGCGATACCTCAGGGGTCAAAGTTCGATACCTTATTCTATCAAAATATCGTATTATACTGGTATATATGGTGCATGCTAAATCGATCGGGGTCAAATGTTTCAAATGCTGTCTTGCTGGTATGGTGAGGAATTTTTGGTGAAGTGTGACTTTGTGATCGCAATTCAAAAATGCGAGATCTGTCTCAAAATATTTCAACACTAGTATTACTTAAAAAAGTTAATATAATGAAACCTAACATTACATTAACATGAGATCATTACACCAACATGAGATTTTAGATCAAATCGGTCAGCTTTGAGGGATGCTGTAACCAAAGAGAATACCTCATTTTCTTTATGTCGAAGCTGAAAAGAAAAAAAAAATTGTATTCGGAAAATATATAATCGGACAACTCTTATTTTTTTTCTTTTCTTTGGGCTGAAAGAAATTTCTTAGAATTCTGGTGCATCGAATATAATTCTGCATTGACTTATTAATTATATATTTAGATGATAATTAAAAAAATGAAATCTACTATCTCAAATTACAAGTTATGATATGAGATCATTATTATTATTTATTTATTAAGTTATTAATTGTCTTAATCCACTTAAATCATTAACCAGTTTAAACCGATTTAAAAGAGTCACGAGACTTCTCAATATGCCTAGACATTCATTTATTTTTAAACTGTTTTTTTAGCAGCGAATTACTTTTATTAAAATAGAAAAGATTTATTTATTTATATGTGCTTTTTGATTTCAATTTTTTTAAAATCTAACTATTATGAAGAATCTGTATGATTTAGTGAGGGCAAAAAATAGCATAAGAAAAGCAAAGTCTTCTTTCTGGTTTGATTAAAAAAATTCATAATTAAAAAAAACATTTTTACTATATTTCAGCAGTTTTTTAAAAAATTCATATTTTCAACCTTTTTGTTTTATTTTATTTACATATTATTTGGATTTTGTCTGTATCTTTCTTTATCTATACTTTACTGAAACTAAAAGTAATTCTATTTCCATATTGTTTTGATTTTATCTATATCTTTCTTTATCTATATTGTTTCTATACCTTTTTCTATATCTTTATATAGCCATCGATCTGAAATGAAGTTTTAGAAAATTGGATTGATTTAAATTTGATTTAAACTGCTTCCTCAGGACTTCAAATTTTCAACTCTTACAAAGTGTACTTTTTTCTTTTATAAACACAAAACATGTGTTTCATGTTTTTGGATAATGTTACTCACTCGCTTTAAGTTTACATTTACTAGTTTCTTGCTTCCCCCACCCTCCTTGGATCTCCATGAGAAATATAAACTTGGGAATCCATGTATATACGGTATCAACTGTATAAATAAATAAACTTGCAAGCCGGATTATCGAAAGACACAGACAGTAAATGTAGGATGGATTGTCTGGGTCAACTGGCTTCAATTCTCTTTCATCACTCACTCTCGTATCTCAACAGCAAGTCAGGTCCTGTCATCGCATACTCCCTTAAAAAAGGACCCGAAATAATCATGGGACCGCTCGCTCATAAACGAAGGCTATCCCCCCACAAATTCCCCAGATAAGAACTTTTAAAGGCACCTCTTTAAGACGTTTTTTCAGGCTTGATTTGAAGAAAAAACTTTTAATGCTTGGGTTTTCAGAAAACCGCAGACGATTCTGAAGGAAAACAGACGAACTCTCCTCTGATTTGTGATGTCAACACCGGAAAGGAAAAGAGAGGCCACGTGGTCGGCACGTGTTTTGAACGATAAAAAGCAGCATCACCGGTGTTCCAACCCCCTATTTCACAGATTTCCTGTTTTCTGCAGAAATTTAAAGTGGAAATTTCTGATAAAGAGTTCTATATTTCTTTTAAATTACTGGGAAGAACAACATGGTGTTAAGTTACGGGAAATAACAACATGGTGATGGGGGAAATTAAGTTTGTATTAAGCTGTTAATCAGGTGATTAACTTATATTCAACTCATTTTTCATTGTAATATTTCATCATACTCAGTTAACAGATTAATATTGATTTTTTATTATTATTATGCGAGCTAACCCTTAACTGGAGAGGTGAAATTTTATGACTTAATTGGGGAGCTGTGGTCTATAAGACAACATTTTCTTTGCACACAAATTAAATTTTCCAATGAATACATCACTAAGAAAATCGGCCAATATATTTTGCAGGTATTTTTTTTTTTTTTGACATATAAATAGATTTTAGCTTTTTTTTCAAAATGTATTAGCATTGAAAGAAGTAAATGCGTTTGAATATACATTTTCTTCTCGAATTACACGTTACAATAATATTCTTGAAAAACCTACTACTTTTTACTTTGAAATCATATTTAGTTTTGATGTGCACAAAGGTATATAGAAAACAATATAATGGAAAATTCGACAATCATGTGAAAAAAAAATGACAACAAATAAAATTGATCTTTTTTTTATCAGCTTGTGAGACTTTCATATCATGGTATTCTAGGACATTTTAAACACACGAGTTAAGAGCTAGTATAAAAATCAATCTATAAATTCTATATACATTTCTTTTGGTATATTAATATATTTTCTTAATTTTCAGAATGAACTATCAGTAAAAAAATAATTATGCGTAAACATACTTTTCAGAATCAGTTGAATGCGAACTTTCTCTGAAAAACTCTTCTGTAGAATTATCCTTATCACTAAAATCACTTTCCGCTTCATTTAAAAGTAAATGGAGCCCTGATTTTTAATAGAATCAATAAATTGGATGATACTTTGAGGCCCAAGAGCCATCTGTTAAGGCTTGTTTATCACTCTGAAATTAAGAGGTAGTTATGGTCTTAGAAATCATGTTTAAAGAACTGACTGAATTATTTTAAAAAGCATCCGATGATACGGGTTGAAAAGGTGCACTTATATTGAAGATTACAAAACAGGAAGCTACAGGTCAATCCCTTCAATTGAGAAAAAAATAAAATAGGGGTGACTGAATGTTCATTGCTAGCTGTCTCACAGACCACACATCCACTATTAAGGGTTAATAAATAATGAAAATAAAAATCCGCTATAACAGGATTCCGAATCAATTAACTAGGCTTAAAGTTCTTCTAAATATAGAATTGAGAAGTATTTTTTCAACTAATATTTATGAATGTGTATTTTTAATTCCAATACTGATTATATTTAATTTAAATCTTAATTAAATAAATTAAATTAGTTACAAAAAAGAATGTGCCTTAATCGATTTTTTTAGAGCTGAATATATTTAGTTCATTACAAGTTCGAAGGTCAGAACATTCTTAAGGTCAAGAATGAGTCAGCATTCAAAGTTATATAATATTAGATTAATAACTTTTAGAGTTAAGACAAATTTTCTTTCATTAAATGTAATGAGAATGTCCAATTGAAATTTAGAAGGGGTGAATGGTAGAATAGATCTAATAATGTAAAAGAGAATAGCATTTGACAAAAAATGTGGTATATATAATAATATAATATTTGACAAAAATTATCATTATTTACAGGTTTTGATAATGAACTACATTTAATTTTCTTCTCAAAACAGCATTTGCAGTCAGAGGAGATGGATCGCATTTGTTTAGAACCTTGTTTACTGAATTTACAGACCAAGCAAATCACTAACGTAGAGACTTGAAACAAAAGGGTATATAGACCCAGGATGCGAGTCTTAGAGGGCATCATACTGAGCAATTATGCCAGTACTGATAAGAAAATGAAATGAAGGCGAATGAAATGAATTCATTCGCCTAAAATTATTTACAGCGACAGACGAAACAACCATGCCTTGTACTCCACACGCTTTCGTTAAGTCTCTGAAAGAAAAATTAAATAATTTAATAAATAACAGAAGCAATTAGCGATATTTGAAACTGTTTTTGAATTAATGGAATATATATATATTCCATTAATTCAAAAACAGTTTCAAATATCGCTCAAAATTAATAGTCTATAGACTATTCATGTTGTTGTTACTTACGCACATATAATGGGCAAGCTCGCTCGTTGATTATGCGATTTTAAACCGAGTTTGTGAGTTAGCTTTTGAGGAGGAATGCTCCTAAGCATCAGAAGGCAGAAGTCTGAATTCTAACTCATAGGAAGATGGCACTCATTTGCACAACCTTTTTTCACTGGGGGGACACTTTCACACACCTCAAATATAGAAAACAGTGGGAAGAACAATCATATCTAAACCGGAATTTGAGCCCGGGACAACCTGATCACGGGAAAGACACTCAATCTCTAGGCCAGGATGTCAACCATCGACTTTTTATAATCATATATTTATTACGTTTTAATAAATGCTCAATCAAATGGTTATTAAATCAAAAATATATAAATGTATATAAAATATATAAATTATCAAACAATGTATTATCAAATTAAAATTTATAAAATATGAAACGTTTTCGTCAACTTCTAAATTTAGAAATCATAAAGCACCAGAATGTCATGAAGTTGTAAGTATTTATGAGAAATTACGTATAATTTATAATTTGAAAATTGAAATTTATATTTTATTATTAAATTCATTTGCATTTTGAAAAAAAAAATACTGATTTTTGTGGCTGTAATTCAGCGTAAAAGATCAAGAACAAATTTAAATTTAAATCCAAAATTGGTTATTCTTAGCTACAGAAATCTTTAAATTAATATTTTCACTTTAGTATTGTCTAACAAAGTTTGCGCAAATCTACAATACATCCTCAAAAATCACGTGAATTCTAATATATTTTTTTTTACATTCTATTCCGATCAATCAAATTTTTTAATAACACAATTAGTACGTTACATTAAAATGAAATGGTTCTTTTTTCAAAAGTGATCACTAGAAGTATACATAAATTCTTGTTTTATTTATAAAAACAGATTTAATTAGACTCAAAGTGTATATAATATTTCCAGATAATTATATCTAGTAATTAATCTTTTTTATTTAATGTTAGCATTGATATTAAAATGAAGGCAGATTTATCTTTTATAATGTCATGAATGCGAAAAATTCCTTCATTTACCATGAAAACAACAGGGCTATTATATATCCTCTTAGCTTTGTCAACGCCGCTGTTAATGAGTTCGGAATAAACACAAAATTTCATTTATTTTGCTTTCGAATCTCTCAGAATTGCTCTCGTCAGAGCACCCCCCCCCCTTCCTTCTTTGTAACTGTAAACCGCTAAGAGATGCCCAATGTTCACCACTCAACATTTCACCGCCAAGTGACTGTGACACTTCGCAGAAGGCCGTGTTGTCGAAGCAAGAGATGGGAGTTCGGTTATACATTAAGGAATGTGTTATACAAAGTTTGCTTTGTAGTTTAAACGAAAAAGATTCTTTATACTAAAAATAGAATATTTATCTATATCTATCTTTAATAGACTCTATCCTCTAGCTTTGATTTTTCTAATTTATTTATATTACTAGCTGCTATTTTTTTTAATTTACTTACTTCTAGTTTTAGTTATGGAATTATAATTTCATAGTATTGGATTGAATGGATGTTTCTCAGATTCTGATTTGTGATTTGTTTTTAAATAAAAAGATGTCGGGTTCTTTTTTGTAATCTTTTTGCAAGAATGCTACAATTATCTCATATGCTTAAGTTCAGTTGAATTTAATTTAGTTACATCAACGTCTTATATCAGAGCAAAGCTAGAGCGATTTTAGGACTGACCTCGTAGTTTTGAACCGCAGTCAGATGACAAGGATGATACTCGAGCTGGCATCCCTTATTCAAATTTCTGCACTATACCAGCGGGAAAATTCATATGAATAAAGTGAAAAAGATCAATTAAGTTGAGTAAAAGAAAACCAACAAATATTTTGTGTGTGTGTTTTTCAGCCATTTCATTAGATGCTACAACTATTTAATTTCTTGTTTTTCTGCAATTATCATATACCTTGATTTAGCTAAACCTTTTTTGATTACATAACATCTTGGACATTCTTGATAAATTAATATGTAAAAATTGTGCTAAAAGTAAACCCAAACAAATATTTTTATGTCTACAGAAAAAAAAATGAATTGGTTTTTATTAATCCATTAACATTTTTTTTTAGTTTTTCGTTTCCATTTCATTAGTCCCTTGCGTCTGTTTCGTTATACTTTTCTTTTATATTTCACGAAAATTTTTCCATCCCATGAAAATAGATGTTTTTAAAATATTTTTTTATATGCCAACATTGTTGAGTGTAATAATAGTAAACAAGTTTTGAACTTTTCTCAAGAAATGTTGCTTATGCCACCGTGTATTATTCGTGGCATGTTGGACAATTTATGAAGTAATACAGATGCATAGGTCCTTCTCTTTTGACAGTGGATTCAGAGTACAAAGCCATTCACAAAAAAGCCACTTATTGTTTCAATATGAGACATTAATAGACATACATTTCTGATTTCATAATTATACTTAACTTATAATTGAGATAAATTAAATGCATCATTGTACACTACTTTGCATACATGAAAAGCATAAATTATTCCTGATATTTTCACATTTATTAACTTTAAATTCTAATGGAAAATTCTTTTTGGACGTTTTTAAATACTAAAAATGTACTTTCGCTTTCTTAATGATATTTATAAAAAGTAAGTTATAGTAAAATTAAAAAGTTATATATATGTTTTGAATCTTTATAATTAAATGTTAGATATAATTCATTGCTATAATTTGTTCTTGTGTATCAAATTCATCTGAATGCTGAACTAATGAAAAGCTTTTTTTTTTCAGTTGCTTGGGGTTACCATCGCCAAGGTTATTGTCAGGCTGGATTTTCAGCAGCTGTCACTAAAGTAAAATAGATTCATTTTTTTAATGATTATGGTATTTAGTCTATAACCTCAGTTACTTCAAGTAATTTCATACTTTTACCTCTAGTCATGTTAATTTTTTCCCATTTATTTATAGGATGGAAGACAACTTTTCATTGGTGCAGTTGGTAGTTGGTACTGGCAGGGTAAGAAAATTTAGAAAAATATATCTTTAAATTCCTTTTTTTCTCTATAACTAATGTTATTTCAATAAAGAATTTTGGATAATTTTTTATGATTAACAATCAATTTTTTCGAGGGTTTGTCGATATGTATTGAGTTATTTCGATGTATTTATATAGAGCATTTGACAGAAATCTAACGATATTTGAAAATGCTAACTACTTCAGTTATTTTTTTATTTTGACAGTTAGAAATGTTACTCTGAAAAATCATATCATTCTACAATGTAATTTTGTAGTATTAAGATTATTATTTAGGTTTTGCCGAATTTGAAGTTAGTTTGTAAAAACATTTCATTAAGCCAAAAGTTTTTTTTTTCGATGTAAGCCTGGTTTGCCTTTATGAAATATTTGATAAGTTATGTGTTGTTGATTCGTTATGATGAGTTAAATAAGTCATGAGTGATTCGTCTGATATTTTTGTATTTAAATCAAGTCCAGATATTTGCAGGAATTTCTAATATTAATCTTTAAACGATATTACTTCCGTAAACCCTCAAAAACATTAAAACTGAATGCCTTGCTTCGCTTAAGAAGTTTTTGTGCATTCTGAAATCATTCCAAATAAGACGTGCTTTAATAAATCTAACTTTGCCCAAAGAAGTGTGACCAGTCATGAAAGCTAATATCAATAAGCCCTACTAACTATTAGGTTATTATTAGGTAAGCAAAGCCTTTTTTTTGGAGATTTTAACATAAAATTAGTTATTTGTATTCTCTTTTCATGAAATGGGTATCTCCTTTTTATATTACCATTCCCATACAACGTTGATCTGTTTTGATATTCATTCATGTTAATCATATTGAAGAATTTATTTTTTTTTATAATTAATTCTCTGAGAATAATTATTGATAAAAAAAGATTATGCTATTTTTATCAGCCTGATAAAAAGAACTTTTGAAATGGTTGGTAATGATTCAGTAACACTGTATAAGGAAATGTATAACGACGAAAATATATTTCACAGCATTTTATGAAAAAAATTTTACTTTTTAGTTTTTAGCATTTATTTACACATCATTGCATCTGAAATGAGTTATTTATTAATGCTGTTTTTAATTTTGAAGGTCAGTTATACTCGCAGGATCTTCTTTCAAAGGAGACTTTGTACAACACACCGGAAGGACCAGCTGAAGATGATGACAGTTACCTCGGTATGCACATTGAGTTATTTCATTCAAAAAATATTTTTCTGAAATTTAAAAAGAAAAAAAGGAAACATCTTGAAGATGGATTACGTTACTTCTGATTCGTTAATGCAGGATAGATAAGTTAGAAATTTCTTTTTAAAGTTAAAATTGTTTAACAATTTTATATTTAAAAAAAAGCATCTCTGAAATAATTTTTTCATCTACTCGTATTTTTTATCATGCATTTTTCATGTGGTATTTTAAATTAAAAGAAAATAAGGAACTTTCATAAATTTTATTAGTTTACTATCATTTTGCAATCATGAAATTTTATCAATAGCTTTTGACTCACATTTTCAGGTTATAGTATTTTGAAACTTATAGATTTAAACATATTATTTTTTTTACAATATGATTAAAATTTGGCTTTATTTTGAGCATTTCTATCATTGGCTTAGAGTGTTGCAGTTTTATTTCGATCTTCATATCTTCAAGGAATAAATAATTTTAATCTTTTTTTAATTTAATTTTAATGTACTTTAAAACTTCAAATTTATATCTGTTCTTAGCAATCTGATTTCTCACTTTTAACTTTATGAATCATTGTTAGTCTTTTAAGAGGAAAAGATGTTGCGTTCTTTGATTTAACTTAGATACGATTTATATCTAATATGCATACTTCTGAAGCTATTTTATCATCTACTTTAAATTTTGCTCCAATCTATTTTATAGTATATTTTTGCTCCAATCTATTTTTAGCACGCTCAATTTTATATTTTTAATTAACTTTTTTATTTACATTTATATTTTGATTATATGATTTATATTATAATCGGCATGTATTTTTGCAGGTTATTCCATAGCAATTGGTGAGTTTACGGGTGATAAAAATCCAGATGTTGTAGTAGGAGTACCTCGTGGGCACAGACTTTCTGGAAAGGTAAATCTTAAGAATAATAAAAATTTAATTATTTGAACACAAATGGGGGAAACAGATGTATTTCAGAAATTATTAGAAATCAGAAATTATTAGAGATTATCAGAAATTTAAAAGGTAGTAGAAAACGTTATTGCAAGTATTTGTTATACAGGTAAAAATGAGAGCAATAGCTCCAATGAGGCATAAACACAATAGATATAGGATAAAGCGTTTTTCTTTCTTGCAGCAATGTTAACAGTTGCTTCAGTGCAATGTTTACTTCAATTAAAACTCAAAATTGCACCCACTAGATTTCCATTGACTCTTCCAGCTATGGTACAAATTTGGAAGTTTTGATGGGATCAGAGGAAAAATGGTATATGTTTATATTTCACTTGGAAGAAATACTCCAGTCTCCCCCCTCAAAAAAAATGTAATAGCTTAATTAATAGACCTCCAATACACAAATTGATCGTCGATGAAGCCTACATTAATGTGTGACTTCACATGGTCAAGGATGCCAACAATATCATTACGAGTCAAAAATCAAGGTGATTGACAATATTACACATACGATTCCTTGAAGAACTACTCTGTGTACTTAGAAGGATATGTTTTGCTAATCAAAAAGACTTTGCAGATCACAGGAAGTTATATCCTGAAGGTAGATAGTTGCTATTAGGAATGGTATTTGTTAATCCATTTATAAGTAATTTTAGGGGAATAATTGTTCATACTTTTGTTCTGCTTAGAAAAAGTATCCCCCCTTCCCCCCAAAAAACCTCTTGACAGCGATTGAAACCTGTGCTTTTTCTCATGGTGAAGGATGCTAATAATGTCATCACCAGTCAAAATCAAGATGATTGACAGTATTTCTTGATTGATTGAAGAACTACTCTGTTTCTTTAAAAGGGTATGTTTTGCCGATCAAAAAGACCTTGAGGCTCACAGAAAATGTTGTCCTGTCTATAGATATCTGCTTTTAGAAGTGGTATTTGGGAATCCATTTGGGAACTAATTTCTGGGAAATAATTGCTAATATTTATGTTCTGCTTGGAAGCAATATCACCTCCCCCCCTCCAAAAAAAATAATTCCAATAGCCAATTTCACAGTGAAACTTCCATTAATGTGCTCCGTCATATATCCAAGGATGCTAACAATGACTTCTCCAATAGGAAATCAAGATGGCTGAACATACTTCATATAAGATTGCTCTATTTGTTTGTTTGGGTTATACAATTAGCACCAAATTCAAGGTTAAAATTTGTGTAAATTTCAATACCTGAAATTTACATACTTAACTATATTTCTAAAACTCTAATTGATCCTCTAATATTTAATAATGTAAGAATCCATCCAAATTCGAAATCATAATCTTATGATCACAATTATATCTAAATAATTTAGTCGTATTCAAGTGTATTAAGTAGGTGATTAACTTGTGTATAATAGGTATATACAAGGTATATCTTTTATCGTAGTTTTAATATAAATTGTCCCCAATTGCTGTGAAAATAAGTCCAGGAATGTTCCTTTTTATGAATACACCGCTTCATCGTGTTGTTGATAATGCAGATCTCAGTTTAATTTACTGATTAAAAAATTCCCTTTTAAGCATTGCTACACAATAAATGCCTGACGTTTCTAGGACATGGCATTTTATTTAAGTTTTCATTAAACGGAACTAATCTGAGGAAAAAAGTCAGTAAAGGTCGTACTGGGTGACATTCAACACGCATGAAATTTGTCATTTTTAATTTTATGCGTGCTGAACGTTGTCCAGATCTTAAATTTAATTTTGCGGACGAACGTATCCTTGGGAAAAAAAGTTCTCCTTCTATTTTCAGTTAAGATAAATAGATGCTATTTAAATAGACACGTGTTTGCGTCAGTTAGGAAATAATTTTTAAAAAAGAATAAATAATTCTTCTTGTTTTTACTTCATTTGAAATGATTGTATGTAATTATGTTTTGTAATGTATTATAGTTGAGTTTCATAACTTATTCGATCATTGCAGTTAAAAATTTGAGATCACACTAATGGAAAAAGAATTTAAATTCTTAAGAATTATCATGTATTTCTTTCAGAAAATTATAAAAAAACAATACTTGTTAAATATTTGTAATTACTTTAAAGTAATTACTGTAAATACTTTTAATTACTTTGTAATTACTAAAATAAAGCTTTGTGGTGAGAACAAACAAAATTTGAATTTAATTATTGCAAATTGATAGTCAGGCATATATTTACCAAACTGCCATCCATGTATGAAAAATGCAAGTTTTTTTTATTATTTTTAAAATAATAAAATTTATTAATAGTAAAAGCGAAAATGATTCTAATAAACAGCAGAGATAGTTTGAATAAAATAAATACTGTAAAATACAGACTAAATTTCTGGATGTGTGGGATTTAAAATAAGCCCCATTTAAAACTATATCACGAAAAAATAGCAAATTTCGGGATATCTTTTAATACATAATTTTAATGAGTTAACATCAGAACGATATTCTAAAATAGATCACAAAAATATTTAGCTGTATTTGAACAAATTTTATTCGAATATATCTTCAATACTATCCTGAAATTTTTTCCCTATCGTATGTAACATTTATAAAATAAACCATAAATCTGACTTCTTAATTCTTAGTGTTCCATTGCATTATTCATTCTTGCTTAGCATTCAATGATAGCAATCACCAAATTACTTTTTTCTGAAAAATATATATGAATCCATTAATCCATTATGTTCATTAAATAGTTCATCTAATAGTCTCGATTAATATTTTTCATTCTATGTGCAATCGTTAAAATTTTCTACTGATTCATAGCTAAATATTAAAAACTATAAGTCTTCTTATATATAAGGTATAAGTTTGTATCGGAATAAGGTCTTTCAATCCGATCTATCCTACATAGACGTCTGAAATTCTTTTTATAAAGCGTACTAATTTCTTAAATAAATCGGGTATTCCCTTAAAATACTAAATATTGTTTGTCATTGGGACACATAAATAAAGTTCCAAAAACTAAGTAATTTTAATTTTAATCTAAATAAATTCAAATCACTCTTATTATATATATTCCTATGACATGCATTCTTTTTACTGATCAGAGATGAGATAGGTTCGATGTTTAATTATATCCATAAAATCATCGAATTAGATTTTAGAAATACAGCGAGGATGTTATCTGAAAGCATGCGATTCAGCTTGTTTTATTATGTTCTTCAATTTTCTTTGGAATTTTTCATTTACTCTATTAATACCTAAAATTCCGTATCTTATTTACAGATAGCTGTATTCAATACCACCTTATACAGTTTACACAATATATCTGGTGAACAACTAGGTTCCTATTTTGGATATTCTCTTTGTGTTACGGATATCAATGGTGACAGGTAAAATAAACATTTCTTTTCTTCTTTATTTATCGATTTATTTATTGTTTAACTGTTAAAAAATTCTTCTTAAAACACTAGGGTTATTCTTTTTTTTTTATCTGAAGCAAATCATTTTATTTTTACTGAAAATATACCAGTTACTTGTAATAAATATATAAGATATTTATAATCTGAAAGCAATACCTATGAATAATATAGTTTACTATTTTTGAAATTCCTTAAAGAATTTAATTTTGCAAGAAAATATTAAGTAAAAAGTTCAAGATTTATTCATGTTTCGTATTCATCTACAAAAAAAATTATGAGAAAATTATCTGAATTCTGCAAATACAAAAATCTGAGAATAATTAAGAATTTCTACTAATCATACTTATTATAATGATATATAATAAAAACTTACTAATTAATAGCTGAGAAGGTGGAATAAAAATCCAAATATCTCAATAATAATCCATTAATATAAAATAATAATCCAATAAGTCAATCCCCTATGGTAGCACATTTTTACTTCAATACTAAACAATATTTCTCTTATTTATCTCAATAAAACTTTACTTCGCAAATTAAAAACTTGGTTCATAGAAAAAGAGAATGATGTCATTTACAGTCGATAAAAATTAATAATGATCAAATGCTTTTATTACAAATGTTAGCTACTACCTAATTTCAACTTGCTTTTATGCTTTGATTCTAAGTCACATTAGAGTGTTTTTTTTTCTTTCTAAAAAATGTATAACAGATTTCAACAGAAAACTGGGGCGACATTATTGATGCCTCTCACTTCAACATGAACTTTTGTTTTGTTTTACTTAAAAAAAACAGTATTTAAGCCAAATCGAAACGTTTATTTGTAACTACTTAAAAAATTTAATTTAAATATCTTTACTTTTTTCTTATTTGTAATATAATTCAACAGAATTTAGCAGTATTTCCCTCTTTTATAAACTAATTGAGAACTCTGAAAAACTACTCATGCTTTTGTGTCTTTTTGAAGGTTAGATGACATCATAGTTGGTGCTCCACTCTATACGGACCTTTCGGCTAAAGATAAAAGCTACGAAAAAGGAAGGATATATGTTGCCTATCAAACGAGAAAGGTACTATTTGTGAGGAATTTTTTATATGGGTCATTTTATAGTCTTTATTGATATTTTCGAAGTTTAGTGCTTAGGGTTTTAATCGAAGTATTTCAAATCGAAAAACTTTGTCATGCATCTAAACATACGCTATGAATTCAAATATAAATTCTCTTAGAATTACTATTGCGTAAAGTTCGTATTGATGGATTATTACTCCGATTCATAATTTTTACATCAATATTTTCATTCAAACAGTTTATAAAAGTGTATATAGCACAAACATTCAAAGCATGCAATTATAAGTTATATACGTAATAAAAGAATGTATGAATTCCTTTGAGCTAACTATATATAAACAAAATACAGCATAAAATTACATAATATATAAAAATTTGAAATTCCTTTTTTGTGTCAAAAGGAAAGGAAGAAATAAATAATAAAATTCTTTAATAAGGCATTTATTGTTTCTAGATAATGACAGTATGCACGCTCAAATGATAAATAGACAATATTTCATGATTGGTATTTCCACCAATGATTATGACCAAAGTGTCATTTATATAGTAAAGATATAAGTGGCATTATGCATTATTAATAGGAAATTAATTAAAATATAAAATAAATTATCATTACATTTCACGACTTTTAGAACTAGGTTGCTATTACAATTGCATACAGCATAAAACGTCAGCATATCGAAACGTCATGTGATTGAAACATGTCATTCTTTTAGAAAGCATACAAGAGCGAGAAAAAATTTCTCTCGAGACCTAAGAACTAAAGAATCATACATTTTTTAGAGCGTATTTCAGAAATAATTAAATTAAAAACCAAATTTTGGATCAGGAAATAAGAATACGATTACATACATCTTAAAACGTTACTATATCGATTTAGGTTATTATTCGAGGATATTACTATTCGAGGTTAGTGAAACATGCCGTTCTTTTAGAACGCATACAAGTGAAATTTTACTTCAGAACAATTCAAGCAGAGAATTTTACTTCATTGTTCCAGTATACTATCATCTCTCTGATATATCGTAAACAATCAATTCCTCAAGTTTCTTTTTCCTATTTTGTTAAGTCGATATTACAGTAACTGATTATTGAAAAGGATTTTATACTATGAGTGAATCCTCAAGCTTTCAAATATTTTTCAAGTCACAGTGATTGGAAAATGCTCCTTTATAAGAGTAAAATGTTCTGTGTTGAATAAATTTGTATTTCTATAATTATCTAAATTTGTGATTAGACCCTCTTAGAATTTAAAAACAAATTTATCTTTGTAAATTTTGCAGATAGTAAAGTGAAATTTTATATATACATGGATAAATATAAAAGAAACATTCTACTTCAAGTTAAAACTGACATTTTTACGCTAGGAAGACATATAAAAATATATTAATTTTTAACCTTTCGCTACCAAACTCCATAGAAGTCCCAGAGTTTTCATACAATTTTACAACTTTCCTAATGGGGCTTTGTTGTTCGAAGCGTATGTCTATATGCTATATTTAGGGATAAAAAATCTTTATCAGTTTTTCGGAACACTCTGTATAAAGGCAACTTATGAAACAATACTTTCTTTCCAGCATAATTTTCGAACTAGAAACCATATCGATGGAATTTATTCGAAAGGAAGATTTGGACTGTCTCTAGCTTCTCTCTCGGATATTAACAAAGATGGATATGGCGGTAAGATCAAATACTACATGATATACTTTAAAAAGTGTGAGATTTTCTTTTCTACTTTAAAATATTTAGAGTCATGCACACCCTTTTATTAACACTCGTGATTCACAGCCATCATCTGAAAATGATTAGTGATAATGATAAAATGCGTGAATCACATACATAAGTCACGGTAGCTAATATGTTAAAGCATAAGTATATAATTTTAAACCCCGAAAGATTTTACTTTAGAAGTAAGATGAAAGGAAAATTGCAAGTAACTTAATAGCTCTTTTCAGTGCATGAATGATACGCATAGTCCTTTTTTCTTTTGTGCAATATCTCTAAGGGGTTGCTCGACGCTCTAAATACTATGTAATTTAGATTAATGCCATGCAAGGTATTTTTATTTCGTACTTTAAAATGTAGAATACCGCGTGCACCATTTGATTAACATTAGTGATTCACAGACATCATCTAAATATGATCCTGATTTGTTATAGTTAAGAGGCACTGTGGCAAACAAGGTCATTTATATGGATAAAATTCCCGAATCATAAATATGAGTCACGATGACTTATATGTTAAAATATAAGAATCTAATTTAAAATATTTTAAAGATTTTTTTCATATAGTAAAATAGAAAAAAATGTATTTAATAGCTGTTTTCTCAGCATGAATGATACACATAGCACTTTAGCTATTGTGCAATATGTCTACGGTCTTGCTCGTCATTTTAAAAGCCATGTAATTTGGACTAATGCTATGTAACGGATTTTATTTTCTACTTTATAATATTGAATACAATGCCTACTTTTAATTATAATAAAACTGTTACAATTTTATTAATAATACCTACATTTAACTTCATTTTGCGTTAAGAAGTAAAGTAAAATGTAGGAAACTACAGTATTTAAATAATAAATACATCGAAAATAAAGACAAAATATGCATGACAACATTAACACGAATACTCCGAATTTTAAGAAACTCTGGAAGTTACGTCAACTGCATTTTTTCATTAAAAATGAATTTTGAATTTAAATTGAGCAAATTCGATAAAAAAATGCTGTAATTAAGTATAAGAATATCTTAGACATAAGGAAATATCGTGTTTCATTTCTGAAACATTTTTAGGGAGTTAAAACATAATGTCAAACTTAAACTGGAAATTAATGTCGTTACGAAAATTCCCTCTCAGTGAACAGACACTGAAAATCATACTTACCAATTATGAATTTTAATAATATTTAACTCTGAAATTAATGTAATTCTTTGCTCATAATGTATCTCAATCGAATGTTAAGCATCGTATTATTCTATTCATCATTTTAAAATACTTTTTGAGTCATCAGAAAACCCTTTCGCTGATAAGTATATCGAGAACTACAAAGGGATAACACCACTGCAATGTATGTTCCCTTCAAAGAAACTATATAATTGTTTTTGTTATTTACAATGGCACTTGTCACTGACAAGCCAGCTGATCACTGTCAGTGATTTTAAGCCTAAAATAGAGTCCCTTGTTTTTCGGTAGGGCCAAGGGTACAAATTAGCGCCTTCATGCTTCACATTCGCTTACACAATCCCTTTTGATAGAGGGGCACGTTCACACTATGCACAGATAACATACAGAAAAACTACCATGCACAAACCTGGACTCGAACCGGCAACGCCCAGAATGCTAGAAAGATCCGCTACCCCTAAGCCAAGAAGCCGGCACCCCATATAATTTAAAGAGACTAAAACGTTTTTGATTCTACAATCCCACGTAATATTTTATGTCATTTGTTTGTATCGCATACTTGACATATATGTGGAATCTTTGTGTTAAGAAATATTTTTGATTTATTAGATATTGCCGTTGGATGCCCTTACGGTGGTGATGATGGTCTAGGTGTGGTATATGTGTTCCATGGAAGTTCCACGGGCATTGTTACAAAACCAGCACAGGTATGCTCCATGGATTTTATTTTATTAGAAGATTAAAACAATATAACTCTGTAAAAGAGCAGATAGGATAAAAACTGTCTATCAATTATCTATGTAAATCGTTTATTACATTTATTAATTTTTTTAAAGTTTTATAACTTGCCTCTATATTTTCTTAGAAATTTGCTAACAGTTTTATTCTATATTATAAAAAAGAGATTCAACATTCTTAGGTGTGCATTTTAAAATTTCGATGTGTATTTAAATTAAAATAGGTATAATTATTCAGTTATTTAAATTTTGTAGTTATTGAATTGTTATTTCAGGAATGAATTATTTTCAGTTTTCAATGTGAAATGATAGACTCACAGGTCTAAGGTAATCCCAAAACACGGGATTCATATTATGTTCTAAGAAAACGAGACAACAAATGTATCAGTCTACATAACGATACAAGAGTAAAGTTGCAGAAAACTTTCCTTTTAGTAATTTTACTATGAAAATTCTGATGGGAATTTCATGAAATGTGTTGATTAAACAAGAGAATCTTAGGTATCTTAAAAAAGTTTTGAAAAAAGGTTGTTTTGAAAGTAATTGAATAAAAATTGGTAATTGGATCAGGAAAAAGCGAACCTTTTAGAATTTAGCATGGGGTAAATTAAGATAAAAAGTAGATAATTGATTAAATTAAATTAAATATTTCTACATTGATGTATTTCATAAATATATGTCTGGCATTTCTAATTAAAATTGATCTTAAAAAAGATCCCGTATTTTAAAATACTTGTTTAACTGAAATTACACTTCTACTTCAAATTTTGGCATCAAAAAGTTACTTAAAAAGGCACATTATAAAGAAAATTATTTTTTATAAGCAAAATGGAATGCTATTTTTTTAAGCTGATAGTTAATGACAACTTATATTTATTATACAGTTAGCTCGAATAAATTAAAAACAAATTTGCTTCAAATGTTTCAGGGCGCCATCTGTTATTATCAAAATGACTAAACTTCTTTCAAGTCATTATTTTTGAAAAAAAAATTATTTGATTTTGAAGTGGTAAAAAAGGTAAAGACTTTCAATGTACCAAGAATTTTGAGAGTTGTATCTTAAAAGAAGGGTAAATTTAATACTTTTAAATGGAAAACCATCAGGAATTAAGAAAATATCTATTTTTTACAATTTTCACCGAAATGCCATGTATATTTTGTTAAATCTCATATATATCAACCATAAAAGCATTAAATAGTTAAAATTAATTTCCAGAATTCATCAAAAATTAAATTATTTCAGAAACCGAAACTAAAAAAATATTTTTGGAAACGTAACAAATTATGTAGAAATCGAATTTAAAATATATGATTTATTAGCAAAATTAAGTTGTGTTTCGTGATCAGTACGCTTATGTTAGAGAATATATTTTGTATTATTTAACGAGTTCTTTTTCCACTAGACGATCTTTTCTGCTGATGTACACCGTTCAGTTCCAGTATCCACCTTTGGTTTCTCTGTAGCAGGTGGCATGGACTTAGATAACAACCAATACACAGGTAATAATATGTAAAAAGAATGATATTGTATCAAATCGACTTATTATATATGTAAAAAGAATGATATTGTATCAAATCGACTTATTATAAAATTTTCTTCAGCTATATAATGTATGAAAGCCTTTGTTATACTTATATAGTATTGCGATTGAATCATCGGGCGATTTTAACGTAGATTTATTTAAATAACATTATTACTTAAGTGCTTTATTTCAGTGTGAATATTAGTAATAAAAATGTCGTTTACAAAAACTGAAAAGTCTTTAAAAATGTATGTCAAATGTAGTAACAGAATGAATTCTTAGTACTTATTGATTCGATATTTAAATGAAATTACATTAAAAGCTTAAAAAATTCTACTACATGCTTAGTTTTTGAAATTTGATAGAATTATTTTCATTTATTGCAATAGAATTTTTAGAAATTATCGGGTACAAATATTTTGTTACTCTGTAAATTTTGATTTTGTGTATGGTTATATAAACATATTCCTATTTTTTCACAAATTGTAATATTTTTTTCTAAAAAAATCATAAAATTTTAGGTTAATGTCAAACTAAAAAAACAACAGTTATTTTCGAAACAAATTTGAAAAATGAAGCATATATTTGAAAAAATATTTTTTTTAATTTGTGAAATGAAAGCTTACATTAATATCAAATAGTTGTTAGTGTATTTCTGTTGTAAGTTAAAATCTAAGCCCTTCTTGAATAAATAAATTTAATAGACCTTTGTTATCTCATTAGTAATTGTCAATGAAAGAATACATTGATGCAATTGGAATAGTAATATTCCAAAAATGAAATATTCAGTTTTCATATTTGAGTTTGTGGATTTTTTCATTTCATTCAAATTTGTGCTATATATATATATATATATATATATATATATATATACTTTTATCATAGAACTTAGCATGATCTTAAAACCCATAAAACTTCTTCTACCAAATTGTTAAAACTGAATATATATTTTCCCTCAATTTATGATGTTGCTTAGATAGCTTTGATTGCATACCATCTCTCTATTGAATTGTGAGCACAAAATATGTTTTACTTAGTTGTCTTTAAATATATTAGCTTTAGTTTCTCAAGAAAGTAAACACTGCATCACGTTCTTAAAATAACATATGTCGGTTACATACTTTATCTAGACAGATAGGTTACATAGATAGCTGAGATCTAGGCTATATAATTTATTTAATTTTAGTTTTGAATTGTGCACTTTTTTGTCACCTTTCTAATAATTTATCCTTTCAGATTTAGCTATTGGAGCATACGATTCAGACAGAGTTACTTTTCTCAGGTAAGACGTTTTTATAAGAGAATATTAAAAGTTTTTCTTACAAAACACTACAAACTCTTGCATTTAAAATACTATCTGTATAATGGCCTTTCACAATGCAACTTTTTTAAATATATATTTATCCAAAAATCCCTAAATGGAAATACTTACTCGAACCAAAATTGGTTGATGGATTTAATGAAAAAAAAAGTGGAATGTGATATCGGCGTATCAATTTCAGTCTTACTATAAGAAATGCATCGTTGTGTTTGTGAGAGGGGTTGCTTCGGGTCTCAAGTTCGAACCCTGATACCGCTAAATCTTTCTCTCGCTTGTTAAATATGATCTTGCTAGATAAAAATTCTCTTGTTGATGAGGTGCAGAAGTTTGAAAAGGGGGTCCCAACATGGGGATCGTCTTCGATATCTGACCGGAGTTTAAAATAACGATGTTCAAAATATTCTTAGTACGACTTTCACCTGCTGGTATGGTGTGGTGAGAAGAGGAGATAGCAGCCCAGATGTCGTCCTCGTCATCCGACAGTGGCTCAAAATTACGAGGTTCGTCCCAAAATAGCCCTAGTGTTGCTTTACAACGGGATGTTAAAATAGTTAAACTAAACTAAATTAGTATGACTTTCAAACGGTTTGATAATCTAATTAAACTAAACTAAATTTATATTGTTGAGTGAAAAATGAAATTTTTATGCTGATCATGAGCTTCCCTGTCATAATTTTCAGCATTTTGTTACCAAGAAAAAAAACAACTTTATAATTTAAGAGCCAACATTACCATCTTTACTATTTAAGCACTATCAGAGAAATACTATTGTCGAAAATTTGCAATTTAGCAAACCAAAATATGACATAATAAAACGAAATGCAGATCTTATATTATTTGCATAAATCAAAACTTCCAATTAAATTAATTCTGTATATAAAAGCTAATCAATAATTTTTGCCGAGCGTCTTTTTATCTCTTTTTTGGCAATTCTAAGCAACAAATCTTTCATTCAGAGAGACATTACCATGTGATAACTTTTGTTTCCTTTGGTTGAAGCCTGTGTGTTTCACGAAACACAAAAAACTCATGCATTAAAATCTTATTTTGTAGATATATTTTATTCTTTGCCATTGATATTGATATTAGCTGTTTTTATTGAAATCTATACAAAATAAGAGAAGTATATCATCTGATTATTTTTTGTTGCTTTTCTTCAAGATCTCGTCCAATTGTGCAGACAACTGCCAATCTTAAAATAAATCCTGAGAAGATAAACTTGGATGAAAAAAGCACAACGAGTTGTAAATTACATGATGGAACCATCGTCTCTTGGTGAGTAATTGTAATGATTGCAATGTCTTTAAAAGATTAGAAATCATTGTCAAAATTGCAATTTTGTGATTTATAGTTATGTAATTAATTAAACTATAGATAAGGAAAAATTTTAGCGATCACCTTGGCAACCTCCTCATTTTATACGTGTTAAAAAATTCCTTAAAGAAATGTTAAAATTGAATCTGTCTGAATGAAAGCATATGATTTTTTGACTGGTATTGTGTGACAGATAATCAAAAGTATAATAATATATTTAAATATTATTACCGCATTAAAAATTGATCAAACGTTTTTTGTTCATTAAAAGGAAATCTGGAATAAAACTGGAAATTTAATTTTTCAATACACTTGAATTGTTTTTTACTTGAATTGTTTCAATTTTTGAAAAAAATGATTTTTCACATTTGCTAGATTTTCCAGCTTTAAAACCGAATGCAACGCTATTGTGTTCTCGATTATTGTAAATTCAATTTGACAGAGTCAGCGTGTTCTCAAATATTGTAAATGACCAGAGCTAATGTGTGAGATCTCGAATATTGTAATTGAATAAAAATAGGGAGTTCTAGAACATTGTTACTGTACAGAGTTAGTGGGTTCTCGAATATTGTAACTGAACAGAGCTAGTGCGTGTGTTCTCGAATATTGTAATTTAATAGAACAAATATGTGTATTCTCGAATATTGTAAATGAACAGAGCTAGTGAATAAACTTTGTAACTTTGTCTCTATCCAAAATTGTTCTCGAATACTAATTGACTGAGTTCCAAACAATATTTTCAGAGCTTTATTATCAATAAATTGATTAAATTATTTGAATTTACAATCTGTAAAGTTGCTTCGTCATATGAAGAAATTGAGAAAAAAGTACCTGAAGATTCTCCTTCATGTTGTTAAATTCTGAAAAAATAAGAAGTAAAATAAATTCATAAAATCCACTTTTTGAATAATAATAATCTGTTTGGAAATATATTTCTATCTCCCCCCCCAAAATTTTTGATAATGGATATTTTAGTATTTCATAATCCTGCCTTATTAACCAATGCTAATTAAAAACATTTTGGGCTTCCTTTTTTTTGTAGCGTTGTTGTTTCCTTTTGTTTGGAATTCACTGGAGTTGCAATTCCTCCTACAATAGGTATGCTTTATTTTTTTTATTAATTTTTAATCTCATTAAAAGATTGGTTTACCTGTTAATTATAGGATGTCCCTATCCTTTCTCCGGTCATGAAATTCTTCACGTCATTGCTCTTGCTCCAGGAGACATATTTTTCCAACAGAGGAGCTAGAGGAAAGATGAAAGAAAGAAACATTTATATAGAGTGAATAGTAGTATATATATAGTAGCAATATATATATAATATACATATATAGTAGCAATAT